>SJYX01005044.1:94967-109057 GCA_006410675.1 Oreotragus oreotragus
CCTATGGCTGATTCACAAATGGGCATTCACAAATGTAGCTGTTGCCACAAATTTTGATTATGGCAAAAACCATCACAATGCTGTAAAGTAATTATCCCCCAATTAATAAATATTAATAAATATCCTCCAATTAATTAGTAGTTATCCACCAATTAATAAATAATTAAAAACCAAACAAAACTAGTGAATCTGAATAGTGTGAAGGATGGTGGACACTGAGGGAACCGCTCAGATATCTCCTTCCTCCAGGACCGGAGACCCGCTCCCCCGCCTGCTGGTGGCTCACGCTGAGTCTCTCTGGGACCCACTTTCTGCCGCAGTTACGCCCTCATCCAAGGCCAAGGTGTGTTCAGAAGGGCTGCCTGCATGTAGAGCCTGGTCACGGTGACCAAGCAGCCTCATGCCCATACAGTCCACTTGGAACCAGAGCTCTGCACCGGCTGGACCAAAAGGTGAAAGCTAGTTGCACAGTCGTGTCCAACTCTTTGTGATCGCATGGACTGTAGCCTGCCCATCTCCTCTGTCCATGGAATTCTCCAGGCAAGAGTTCTGGAGTGAGCTGCCATTTCCTTCTCCATTTCCTCAGCTGCACTGATGCCTTTGTTAAGACTGAATCATGTTCAACCTTGCCCTCTGGTCAAGCCTGCTCTTTTCACCCCCTAGAGGTCTTGATCCCAAGAGCTCTCTCTTGTGAGCCTGGATTTTGCAGATAAAACGATGCCAATCTGTTTCCCCTGGGGGGTTGACTTGAGACAGGGATCCTCATTCAGCCAGGCTCTGCTGAAGGCTTCCGAGTATGAATCTCACCCCAAGCTCAGGGGAGCAAGAGGTAGGATTTTATTTTTCTACAACTTAACCCAACTTCCACAGAAGTCCCATTCTGCTGAGTTCTGGATGCTTCCCCCACTGTGAGGTCCAAGTTCAGGGTCTCACACTGTGCCCAGGTCCTTTCTGGATGACCCTCCGGAAGCTCCATCTCCAACACCCACCTCAACTCTGTCCTTTCTAGCCTTCTCCCTCACCCTACCTCCAAACCCTTCTCCCAGCTCTAAATGTTTTCCACCAAAAATTGTGATAGAGGTGGAGCAAATGCAGCTCATGGAATTAGCCCACATTCTAAATCTTAAACATAAATAATTAAAATTAAGAAATCCCACGTAAAAATCCATTTTTTTTCCTGCTTCTCAGGAAAGATCAGATGATCTAGTCTTCAGTTCCCCTGGTAACTACTTGCTGAGGCAAGAAGGAACTGCCACCCCTTTTTGTAGACCAGATGGCTGGGGTCCTTCCTATGGTCTAGATGGCCTCCAGCCTGCTTCTCTCAGCCATTTTGCCCACCTGGTATCAAAGCTTAGTCCTTGCTGCTCTTGGGCTTCCTTAAGGACTCAGGATTGCAGTTTTGGGAATTAGGCCTGATTTTCACTTCTGTTGCTCAGGCAGTGGTTGGGGAAGGAGTTGCTGGTGGTGAGAGAGAAATGCCAAGAAAGTTCCTTGAGGTGGCTTGTGAAAGTTGGCATAGTTCAAAAGTAGAAAGAAGAGAGGGCATCCCAGCAGGTGAACCCACCTGAGCAGAGGCTGTCTGCAACCCCCAGGACAGAGTGAGGGGGTCTGATGAAAGCATGGGATGGAGTTTATGGTGGAGCGGGGGAAAGGCTGGGTGACAAAATGGGCCAGATGACAGGCAGCAGCCTTGACCCACCCAGATGCCAGCTTGTGAGCAGCTGGAGGCAAAAAAAATCCATTACTTCTCCAAGTGTCCTGTATTTCTGAACAACACAAAAGGGAGGCAAGTGGGTTCACCTCAAACTATCATCTGCACCCAGGCCTGCAGCAACCTGAAAGGAATTCAGCTCTCCCAACAAGTTTGGCTAATGTTTAGTTCAAGGCTCTGTGTCAGGCCCAAGGAGGAGGGGGTAGGGGTACAAGGAAAGGCCAAGAGCAGAGGTTAGAAAACATAAATGCATGTTCTTGGACATTTCCTCACATCGATGGTGAATTCTAACTCCCCTTTCCTTGTGTTTGGGTCCCTTTAGTTACAAGGTTCTAATCAGTAAAACAGGCTTCCTAGGTAGAGCTAGTGACAAAGAATCCCCTTGCCAGTGCTGATTCAAGAGACACAGGTTTGATCCCTGGGTCGGGAAGATCCACTAGAGAAGGGAATGGCAACCCACTCCAGTATTCCTGCCTAGAGAATCCCATGGACAGAGGAGCCTGGTGGGCTACAGTCCATGGGATCACAAACACGACTGAAGTGACTTAACACGCACAATCAGTAAAGTACTGTGGGGATGATACTATGTGACTTCTGAGGCCAGGTCATAAAAGGAATACAGCTTCCTCCTTCCTTTCTCTATCTCCCTGTCACCTGGCTGTAAGGAGGTCCAGGCCATACGGAAGAAGGCCACCCATGAGCCCACAGTCCCACCAAAAGCCAGTATCAACAGCCAGCGTGTGAGTGAGGGTCCTGCAGACAATTCCTCTCCTGCCCTAGCCTCTCACTGCCCTAGCTGTCACCATAAAGTTAAGCAAAATAGAGGCAGTTCTGCTGTTTTAGCCTCCAAGCATCACAATGGTTTGCTGTGCAGTAATAGGTTAAGCAGCCCGAATACACAGACCCTGTCCCCAGATGATAGATGAAGCCACTTCTGGATAACACACAGCCGAGCACAGTGTCTGGAACATCCTAAATGCTCCTTAGCTGCCAGGGCTGGTGGAGGGTTCCGGACAGGACAGAGGAAGCCTCTTGCCTATCAGAACACTCCTTATCTCTTAGTATCCATCTCATCCCCCACCTGCACCCCTGCGGGGGCCAGCAATTCCTTTCACCTACTCTGCGCTTCAACAGCCCTGCAGTAAATGACTCAGCCTTCAGCAGCCCCTCACTGATGAACGCTTCCCGCTTGTCCTCCTGCTAACATCGGGGCTGGGTCTCCACCCGCCTTCCCGGTGAGATGGTGGCTTAGCAGGAACCAACTTCCCAGATGAACAGCTACTATACTTTCTGTGTTTTTTAAGTTGTAAAGGCAAGACAACTACATTACAGAAAATGTTAGAAAAGCAAGAAAAAATTACTCCCAACTCCAACGTCCTGCCCTGCCAGCTCATTCTGCTCATCTTTGTGTTTATCCCCAAAACCTACACCTTAAAAAAGAAAGAAAGAAAGAAAGAGACCTGTTAAGAGTCATGTTTTCCATTTAATTTTGTATGTTGCGGCACATGCTTTTGTCATAATTATTTTTTTCCTAATGAACACATAGCAGCATTGAGTAATTGAACCACATTTTCTGTAATTATTACTCTGCTGTCTGGCATTTCGGTGGTTTCCAGCTTTCCTCTGCTGTAAACTTCTTCCTGCCTAGAGATCTGCCCACAAGCAGAACTGCTTTCTCAGGACAAAGTCCTGGGAGAGAAATAACTGGGATGGAAGGTATGGGTATTTTATGGTTCTGGATATGCATCTTTTGTCAACTGATCACAGTGACTTAAAAAAATTTGGAATTGTGATTGTAATAGCTGCTATTGTTGTTATTATGAACGTATCAGTTGACCAATGGTCAACACCGAAATCAGATTGATTATATTCTTTGCAGCCAAAGATGGAGAAGCTCTATACAGTCAGCAAAGACAAGACCAGGAGCTGACTGTGGCTCAGATTATGAACTCCTTATTTCCAAATTCAGACTTAAATTGAAGAAAGTAGGGAAAACCGCTAGACCATTCAGGTATGACCTAAATCAAATCCCTTATGATTATACAGTGGAAGTGAGAAATAGATTTAAGGGCCTAGATCTGATAGACAGAGTTCCTGATGAACTATGCAATGAGGTTCGTGACACTGTACAGGAGACAGGGATCAAGACCATCCCCATGGAAAAGAAATGCAGAAAAGCAAAATGGCTGTCTGGAGAAGCCTTACAAATAGCACTGAAAAGAAGAGAGGCGAAAAGCAAAGGAGAAAAGAAAAGATATAAGCATCTGAATGCAGAGTTCCAAAGAATAGCAAGAAGAGATAAGAAAGCCTTCTTCAGCAATCAATGCAAAGAGACAGAGGAAAACAACAGAATGGGAAAGACTAGAGATCTCTTCAAGAGAATTGGAGATACCAAGGGAACATTTCATGCAAAGATGGGCTCGATAAAGGATAGAAATGGTATGGACCTAACAGAAGCAGAAGATATTAAGAAGAGGTGGCAAGAATACACAGAAGAACTGTACAGAAAAGATCTTCACGACCCAGATAATCATGAGGATGTGATCACTAATCTAGAGCCAGACATCTTGGAATGTGAAGTCAAGTGGGCCTTAGAAAGCATCACTAAGAACAAAGCTAGTGGAGGTGATGGAATTCCAGTTGAGCTGTTTCAAATCCTGGAAGATGATGCTGTGAAAGTGCTGCACTCAATATGCCAGCAAATTTGGAAAACTCAGCAGTGGCCACAGGACTGGAAAAGGTCAGTTTTCATTCCAATTCCAAAGAAAGGCAATGCCAAAGAATGCTCAAACTACCGCACAATTGCACTCATCTCACACGCTAGTAAAGTAATGCTCAAAATTCTCCAAGCCAGGCTTCAGCAATATGTGAACCGTGAACTCCCTGATGTTCAAGCTGGTTTTAGAACAGGCAGAGGAACCAGAGATCAAATTGCCAACATCCGCTGGATCATGGAAAAAGCAAGAGAGTTCCAGAAAAACATCTATTTCTGCTTTATTGACTATGCCAAAGCCTTTGACTGTGTGGATCACAATAAACTGTGGAAAATTCTGAAAGAGATGGGAATACCAGACCACCTAACCTGCCTCTTGAGAAATCTGTATGCAGGTCAGGAAGCAACAGTTAGAACTGGACATGGAACAACAGACTGGTTCCAAATAGGAAAAGGAGTACGTCAAGGCTGTATATTGTCTCCCTGCTTATTTAACTTATATGCAGAGTACATCATGAGAAACGCTGGACTGGAAGAAACACAAGCTGGAATCAAGATTGCCGGGAGAAATATCAATAACCTCAGATATGCAGATGACACCACCCTTATGGCAGAAAGTGAGGAGGAGCTAAAAAGCCTCTTGATGAAAGTGAAGGAGGAGAGCGAAAAAGTTGGCTTAAAGCTCAACATTCAGAAAACGAAGATCATGGCATCCGGTCCCATCACTTCATGGGAAATAGATGGGGAAACAGTGGAAACAGTGTCAGACTTTATTTTTTTGGGCTCCAAAATCACTGCAGATGGTGACTGCAGCCATGAAATTAAAAGACGCTTACTCCTTGGAAGAAAAGTTATGACCAACCTGGATAGTATATTCAAAAGCAGAGACATTACTTTGCCGACTAAGGTCCGCCTAGTCAAGGCTATGGTTTTTCCTGTGGTCATGTATGGATGTGAAAGTTGGACTGTGAAGAAAGCTGAGCGCCGAAGAATCGATGCTTTTGAACTGTGGTGTTGGAGAAGACTCTTGAGAGTCCCTTGGACTGCAAGGAGATCCAACCAGTCCATTCTGAAGGAGATCAACCCTGGGATTTCTTTGGAAGGAATGATGCTAAAGCTGAAACTCCAGTACTTTGGCCATCTCATGCAAAGAGTTGACTCATTGGAAAAGACTCTGATGCTGGGAGGGATTGGGGGCGGGAGGAGAAGGGGACGACCGAGGATGAGACGGCTGGATGGCATCATGGACTCGATGGATATGAGTCTGAGTGAACTCCGGGAGATGGTGATGGACAGGGAGGCCTGGCGTGCTGCGATTCATGGGGTCGCAAAGAGTCGGACACGACTGAGCAACTGAACTGAACTGAACTGAACTGAATGTAGAAAATCTGGAGGGAAGCAAATCAAAGCCACCCATATTTTACCCAGCTAAGGATAATCATTATCAGTAACATATTGGTATATTCCTTTCCTGTATTTATTTTTCTTCATGTAACCTTAAGGGTTTTTTGGGTTTGTTTCAGTGCATGTGTGAGTTAACATAATTCTGATGATACTCTAAATAAATTGGAGATGACAGTTTTCCTTGAGCATTACAACTAAGCATTTTCCAGTTTATTGCTCATTCTTCATAAGCATCATGTTTAAGAAATGCATCATTTCCCACAAGGTAGATGGATTCTCATTTACTTGCCCATTATCCTATTTGGGGACACTTTAACTGACATCAAATTTTTGCTTTTAAAAACGTTTTTTCTTGAATAAATTTGCAAATTATGATCTAAAAAGCAATTTGTAAGTTAGGAAAATTGAAAAATTATAGAAACTCATGATAGAAGGCTTGACTAATTGGTCTTAATTGTGGAACAGATTAATTTAAAAATGCTTTTCTAGACTCATGATTGGAATTTAAATAACCAAGGGTGTTTTAGGGTTTTCTTTCATTTTAACTTTTTAAAAAATTTATTTATTTGTCTGTGCTGGTTCTTAGTTGCAGCACACAAGACCTTTAGTAGTGGCATGCATGACCTAGTTCCCCAACCAGGAATCGAACCCAGGCCCCATGCATTGGGAGTTTGGAGTCTTACCCAGTGGACCTCCAGGGAAGTTCCTGTTTTGTTCCATCCATTGGAACCTGAGACACTTGGTTTTCCAGTGGCTTTGCCTCTTGCTATGTGACCCTGAGCAAGTTACAAAGCCCCTTGGAAGTGGATAAAAAGAGCAAGCTAGATGATACTGGCCCTGGTGCCCTCGGCCTAGGCTGGCTCCTTGTCCTGAGCCTACACCTTTGTAAATGGGGCCTTCATTAAGGCTCCTCAGTCACCAGTTTCCAGTTGTCACCTGCTTCCTTCCTCCCCAAGTCACAGGGCAACCAGTTTGCAGGCTCCAGGGTGGCTGGCAGCAGTGCCTTAGAACTGAAGTGTGTTTGATTAACCATTAAAAATGACTGATTTTGCTTCCTATGGACAGACACTCTGAAATAATCAAAACTCTTGTTAGGATGAAGGGGAAAAAAAATCCTGAGGGGTGGAACAAGATGATAATATGTTATTATTCGTATAAAGATAAAACAGAGAGCCAGACACTCGTATGAAAAATATATAAAGAGCTGGGGACACAGAGGGCAGCAAAGGGCTACATGATGACCAGTGGGAATCACAAAAAGTGTGGATGTTTGCTTCCCAGATAATCACTTTATTTTACACCCAGGTAAGAGTTTGCTCATTGAAGAGGCCACCTAGTGAATGACACAGATATGGCTGGATGAAGTGGAGCTACTTTTCCCAAACGCTTCCTGGCGCCCTGGGCTGACCTGTAGCTGAAACCTCACCTCCTTACCTCTTCACGCCTGACCCCTGCTCAGCCTCACCAACAGACCAGCAAGGGCTGAACCATCAGAAACTACAGCTAAAAAGAGATGGACAGAGAGAAGGAGTAGGGATACAGAGGGAAGGGAACGAGAAAAAGAAAGAAAAGTGTCCATCGTCTGAACAACCAGAAGGAACCTGGCAAAGTTCTGATGATGTTCCATTTACAATGAGCTTTTACAAATGATACTCTTTAAAGCAGCCTGCCTTCTGGATGTCTTTCTGTCTCTTAGCAACTCAGAACAGCGAGGGACTATGCCTGCGTGGGATAAGACCTGGGGTCCCAGTTGGCCCAGGCTCCAGTCCCAGCCCCATCCCTCCAGCACAGCAACGGGCGGCCAGCCACCAGTCCCCGGGACCACTGGGCACCAGAGCCCCCGAGAGAGCTCACCCTCTGAAATGAACCACGTCAACAACTGGACAAGGCTTTGGAGTGAAGGCCTGGGATGGAAGATAAGAAGGAGCAGAGTCAACATTTCCAGATGTCTTTTTCTTATCTGTCGGGATTAATCTTCAGTGACAGCAATTAACTGCACAGAACATGTGGGGAATGGATATGAAGCAGGTGTCCTGAATAATACGGGGAGGCAGAGGGAACTTCGGGGACTGCATGGAGTGCCCAGAGTCCCGCCCGAGGCAGGGGGCAGAAGGGACCCTAGAAGACAACCAGTCTCCTAGAACTTGAACACCACTCACTGCTTTTGAATCTTCTGGTTGATACTTTGTCAGGATCCCCTGTTCAAGAGGCTGGTTGGAAGAGAGTTGCTTTCTTGCTCTCTCTCCACTTTTCAGCTGGAGTCAGCAACTCTAAGCAGCAGGCCAAGGTTGGTTTGATTACAGAAAAGTTCTCTTCTGCCTTCCTGCCTACTGCCTCCTGCCACCATAAGGACCTGAGCTAGTCAGTGTCTCGAAGTCTTTTTTTTTTTTTTAATATTTATTTATTTTTGGCTGTGTTGGGTCCTAATCGTGATGCAATAGTTGTGGCACATGCTAAGTTGCCCCCAAGGCATGCAGGATCCTAGTACCCCAACCAGAGATCAAACCCGTGTTCCCTGCATTAGAAAGAAGATGCTTGACCGCTGGATCATCAGGGAAGTCCCTCCAAGTCTTTTTTATCCCTGAAAAATGACTCAGGAACCAGAGATTAAAATGTTACCTTTCTAGTAACAGCCGATGCTTTAGAGTAGCTTGCCAAGTGCCAGGTCCCAGGTTCAGTGCTTTTTGGGTAATACCCCATCTGATCCTCAGGACCCAATCAGTTCAGTCGCTCAGTCGTGTCTGACTCTTTGTGACCCCATGAACCACAGCACTCCAGGCCTCCCTGTCTATCACCAACTCCCGAAGTCCACTCAAACCCATGTCCATTGAGTCCGTGATGCCATCCAGCCATCTCATCCTCTGTCATCCCCTTCTCCTCCTGCCCCCAATCCCTCCCAGCATCAGGGTTTTTTCAAATGCGAGCTGAGGACACCTGCATCCCAAACAAAAGAATACCTGAAATCAAGGAGGCAGATCATCCAAGTAGGAAGAGGTGAAATATGAGGACCCGAGAGGCTGAGTTTCTTAATTCAGTTTCCACTTTCCACTGGTTCAGCTTCAACATCAGTCCTTCCAATGAACACCCAGCACTGATCTCCTTTAGGATGGACTGGTTGGATCGCCTTGCAGTCCAAGGGACTCTCAAGAGTCTTCTCCAACACCACAATTCAAAAGAATCACTTGTTTGGTGCTCAGCTTTCTTTATAGTCCAACTCTCACATCCATACATGACTAATGGAAAAACCATAGCCTTGACTAGAGGGACCTTTGTTGACAAAGCAATGTCTCTGCTTTTTAATATGCTGTCTAGGTTGGTTTTAACTTTCCTTCCAAGGAGTAAGTGTCTTTTAATTTCATGGCTGCAATCACCATCTGTGGTGATTTTGGAGCCCAAAAAAATAAAGTCTGACACTGTTTCCACATCTATTTGCCATGAAGTGATAGGACCAGATGCCATGATCTTTGTTTTCTGAATGTTGAGCTTTAAGCCAACTTTTTCCACTCTCCTCTTTCACTTTCATAGAGGCCCTTTAGTTCCTCCTCACTTTTGCCAAAAGGGTGGTGTCATCTGCATATCTGAGGTTATTGATATTTCTCCCGGCAATCTTGATTCCAGCTTGTGCTTCCTCCAGCCCAGCGTTTCTCATGATGTACTCTGCATAGAAGTTAAATAACCAGGGTGACAATAGACAGCCTTGACGTACTCCTTTTCCTATTTGGAACCAGTCTGTTGTTCCATGTCCAGTTCTAACTGTTGCTTCCTGACCTGCATACAGGTTTCTCAACAGGAAGGTCAGGTGGTCTGGTATTCCCGTCTCTTTCAGAATTTTCCACAGTTTATTGTGATCCACACAGTCAAAGGCTTTGGTATAGTCAATAAAGCAGAAATAGATGTTTCTCTGGAACTCTCTTGCTTTTTCTGTGATCCAGCAGATGTTGGCAATTTGATCTCTGATTCCTCTGCCTTTTCTAAAACCAGCTTGCACATCAGGGAGTTCACGGTTCACGTATTGCTGAAGCCTGGCTTGGAGAATTTTGAGCATTACTTTACTAGCATGTGAGATGAGTGCAATTGTGCAGTAGTTTGAGCATTCTTTGGCATTGCTTTTCTTTGGGATTGGAATGAAAACGGACCTTTTCCAGTCCTGTGGCCACTGCTGAGTTTTCCAAATTTGCTGGCATATTAAGTGCAGCACTTTCACCACATCATCTTTCAGGATTTGAAATAGCTCAACTGGAATTCCATCACCTCCATTAGCTTTGTATGACCCTATCAAGTAGACACAATTATGTATCCCTGGTGTATTGGTGAGGAAACAGGCACAGAGAGGTTGAATGACTTACACAAAATCACACAGCAAGCTAGACTTCAAAACAGGTGGACTAGGAATGTGTTTCCTTAAGGACAGTAATGCATCTCATTAATGATAAAGTTGATCAAGGGGACACAGTCTAGATCTGTGGCCGAGACTCCTTAACGCCCCATTCTTAAATTAGACTGGCCCAGTCATGTCAGAGGGGGTGGGGAGGGGGCCTCAGGTACATCTCACAGAGCGAGCAGAGGACACCTGCATCCCAAATGAAAGAATACCTGAAATCAAGGAGGCAGATCATCCAAGTAGGAAGAGGTGAAATATGAGGACCTGAGAGGCTGAGTTTCTTAATTCAGTTTCCACTTTCCACTGGTTCTGAAGAGTATCTATAGATGTGCCGTGATACTATATTTCCTCAAATCTCAAATAGTATCAGTGTAGCTCACACCATTATTGCACATACCTCTAAGAAAAAGAAACATACTCTTTTCTCATCATCTGTAAGATGCATCCCAACTTCAAAAACAGTAATATGTGAGGAAAGAAACAAATGTCTCTGAATCAATGAATTATGGTAAAAAAGTTTCAGGGTGAAATGGGCTTGGAAAAACTTTGAGTTAAACGGGCTTCTTTATTGCCAGACCTTTATTATGCTTGTGTGAGCTCTGAGTCTCTAAGAAGGGGTAAGTAATGAGCGTTTCCCATGGGTGTTGGTCCAAAGAACCTTTTCTCCCAGAGTGTGCCAGAGAAGGGGCCATCTACAGAGCCAACTCAGGAAAACCTCTTTTAAGGAAAAGAGGAGCATGTGGGGACTGAGCAAAAACCCGAGTATCTAAATCTGAAGAGAAAAGAAGATCAAACAAACATTGGAAGAAAGACCTCGAAAGACTTTGGGAGGGAACTGAGGTGAGGGTAAGGGAAGGAAGAAAAGATGAGAAACACAAGGGTCTGGCTCTCAAAAAGAATTCCAAGTTCCGCCCTAATTGAGAGGGACTGTAACTCTCCATCCCCTAATGTGGGGCTGGGCCTGGTGACCCCCTCCCAGAGAGTCCTATATGGAAAAGTGGGGGCAGGGAGAAAAACCTGACGAGAACCACCCCAGCATGTGACCAAGATTAATATCAACGGCGGTGAGTCATACTGCTATTTTCCACTCTTGATGAGATATGATGAAAATGTCATTTCCCTCTGTGATGTTTCTCCCCCAGACTCATAATCCCAGTCTAACCATGAGAAAACATCAGACAAACCCCAATAGAGGATCATCTTACTACATACCTGACTGTTGCAGTTTAGTCACTAAGTTGTGTCCGACCCTTTTGTGACTCCATGGATTGTAACTTGCCAGGCTCCTCTGTCCATGGGATTTCCCAGGCAAGAGTACCAGAGTGGGCTGCCATTTCCTTTTCCAGGGGATCTTCCTGACCCAAGGATCAAACGCATTCTTCTGCACTGGCAGGCAGATTCTTTACCACTGAGCCACTAGGGAAGCCCATTTACCTGACTAGAATCCTCAAAATTGTCAATATCGAGATTTTCCTAGTGGTCTAGGAGCTAGAGCTCCATTCTTCCAATGCAGAGGGCACAAGTTCAATCCCTGGGCAGGGAACTAAGATCCTACATGCTGAGCACAGCTCGGCAAGAAACAACAATAAAACTGTCAAAATCATCAAAAACAAGGCAGGAAGAGAGATTGTATCAGCCAAGAGCAGCCCAAGAGACATGATGGCAGTGGTGGTTTAGTTGCTAAGTCACGCCTAACTCTTGTGACCCCATGGATTGTAGCCTACCAGGCTCCTCTGCTGCTGCTGCTGCTAAGTCCGCTTCAGTTGTGTCTGACTCTGTGAGACCCCATAGATGGCAGCCCACTAGGCTCCCCTGTCCCTGGGATTCTCCAGGCAAGAACACTGGAGTGGGTTGCCATTTCCTTCTCCAGTGCATGAAAGTGAAAAGTGAAAATGGAGTCGCTCAGTCGTGTCCGACTCTTCGTGACCCCATGGGCTGCAGCCCACCAGGCTCCTCCATCCATGGGATTTTCCAGGCAAGAGTACTGGAGTGGGGTGCCATTGTCTTCTCCACTAGGATAGACAGTTGGGTGTATTTATTACTCAAGCGGAAAAGAAACAAGTAGGCTACCGAGGTAGCAGTGAGAGATTTCAATTTGGCCAAGAACAGCTGCAAAACTCTGATGGAAATGGAGAAAAGCAAATTAGCACTTAAGAAAGGGAACTGGTGTGGGTTCTCAAATATTTATCCCAACTAGACCTTGATCTTGGTAAATGCACAATAAATATTTATTGATTACTGTTGACTTGATTCCTCCCACAAATGTTTTTGAAATATTGCAAACACTGAGTGAAGGCCTGGAGAGGTCATCCAGATTTAAAACATCGGGAATCTTGCCAGCCTAGAATCCAGTAACTGTGTTTCATCAGTTCCAAGACACATGTCTTAAAAACTTATAATATCTCTGTAATGTGGGCACTTCTCACAGTTGTTCACAAGTGGCAGCATGGTCACCATCCTAGACACAATCCCACTTGACTTATCATATTCACACTGCATCACCTCCCACTGAATTATACACATGGTTGGTTCTATGCATACAAGGTCTAATTATCATTTAAAATATCATCAAAAAGATGACAATCTGATTCAGTATGGAAATAAACAGTATGGGCACAGGAAGTCAGGGAAATGGGGTAGTGGGGCAGCAATATAACAGCAGAGTAGCAATTATCAGTCTTGAGAGGAATGACCACAATTCTGTATTTTCCTGCAAAGCTACATAACAAAGTGCTTATGGTAGTTAGGAAAGGATGTAGAAGAAGCAGAACTCCACTAAGTTCTGTGGTCACTGAGAAGTGTCCAAAGGACGGCAGACCACACGCCAAGCAACAACACAAGGGAGCTTGAGGAAACTGAGTCCCCGGGAAGGACGAAGGCAGTGGGACACCTTGACCACAAAAGCTGGTGTGAGCGATGCCCTGGAGCAACGGCTGCCCAAACATCCAGCCAGCAGGCAACTGTTGCCTTCGGCTGAACTTCTAACAAGTGCAATTCACCTGAAAGTGAAAGAAAGTGAAAGCCGCTCAGTTGTGTCCAACTCTTTGCAACCCCAAGGACTATACAATCCATGGAATTCTCCAGGCCAGAATACCGGAGTGGGTCGCCTTTCCCTTCTCTAGAAGATCTTCCCGACTCAGGAATTGAACCAGGGTCTCCTGCATTGCAGGCGGATTCCCTGAGGAAAGAATCAAATTATGATGTTAGTGGAAAAGGAAAGCACTATTTTGTTCTCAGCGTTTTTTCTTTCTTCAGTTCAGTTCAGTTCAGGCGCTCAGTCATGTCAGACTCTTTTCGACCCCATGAATCACAGCACGCCAGGCCTCCCTGTCCATCACCAACTCCCGGAGTTCACTCAGACTCATGTCCATCAAGTCAGTGATGCCATCCAGCCATCTCATCCTCTCTCATACCCTTCTCCTCCTGCCCCCAATCCCTCCCAGCATCAGTTTTTTCCAATGAGTCAACTCTTCGCATGAGGTGGCCAGAGTATTGGAGTTTCAGCTTCAACATCAGTCCTTCCAATGAACACCCAAGACTGATCTCCTTGCAGTCCAAGGGACTCTCAAGAGTCTTCTCCAACACCACAGTTCAAAAGCATCAATTCTTCGGCGCTCAGCTTTCTTCACAGTCCAACTCTCAAATCCATACATGACTAATGGAAAAACCATAGCCTTGACTAGATGGACCTTTGCTGGCAAAGTAATAGTCTCTGCTTTTGAATATGCTATCTAGGTTGGTTATAACTTTCCTTCCAAGGAGTAAGCGTCTTTTAATTTCATGGCTGCAATCACCATTTGTAGGGATTTTGGAGCCCAAAAATATAAAGTCAGCCACTATTTCCACATCTATTTCCCATGAAGTGATGGGACCAGATGCCA
>SJYX01005044.1:110370-126711 GCA_006410675.1 Oreotragus oreotragus
TTTCACTTTCATCAAGAGGCTTTTTAGTTCCTCTTCACTTTCTGCCATAAGGGTGCTGTCATCTGCATATCTGAGGTTATTGATATTTCTCCCAGCAATCTTGATTCCAGCTTGTGCTTCCTCCAGCCCAGCGTTTCTCATGATGTACTCTGCATATAAGTTAAATAAGCAGGGTGACAGTATACACCCTTGACGTACTCCTTTTCCTATTTGGAACCAGTCTGTTGTTCCATGTCCAGTTCTAACTGTTCCTTCCTGATCTGCATACAGGTTTCCCAAGAGGCAGGTCAGGTGGTCTGGTATTCCCGTCTCTTTCAGAATTTTCCACAGTTTATTGTGATCCACACAGTCAAAGGCTTTGGCATAGTCAATAAAGCAGAAATAGATGTTTTTTTTGAACTCTCTTGCTTTTTCCATGATCCAGCGGATGTTGGCAACTTGATCTCTGGTTCCTCTGCCTTTTCTAAAACCAGCTTGAACATCTGGAAGTTCACGGTTCAGGTCTTGCTGAAGCCTGGCTTGGAGAATTTTGAGCATTACTTTACTAGCATGTGAGATGAGTGCAATTGTGCGGTAGTTTGAGCATTCTTTGGCATTGCCTTTCTTTGGGATTGGAATGAAAACGGACCTTTTCCAGTCCTGTGGCCACTGAGTTTTCCAAATTTGCTGGCATATTGAGCACAGCACTTTCACAGCATCATCTTTCAGATTTGAAATAGCTCAATTGGTATTCCATCACCTCCACTAGCTTTGTTCATAGTGACACTTTCTAAGGCCCACTTGACTTCACATTCCAGGATGTCTGGCTCTAGGTGAGTGATCACACCATCATGATTATCTTGGTCCTGAAGATCTTTTTTGTACAGTTCTTCTGTGTATTCTTGCCACCTCTTCTTAATATCTACTGTTTCCGTTAGGACCACACCATTTCTGTTCTTTATCGAGCCCATCTTTGCATGAAATGTTCCCTTGTTATCTCTAATTTTCTTAAAGAGATCTCTAGTCTTTCCCATTCTGTTGTTTTCCTCTATTTCTTTGCATTGATCGCTGAGGAAGGCTTTCTTATCTCTCCTTGCTATTCTTTGAACTCTGCATTCAGATGCTTATATCTTTCCTTTTCTCCTTTGATTTCCACTTCTCTTCTTTTCACAGCTATTTGTAAGGATTCCTCAGACAGCCATTTTGCTTTTTTGCATTTCTTTTCTTAGTTGTACATAAACAATAATGTTTCTTACCATGGGTACTATCTTTGATTTGCTAAAATCTCCTGTGTGTAATGAAGGAGGAAAAGGAACTATCTTCCTGTAGGAAAGATTACATTCATGATAAGCTTAGTTTTGAGGACTCTAAAGGCATTAGAACTGAGGTGACACACTGGGCATTAGTAGCTGCTAACATGACGAAAAGGAGACAATCACTGCCTCCTGACTGAAGCCCACAGCCCCATCCGTACAGCGGCCCTGCTGAAAAAAATCAAACATGAGGCAGATCAGACCTTGAGATCCAGCTTATAGGAACCACACAGGGCAAAGGAAACAGGAAAAACAGACCAGTGTTTTCAACAAATACATTTTGAGAAAAAATAAGAGATAAGGGAATCTTGATTCAAATGAGTTTAAAAGACATACCATGGGCTTCAAGTTGGTTCACTTGCAAGTAATAGAGCAAGAAAAGAGGAAGATAGTAACTTCATGGTGGAGAAGCCAAGAGACACAACTTACCTGACATAGGAAGGTGAGTATCAACAGGGGTCCTGCGGCTGTTACCCACCTCTGACGAGGTGTGATGGAGCACTCTGCCTCTGTGCTGTCGTTACCAAACCCACATCCCCAGTCTGATCATGACACAAACCTCAGACAAACCCAGACTAGGGGACCTGCTACAGGATACCCAGCCAGCACACCTCAAGACTGTCCAGGTCATGAACAAGGAAGAACTGAAAAACGTCACAGAGCAGAGGAGCCTAAGAAGCATGATGACTAAATATGTGCAATGTGGTATCCAAGATGGAATGTGTTAACAGAAAAGGGGTATTAGTGAGAAAACTGGTGACATCCCAGTAAGGTCGAGAGTTTAGTTACTAGTAAAGTATCAGTGTTCATTTCCTAGTTTTGACCAATGTCTCATGTAATGAAAAATGTCAATGTTAGAGCTACTTAGGTGAAGAATACATGGGATGTCTCTGTACTGACTTTGCAACTTTTCTATAAATATAAAATTATTCCAAAATAATGTTTATTTTAAACAAAAGGCATGCTGATCAACTACAATACATGAACCAACATGAACCGTGTTTTGATTTTGAATCAAACTAAAATAGTAAACATGTTTTGATGAGATAATTGCAAATCTGAACACTGACTAGATATTCGATGCTGTTAAGGCACCATCATCCATTTAGTCGGAGGTGTGATGATGGCACTGTTGTTGTCTTTGCTGTTGTTGTTTAGGCACTCAGTCGTGTCCCGACCCTTTTCGACCCCCTGGACAATAGCCCACCAGTTCCTCTGTCCATGGGACTTCCCAGGCAAGAATACTGGAGTGGGTTACCTTTTCCTCCTCTAAGGGGATCGTCCTGACCCAGGGATGTAACCCGAATTTCCTGCATTAGCAGGTAGATTATTGACCACTGAGCCACCAGGGAGGCGCTGATGTTACCTTTCAAGCAAAAATGAAAGTTGCTCAGTCATGTCCAACTCTATGAGATTGCGTGGACTATACAGTCCCTGGAATTCTCCAGGCCAGAATACTAGAGTGTGTAGCCTTTCCCTTCTCCAGGGGATCTTCCCAACCCAGAGATCGAACCCAGGTCTCCCACACCGGAGGCAGATTCTTTACCAGCTGAGCCACCAGTGAAGCCCCTTACAATCCAGAAATTTTGCTCTGGCTATATAAACAAAAGGACCAAAAACAGATCCAAATAGATACTTGTACCCCCACGTTCATAGCAGCATTATTCATTGTAACTAAAAGGCAGAAACAATACAAATGTCCATCGATGAATGAAGAGATAAACACAATGTGGTGTATCTACACAGTGGAATATTAGTCAACTATAAAAAGGAAGGAAATTCTGACACCTGCTACAACATAGATTGATTTTGGAGACATTAAGCTAAGTGAAATAAGCCAGATACAAAAATGTTGTATGATCCCATTTATATGAGGTACCTAAAATAGTAAAGTCACAGAGACAGAAAGTAGAATAATTGTTGCTCAGGGGCTGGGGGGAGGGAGCCTAGGAAGCTGTTTAGTGAGTACAGTAAGTACCTTACACATGAACCTTCAAGCTGCAAGCTTCAAAGATACGATCGTGCCTTCACATGTCCAATCACGTAAGCAAGTTCAAGTGTCTGGCGTACACGGTCATTTGTGTGCATCCTCTACAAGTGGTTGTGCTTTTGTGTTCTTTACTGTACAGTACTATATAGAGTACAGTAGGGTAGTATTTTTATTTCAAGCCCAGGATATCTGGAAGCAAGCATAAAAGCAGTGGTGTTGCAGCAGGTACTGACATGAAGAGAAAAAAAGAGCTATTAATACTATCCAGACATCACTGGATTGTTTTCTCAAGAGGGCAGATAGAATTGAATACAGCAAGGAACCAGAACTTGTGACATCAATGTCAGGCATGAGTGACACTGCAGCTTGCCTTTCACCTCCTATTGCTGATGATCCTTCAGCTCTACCATCTCCCACCTTCTCTCCCTCCTCCAGTCAGTAACTCTTCTTGCATGTTCAGTTCCAGCCCCTGGACGCCAGTTCCTGTACTTGTCAAGGTACTGTACTGTAGGGCTTTAAGTGTTTTATTTTCTGTGTGTTTGCTTTCTCTGTATTGTTTGTGTGGAAAGTATTATAAATCTATTATGGCACAGTACTACATAGTCAACTGTGTTAGTTGGGTACCTCGGCTAACTTTGGTGGACTTAGGAACCACTTGGACTTATGAACACACTCTTGAAGCAGAACTTGTTCTTATGTAGGGGACCTTCTGAACAGAGTTTCAGTTTGGGAAGATGAAAACGCTCTGGCGGCAGATGGTAGTGATGGTTGCACAAGTGAAGCATGAGTCTCCTGAGGATGTGGATTGGATTGTTGGTGGTGTGGGAGGGCACTGCAGGCAAAGTCTGTGACCAATGGCTCCCGGCTTGCTGAGTTAGCTGTGTCTTTGCCCATCCAGCTCCCGAACCAGTCCTAGACTAGGGGAGTCTCAGAGCGTAAGCCCACGCCGCTTCCCCATCCCCTCTTCCTTCTGAAGTCATCTTCCCATCACCAGACCTGGTGTGACCACGGGGAGGGGCTTTGACTATTCTGGAGAGAAACATTTCAGCAGAGCACTGAGAGTGGAGGCCAAGTGGCCAAGGAAGAGGGTCAGAGCAGATGAATGAGTGGCAGGAATGAGGATGGATGCTGGCAGAGTTGGGCCAGGATTTTTTAAGAAGGAGAGCTCAAAGGGCTCCTGGCTGGTCGCCTGGCTTCCTTCCGCCCTGAACACCACTTGTTGGGTGGCTTGATGTTGTCACGTCCTCTGTGACTCCATCTATCAAGAGGTGACAACGAGATGAGCTCCAAGCATCCAGCTCAATGGTTATGACTCAATTCCCTCTCCTGGGGGAAGAACAATCTCTGAAGGCATTCTAAAGACCATCTTCCTCCCACACTCCAAGCGAAAATATAGAAAAGAAAGAAGCAAGGCTGGCAGGCTCAGGCCTGATGTGGATATGGGTCATATCCAGGGAGGGGCAGGGTCTGGATTTCTTCACCCTGTGGGCCAGACTTACAGGGAGCTGACTGCACCGGCTTGAAGAGGCAGGAGCAGGGAGCTCTGTTTCCTGCTCGTTCTACCTTGACCTCCTAGGTGCCATGATCTGGGGAGGTGATGGAGCATGGGAACTCCATGGCTTCAAGGCACCGTGGGTCGAGCACATAGGTGCTTGACAGCCTGCTGGTGACTTCCTGAGTCACTCGGATTCAAATTCACTCAGCCCTGGTCGGCAGCAGCTGACTAGCTGCTCCTGGAGGATTTTCCTTATTTTGTCATCTCAGGACTGAAATTGTACCACGTGCCTCCCCCTTTGGGCAAATGACTTGGCAAACCAGGAACACCCATCTTATCCCCAGACCACAGTCAGCTCCTCTGTTTCAATGCTCACAAAGGGACCTCTGCCCCAGCTGTGACTGGGAGGTTTTCTCTCTGAAACAGTGGTTGGCGTTAAAGCAACAGTTAAGGGCTGTTTGTGCTCCCAAAGAATCTCCACTTTGTTAACTTGCTTAATCGCCTGGAAAGCAAAGTCTCAGAGAAGCTGCCTGATGCAGATAGATTCTTTCCACCCCTCTGTTCAAACCAGATGAAGTCTTGGCTCACCAGACACTGGCCAGTCCCATAAGACCAGGGTTGCTGCCAGACACCTGGCCTGGGCCATAATGACCTCTTTCTAGAAGCTGCCCCCTCTTTTAAAAATGAACAACTTGCATTCATATTTTCAGGGTCCCAAGTTTTAAAAAGATCCCCAGGCTCAGCTGGCTGGATTAGCAGGGCCATCCACACATTCATCAACTTCATGAATCCATTCATTGCTCAACTATCTGCTGAGCAGTGACTGTGTACCAAGCACCGTTCTTAGCACTGAGAACATCCAGATGAGTAAAGCAGAGGCAACTTCCTGTCTTGGGGAACTGACGCTTTCATGCATGAATAAGGTCATGAAGATGTTGGTCTCCAAATCTCTCCCCTCCACCCCAACCAAGCTGAAACCCTCTCATTTCACACCAACCCCCACGGCAAAGGCAATCTTGGCCACATTTATTGTGCATTTACTACGTACCAAGCACTATGCACATATTATCTCACACATATTATCTCATGAATCTCTACAACACCCTCTGAAGGTCATCCTCTCATAGCCCTGGTTTGTGGCTGAGGAAACCAAGGCACGTAGAGTTGCACAAGCTGGTAAGTTGCAGAGCCAGTATTTGAACCTAGGACATCTGACTGCAGAATCACAGTGATAGTCATTAAGCCATTCCACCCTGCTCATTTAGGTCAAATTCCTTTTTGCAGCGAATCACTGGGTCTGCTTTCCCTTAACATTCCACAGCACCAGAAAAATCTCTAGTGCTGGCCTAAGGATGAGGTTCCGTTACAAGTAACTGGAAGCCGCAAATCACAGAAGCTTGAAAAGAGAGTATGTTCCTTGAGGCTGGTGTGTCACTCCATGGTCAGGCTCCTTGTCTCTGGTTGCTCAGCCGTGTGTGGCTCAAGTGCATCTGAAGAACACAGGTGTGCTGAAGTGTGGATTACGCACACCTTGGCCAAACATCGTTGAGGATCTCATCAATAAAATTAATGACTCCATTTGATTTTATTCTGTCCATCGGTTCACCTGTAAGGGACTCCCATAATCCTCGGCCATACATTTTACAACTTAACTCAGTCTGGACTCCCGTCTCTCTAAGCACAGTGCATGTCAGCCTGGGCATTCCTTACCTCTCCCTTGAGTTGGATTTTGTGCTTCTTGTGTCCAGAACCAAATAAATCATGAAGATAAGAAAGTTTAAATAAAACTAAGGCACGTGCTCATTTACTCCTTTTTTTTTTTTGTAATAGTCGCAAAGGCATGTATTTCAATTGCAAAAGAGTTTTTCCTCCACCTCCCCTCCATCTCACCTCCCCTTATGCAATGCAGCACTGAGTGGCTATGAGCAATTTGGGATCCGGCTAAGGAGAAGCTGAACTGGAGATACATTTAATTGGAAGTTAGTGGGATATCTTAGTGGGACATAATTCATAGTCACTTTTGGGTCATTGCTTGCACTCATGCTGTAGTAGCATCTTCTAGAAATAATCCTCCGACACACTGGGATGACTCATCAGATGAGGTGACCAAAAGGAGCAATGTCAGAAGTGGTATCATATGATGAAACTGTCCTACAGTACCCACCCAGAAACATGCAGAGAGAGTGGAGGAGGAAGAATCAAAGAAGGTAGTCTGGAACATTCTTTCAACTATCAAAACTAAAATATTAAGCATAACATGCAGTTCGCACGTCTTATAAAATGAAGGATTTGTCAGAAATAAATGAATAATGCAGCATATAAAATTATAAATGTATCATACTACTTTGCTCTTTAGTAAGAATCACACATACAGAATTTGTAAGAATTTCTGTACTCTGCATGACACAACACTATGTTTCTAGAAACACTAAGCATTTCTGTGTGTGAATTCATATGTCTAATGCATCACAACACATCAAGATTGTATCTTACCTTATCTGATGCATCTTGTCATGATGAAATTTGACAGTTTCAGAAGAAATGATACATACATCAGTGACGTAGTATGACCTGAAGAAATGAACAAATGAAGGACATGGTGCTGTGAAAAGTCAAAGTGTTAGTTGCTCAGCTGTGTTCAACTCTTTGCCACCCTATGGTCTATAGTCCTCCAGGCTCCTCTGTCCATGGACTTCCTCAGGCAAGAATACTGGACCAGTGAACTCATATTAGAGATATCACACTGCTTCCTAGATTTAGGGACATTTAGGGCATTTTTCAACTTTTTCAAGTTTGTGTTTTGTTGTCATTTCTTTCCTTATTATAAATAAATACTCACTTTTCACATTTGATTTTTTATTTGTAATTCTTATTCTTTTTCTTAAGGTAATTAAGTTCAGCCCCACAAACCTGCATCCACTCCTCTCTGTCTCATGCATTTCCTGTTTTAATGGAATATATTCTCCAGTATTTGTCTGAGAAAAGGTGTGGGGGAGTTTGTTGTTTGGAGGTTTTATTCATTTTCTTTCTGTTTTAGATGTTGAATGTCTAAAAGTGCTCTTTTTCTACTTTATCACTTAATTGGTAGCTTGGATATAGAATTCTTCAGTTCAGTTCAGTCGCTCAGTCATGTCTGACTCTTTGCGACCCCATGAATCGCAGCATGCCAGGCCTCCCTGTCCATCACCATCTCCTGGAGTTCACCCAAACTCACATCCACCGAGTTGGTGATGCCATCCAGCCATCTCATCCTCTGTCGTTCCCTTTTTCTCCTGCCCCCAATCCCTCCCAGCATCAGAGTCTTTTCCAGTGAGTCAACTCTTCGCATGAGGTGGCCAAAGTACTGGAGTTTCAGCTTTAGCATCATTCCTTCCAAAGAACACCCAGGACTGATCTCCTTTAGAATGGACTGGTGGGATCTCCTTGCAGTCCAAGGGACTGTCAAGAGTCTTCTCCAGCACCACAGTTCAAAATCATTAGTTCTTCGGCGCTCAGCTTTCTTCACAGTCCAACTCTCACATCCATACATGACCAAAGGACAAACCATAGCCTTGACTAGACGGACCTTTGTTGGCAAAGTAATGTCTCTGCTTTTGAATATTCCATCTAAGCTGGTCATAACTTTTCTTCCAAGGAGTAAGCGTCTTTTAATTTCAAGGCTGCAATCACCATCTGCAGTGATTTTGGAGCCCCCAAAAATAAAGTCTGACACTGTTTCCACTGTTTCCCCATCTATTTCCCATGAAGTGATGGGACCAGATGCCATGATCTTCGTTTTCTGAATGTTGAGCTTTAAGCCAACTTTTTCACTCTCCTCTTTCATTTTCATCAAGAGGCTTTTTAGTTCCTCTTCACTTTCTGCCATAAGGGTGCTGTCACCTGCATATCTGAGGTTATTGATATTTCTCCAGGTAGGCAGTATTTCTCTTTAATGGAATTCTTAGTTGGAAATTATTATACCTTCACAATTTTGAAAGTATTGCTTCATTGTCTTCCAGCTTCCAGTGCTGCTGCTGGGAAATCTAAAGCCAGTTTGATTTTTGTCTCTTTGCATAAGACCCTGGAAATTATAAAATGTTCTCTTTGTTTATAGGCTCCTGAAATTTTGCTGTGATGTGCCTTGATATGAGCTTGTTTTATCCATTGTGCTGGACACTCCATGAGTTTTTAAATCTTTCCAGATTTAAAAACTCATGTCATTCCAGATGTGGGGAATTTCTTGAATTATATCACTGATGATGATATCTCTGGTTAATCTGCTATCTCTCTCTGCAAAATCCACTATCCACGTTAGATCCCCTGAACTAGACCTCTGATTTTCTTACCTGTACTCTCCTATTTTTTATCCATCTTTTTGCTTTACTTTCTGGTAAATCTTTCAATTTTTATATTTATTTTTTAATATTTACTATCATTTAAAAATTTTTCTAAGAACTCTTGTAGGTCCCTGAATATTTATTTTATTACTCCTTATCCCTACAGCATAAATACACTGTTGTCTGCTATTTTTCTAAAGAAGTTAGCAATTGTTTTGTTTTATTCTCTCTCTTTTCTCCAAGTGCCTTTTTCTGTTTGGTTAGTTGGTTGATTTTGACTCTATCATGTTAGCTGCTTTCCTCAGATGTCATGAACTCTTACTGTCTGGTCATATTTAAAAGTGAGAGATCAAAAAGTTTAACTGGTGGGGCTTATCAACTGTGAATGTCATGGGAAGAATCTGGTTAGCCTCTTGACGGGGATAAATGTCTGTATCTTTAGGTCTTTCTCCACGAGCTTGTCAGATTCACCAGAAGACGACTCCTTCTATCTCTAGTATGAATTGAGACTACTGGAGTCTGAGGGCAAACTGGGGCCAGGCACCTAGGGAGCTAAGCATACGGAATACATTTGTTCCTTTTATCTACCTATTTTCCAGAATGTTTCCTAAGCCTACAGCTATGCCTAGCACTCCTCAGCCCAGTTTCCTCAGTTGTAACCTCTTCAGAAAACAATGCTTCGGATTTCTGCTTAGGGGCAGTTGCCCAGCCAGGAGAAATGGAGGACAGTTTCCAGAGATCAAACTATAGTTTTTCAGCTTTCTCCCAGGTTTCACTGTTTTAGCCCCTTCTTCACTCTCCCATTACACACCACCTTGTGCTGCCAGTTCCTTAGTGGTGGTTTTTTGTTTGTTTGTTTGTTTTTGAGAACTCTGTGGTATAAATCATGCTATTTCCCAACTTTCCCCTCTAGCAGCTTAGAGTTTCCACTTACCCATCTGCTTTCCAGTTTCTAAGAGGCTGTTGTCTTCTGTCTGCTGCCCTCATCTTTGTAGGCTTACGTCTTTTACCAAACGGTGGGGGGGAGGGGGAAAGTCCCTGCTTTGTAGCTTTTGTAGGGTCTCCAGAGAGGTCAAAAATGCTTAAAAGATGCTTGCTCCTTGGAAGAAAAGTTATGACCAACCTAGACAGCATATTCGGGGAAGGCAATGGCACCCCACCCCAGTACTCTTGCCTGGAAAATCCAATGGACGGAGGAGCCTGGTGGGCTGCAGTCCATGGGGTCGCTAACAGTCGGACACGACTGAGCGACTTCACTTTCACTTTTCTCTTTCATGTATTGGAGAAGGAAATGGCAACCCACTCCAGTATTCTTGCCTGGAGAATCCCAGGGATGGGGGAGCCTGGTGGGCTGCCATCTATGGGGTCACACAGAGTCGGACATGACTGAAGTGACTTAGCAGCAGCAGCAGCAGACAGCATATTAAAAAGCAGAGTCATTACTTTGTCAACAAAGGTCCATCTAGTCAAAGCTATGGTTTTTCCAGTGGTCATGTACAGATGTGAGAGTTGGACCACAAAGAAAACTGAGTGCCAAAGAATTGATGCTTTTGAACTGTGCTGGAGAAGATTCTTGAGAGTCCTTTGGACTGCAAGGAGATCCAACCAGTCCATCCTAAAGGAAATCAGTCCTGAATATACATTGGAAGGACTGATGCTGAGGCTGAAGCTCCAATACTTTGGCCACCTGATGCAAAGAACTGACTCACAGGAAAAGACCCTGATGCTTGGAAAGATTGAAGGCAGGAGGAGAAGGGGACAACAGAGGATGAGAAGGTTGGATGGCATCACCGACTCAATGGATATCAGTTTGAGCAAGCTCCAGGAGGTGGTGATAGTCAAGGAAGCCTGGTGTGCTGCAGTCCATGGGGTCGCAAAGAATTGGACATGACTGAGCAACTGAACTGAACTGAACAGAGGGGTCAAAATTAAATATAACAGTTTTAAAACTCATCTTTCAATGTCATTTTTCTCTGGCAACAGACTGCAGCTGCCTGGATTTCTTTCAGTTCAGAAATAACTTTTATAAATTGACTCCTTCCATTCAGGCAAGTTTGTAAAGAGAAGACATTTCCAAAATTTGGCAAAGCTTCGCTTACATTCTTCCATGTCGTCTTGCAAAGGATGCAGAAATGCCTCCTCATTTCCTTGACTCTTTCTCACTGTTGCCATTATCTGGAACTACTACCAATCCTTCACATCTGAGACTTAGTGACTCTTGTGTGATTTATGGAAAGTTCATTTAGGACTTCCCTGGTGGTCCAGCAGTTAAAAATCTGCCTGTCAATGTAGGCAACATGTATTCAGTTCTTGATGTGGGAGGATCCCACATGCCTCAGAGCGACTAAGTTGGCGTGCCACAACTACTCAGCCCACACCCTAGAGCCCTTGAGTTACAACTACTGAGCCCATGTGCCACAACTGGAGAGTAGGCCCCTCTTGCCTCAAAGGAAAAAGTCGACGAGCAGCAACAAAGACCCACCGCAGCCAGTTTCACTCGTCCAGAGAGTCCAGTTAAGCAAACTTCGGAGAAATGAGATAGTAAGAAGATAACCTGTACCTTAGGCTTAAACTTACCACAAAGTATTTCTAGTATTTTCAATTCAACTCACTGCCACTCCATTATTATTATCAATATTATTATCATCATCATCACCATCATCATATATAGAAAACAATGGAGTTAGGGATGCTAGGAAAAGATGCTGGGGTATATACGCCTGCTTACAATTAGGAAAACAGACAAAATCTGCTTTACTCTCCTGTCAGCATAAACATATTCGAAGGATGTTTAGATTTTCTGATAATTTTTTTCTCTTGATGAGTCTGCCTTCAATTCCTTGGGGAGAACCAAGAGCCTCCCTACTCTTCTCATCCTCTTCCTTCCCTCTAGGCCTCAGCTTCCTCATCTATCTTCCAAGTAACTGGAAGGTAAACTGATGTTCCCTCAGCTCACGGTCCATAGGTGGAGGAGGGGCGGGGCAGTCATGTCCACAGCCCGGATAGCCCTGCATCCCTCATGAACTGCAGGCTCCCTGTAGACAGAGGCTGCTTTATTCTCATCACTGAAGACACACAGAAGGAAGGGGATCACTCTCCTAAGAGATGGTTTCTCACCCCTGTTCCTGATAAGAGTAGGACCAGCCTGGAGAAGCTCAGTTCCCCAAGAATAAAAAAAAAAGTGGAAACTGGACACAGACCAATGCTCTTGCATGTACTCTGCTTCCAGGTTAATCTGGGTAACCCTGGCCAAGTTGCTAGCTGCCCACTGGCACAAGCAGACCCACGGGGCCCTTTGGAGTTATTCTGATAGAACCCTGGTCTGCTAGCTGAGAGTCCCTGAACCATCCACTGTCTCTCCTTGTGACACTGAGACCCTGGACTTGGTGTGTGGCCTGCAGAGGGGGAAGGAGAATCCACAGGACCTCAGAAACCAGAGAAAGGCAGCTGGGAGGAAGGAAAGAGGCCCAGGGTCATTCATTTACAGCCCAATGATTGCAGTAAATGCCTCAGGCCAGTGCCATACATACTATTCAGAATTCAAGGAAGGGGCCCCGTGGACCTGTTCAGGTTTCTCCTCATGGCCCTCTCCAGCCTCCTGTATTCACTCATTTCATTCACTCTTCAGAAATGAAACAAAGCAACTCCGGTTGTGCAAACCCCTTCCAGGGGTATCAAATCCTGCCTCCGCAAGTTACTAACCCGCCTGGGGACCTTCGGAAGATTGCGTAACTGGGTGTCTGTTTCATATGTTCTGCGGAAGGGTTACTGTGAGCATTAGAAACACTGTCCGTGACGTGCCTGGGGTTGGCTGCGGGCTCATCATTCTGAAAAGAGTACCAGTAGCATCGGCCTTATAAGTCCAAAGCCTGAAGCCCAAATCTGGAAGCAGAGGTGGAAGCCACAGCTTGGGTGTTCCACAGACTTGATTTCCCGGGGAAAAGGGCTACACAGTGCTCTCCTTTCAGTGTCTCCCGGACAGTGAAAGGAGGGCAAGTGTCTTCCCCAAGCGCGACTCTGGCCCCTGTAGAGAAAGTCACGAGAGGGACGGCGGCTAGACCCCGGGAAGGTGGCCACCGGCCGCAATGCTCCAGGCGAGACGCGGGAGCGGAGGCAGGAAGAGGAGGAGGGCAGGGAGGAGGGGACTAAGCCGGCCAGTTCGTGCTCCCGCGGCGCTGGGCGGAGCCAGGGCGGGTCCGCCCCGCGCGCAGGTGAGCGAGCCGGGGTGGAGCGCAGCGCCTCGGATGCCAGGCTCGGGGGCCCGCGGCCGCCACTCCGCACCGCGGGCCACAGTCGCTTTCCCCGCCGAGGCCCAGGCGCCCCGGAGCCATGGCCAGCCTCCACTGCGGGGTCCCGGTCGCACTGCTGGGGATCCTACTGCTGGGCGCCGCGCGCCTGCCCCGCGGAGTGGGTGAGTGCGGCGCTGAAGGGGCGCGGAGCGCTGAGGGTCGCGCCGGGCGGAGAGGGCGCGGGTTGCCGAGGCTGCAGGGCGGGGCGGGGGCGGCGCGGTCCGGGGGGTCCCCGGGACTGCCCGGCGCCGCCGGCGGGTGGGCGCGGTGGCCGTGCCCTCCCGGATTCCGCGCCCCCTCGCCCAGGACGCAGGCCTTGCTTGGCACGCGGGGAGCCCCGCGGTCGGGCGCCCGATTCGGGCGCCGAGGGAGGAGGGAAGCGCGCGCGGAAGCCGGGCCCGGGACCCGCTGAGGCGCCGCGCGCTCGGGCGCTCGACCTGGGCTGTTGGTGGCGCCGGGCGGGTCGTGAGGAGGGCACCTTCCCTCTCGGGTGCACCCTCTTACCTCAGCGCCCGGCCAGAGACGGGGGCGAGGAAACAGTGGTTTAGCGTCACCGTCTCCTAGCTTTCGCCTCACCTTGCCCCCGTCCGCCCGCTCTTCTCTCGCTGTCCCGAAGCGCGGGAACCCTACTCCCACCGGGAAAGCGCGTCTGCGCCGCGGAGGCAGCGCGGCCCGGGCCCTCGCACCTGTGGGCGGCGGACCCCGACGGCGGAAGAGGGTCGGCGGGGGAGCTGTCTCTTATACACATCTAGATGTGTATAAGAGACAGGTTTTAAAACTCATCTTTCAATGTCATTTTTCTCTGGCAACAGACTGCAGCTGCCTGGATTTCTTTCAGTTCAGAAATAACTTTTATAAATTGACTCCTTCCATTCAGGCAAGTTTGTAAAGAGAAGACATTTCCAAAATTTGGCAAAGCTTCGCTTACATTCTTCCATGTCGTCTTGCAAAGGATGCAGAAATGCCTCCTCATTTCCTTGACTCTTTCTCACTGTTGCCATTATCTGGAACTACTACCAATCCTTCACATCTGAGACTTAGTGACTCTTGTGTGATTTATGGAAAGTTCATTTAGGACTTCCCTGGTGGTCCAGCAGTTAAAAATCTGCCTGTCAATGTAGGCAACATGTATTCAGTTCTTGATGTGGGAGGATCCCACATGCCTCAGAGCGACTAAGTTGGCGTGCCACAACTACTCAGCCCACACCCTAGAGCCCTTGAGTTACAACTACTGAGCCCATGTGCCACAACTGGAGAGTAGGCCCCTCTTGCCTCAAAGGAAAAAGTCGACGAGCAGCAACAAAGACCCACCGCAGCCAGTTTCACTCGTCCAGAGAGTCCAGTTAAGCAAACTTCGGAGAAATGAGATAGTAAGAAGATAACCTGTACCTTAGGCTTAAACTTACCACAAAGTATTTCTAGTATTTTCAATTCAACTCACTGCCACTCCATTATTATTATCAATATTATTATCATCATCATCACCATCATCATATATAGAAAACAATGGAGTTAGGGATGCTAGGAAAAGATGCTGGGGTATATACGCCTGCTTACAATTAGGAAAACAGACAAAATCTGCTTTACTCTCCTGTCAGCATAAACATATTCGAAGGATGTTTAGATTTTCTGATAATTTTTTTCTCTTGATGAGTCTGCCTTCAATTCCTTGGGGAGAACCAAGAGCCTCCCTACTCTTCTCATCCTCTTCCTTCCCTCTAGGCCTCAGCTTCCTCATCTATCTTCCAAGTAACTGGAAGGTAAACTGATGTTCCCTCAGCTCACGGTCCATAGGTGGAGGAGGGGCGGGGCAGTCATGTCCACAGCCCGGATAGCCCTGCATCCCTCATGAACTGCAGGCTCCCTGTAGACAGAGGCTGCTTTATTCTCATCACTGAAGACACACAGAAGGAAGGGGATCACTCTCCTAAGAGATGGTTTCTCACCCCTGTTCCTGATAAGAGTAGGACCAGCCTGGAGAAGCTCAGTTCCCCAAGAATAAAAAAAAAAGTGGAAACTGGACACAGACCAATGCTCTTGCATGTACTCTGCTTCCAGGTTAATCTGGGTAACCCTGGCCAAGTTGCTAGCTGCCCACTGGCACAAGCAGACCCACGGGGCCCTTTGGAGTTATTCTGATAGAACCCTGGTCTGCTAGCTGAGAGTCCCTGAACCATCCACTGTCTCTCCTTGTGACACTGAGACCCTGGACTTGGTGTGTGGCCTGCAGAGGGGGAAGGAGAATCCACAGGACCTCAGAAACCAGAGAAAGGCAGCTGGGAGGAAGGAAAGAGGCCCAGGGTCATTCATTTACAGCCCAATGATTGCAGTAAATGCCTCAGGCCAGTGCCATACATACTATTCAGAATTCAAGGAAGGGGCCCCGTGGACCTGTTCAGGTTTCTCCTCATGGCCCTCTCCAGCCTCCTGTATTCACTCATTTCATTCACTCTTCAGAAATGAAACAAAGCAACTCCGGTTGTGCAAACCCCTTCCAGGGGTATCAAATCCTGCCTCCGCAAGTTACTAACCCGCCTGGGGACCTTCGGAAGATTGCGTAACTGGGTGTCTGTTTCATATGTTCTGCGGAAGGGTTACTGTGAGCATTAGAAACACTGTCCGTGACGTGCCTGGGGTTGGCTGCGGGCTCATCATTCTGAAAAGAGTACCAGTAGCATCGGCCTTATAAGTCCAAAGCCTGAAGCCCAAATCTGGAAGCAGAGGTGGAAGCCACAGCTTGGGTGTTCCACAGACTTGATTTCCCGGGGAAAAGGGCTACACAGTGCTCTCCTTTCAGTGTCTCCCGGACAGTGAAAGGAGGGCAAGTGTCTTCCCCAAGCGCGACTCTGGCCCCTGTAGAGAAAGTCACGAGAGGGACGGCGGCTAGACCCCGGGAAGGTGGCCACCGGCCGCAATGCTCCAGGCGAGACGCGGGAGCGGAGGCAGGAAGAGGAGGAGG
>SJYX01005045.1:2999-14107 GCA_006410675.1 Oreotragus oreotragus
ACTATTTGTTTCTAATATCAATTTTTAATTGATGTATAATTTATTTATGATGTGTTTCTGCTGTACAGCAAAGTGATTCAGTTACACATATGTATACATATGTACATTCTTTTTTCTATCTTTTCCATTATGGTTTATCATGCAATATTGAATATAGTTCCTTATGGTATACAGTAAGACCTTGTTGTTTATCCATTCTATATATAATAATTTTCAACTGCTAACCCCTAAATCCCACTCCATCCTCCCCCCATCCTTCTTCCCCTTGGCAACCATAAATCTTTTCTCTATATCTGAGAGTCTGTTTCTGTTTTGTAGTTTGGTTCATTTGTGCCCTATTTTAGATTCCACTTATAAGTGAAAATGTATTGTATTTGTTTTTCTCTTTCTGACTTACTTCACTTAGTATGATAATCTCCAAGCCTGTCCATGTTGCTGCAAATGGCATTATTTCATTCTGTTTATTGCTGCATATTACTTTCCCAACAAAGGTCCATCTAGTCAAGGCTATGGTTTTTCCTGTGATCATGTACGGATGTGAGAGTTGGACTGTCAAGAAGGCTGAGTGCCGAAGAATTGATGCTTTTGAACTGTGGTGTTGGAGAAGACTCTTGAGAGTCCCTTGGACTGCAAGGAGATCCAACCAGTCCATTCTGAAGGAGATCAACCCTGGGAGTTCTTTGGAAGGAATGATGCTAAAGCTGAAACTCCACCTTTGGCCACCTCATGCAAAGAGTTGACTCATTGGAAAAGACTCTGATGCTGGGAGGGATTGGGGGCAGGAGGAGAAGGGGACGACCGAGGATGAGATGGCTGGATGTCATCACGGACTCGATGGAGGTGAGTCTGAATGAACTCCGGGAGATGGTGATGGACAGGGAGGCCTGGCGTGCTGCGATTCATGGGGTCGCAGAGAGTCGGACACGACTGAGCGACTGAACTGAACTGACACCATTGTATATATATGCCACATCTTCTTTATCCATTTATCTGTCGATGGATTTAGGTTGTTTCCATGTCCTGGCTATTTTGAGTAGTGCTATTGTGAAAATAGGGGTGCGTGGATTTCTTAAATTATTATTTTGTCCAGACACATTCCCAGGAGTGGAATTGCTGGATCAGATGACACTTCTGTTGTTAGTTTTCTGAGGAACTTCCACACTGTTGTCCACAGGCCGTACTAACTTTCCTTCTCACCAACACTGTAGCAGCATTCCCTTTCCTCCATACCCCCTCGAGCATTATTTGTAGGCTTTTCAGCGATAGCCCTTCCGTCTGGTGTGAGGGGCTCCTCACTGTGCTTTGATTTGCATTTCTCCAGTAATTAGCAATATTGAGCATGTTTTTGTGTGTCTGTTGGCCATCTGTATGTGTTCTTTAGAGAAATGTGTATTTAGGTCTTCTTCCCATTTCTTCACTGCTTTTTAAAAAATTCATATTGAATCGTATGAGTTGTTTTTCCATTTTGTATATGAAACCCTTATATCAGTTATAAATATTTTCTTCCATTCCATATCTCTACATATTGTAACAGTTTTCAAATTTAATTAAATGCATCATATCAATTTTTTATGATGAAGAGCTTTTGACTTTCAGTTTAGGGTTGTCACTTTGTGTTTAGGAGGAAAGAGGAGTGGATAGCTGTGTACCTCTGTGGTTCACCCTGAAGCAAGGCTTAACATTGAATGTTTAAAACAGTAATCCCAAGAGCAAGGCCACAAATAACTCATCTGCTATAAAGTGCAGAATCGTGGTAGACTGAAGGATGCTCTTATATCACTTATTATTAACTTACATGATATTAGTAGTTAAATCTATATCTGGAAACAAAAGGTGAATTGATGTCTACTGAAAGGAAATTTCTGAGTCTAAATTTGCCTATACATATGTGCATGCTAAGTCACTTCAGCCATGTCCGACTCCTGTCTCTTATACACATCTAGATGTGTATAAGAGACAGGGAATGTNTGATATTAGTAGTTAAATCTATATCTGGAAACAAAAGGTGAATTGATGTCTACTGAAAGGAAATTTCTGAGTCTAAATTTGCCTATACATATGTGCATGCTAAGTCACTTCAGCCATGTCCGACTCTTTGCAACCCCATGGACCATAGCCCGCCAGGCTCCTCTGTCCATGGGATTCTCTTGACAAGAATACTGGAGTGGGTTGTTGTGCCATCCTCCATGGGATCTTCCTGACCTAGGGATCGAACCTGGGTCTCTTGAGTCTCCTGCATTGGCAGGCAGGCTCTTTACTACTGTCTCCACCCGGGAAGCCATATATTTGCTGGGAATTAAATCCAAGTGAGAATTATTAGGTGAGCCAAATTTCAAGGATCCAGAGTGGGCAAAAAATAAAACCAAACAAAATTAAGTGTTCATTGCCTGGTAAGAAACACTAAATAAAACAAACATTTTTTCCATCCAAAAGAAATACTTAAAAGAATGATAATGGATATAAATATTTTCTCTCATTTTTTAGAATATTTTACTTTTAGTTTTTAGAACTGTGACTATAATATCTCCAAATGACATTTTAGTTCCACTTACCCTGCCTGTGATTTGCAGAGCTTTTTCTATTCATGAAAAATAACTTTTATTGTGCTGGGAAATACTCTGAAATAATTTCCTGAAATTTTGCTTTTGCCCCATTGTATTTTTTAACTTTATTTTTTCCAGTTTTATTGTGACATAATTGACATATAGCAGTGTTTAAGGTATAGAGCATAATGATTTGACTTTCATATATGTGATTTTATCCCATCTTTAGTAAACATTTAACATTTCATATAGACACGAAATTGTAGAATGAGTTTTTTTTCTAGTGATAGAAACTCTTAGCATTTACTCCCTTTAAAACTTTCATATTTAATATATAACAATGGTGAAAATATTTATTCTGCTGTACATCACATCCCTGCTACTTATTAATCTTATAAGTGGAAGTTTATAACTCTTGACTGCCATCATCCAGTTTCTCTAGTCTCAATCCCACTGTATCTGATAACCACAACCTGATCTCCTTTTCTTTGAGTCTGTTTGTTTTATATAATTGACCAATAACACTATGTTAGTTCCTGCTACACAACATTGATATTTCTATACATCTCAAATTGATTACCATGATAAGTCCAGTTAAAATTTATCACTATAAAACTATATTATGTAGGTAACAACTATAAATCCCACACTGTTCATTTCACACTCCAGCTCACTTATTTTCCAATTGGAAGTCTACACTTCCTAATTTCCTGCACCTATTTCTTTTCTGCTCTTCCCCCTTTCCCCCTCTAGCAACCTCCTGTTTGTTCCCTGTATCTGTAACTCTATTTCTGTTTTGTTATATGTTTGTTCATTTTTGATTCCACATATAAGTAAAATCATTACTCTTTGTCCTTCTCTGTCAGACTTATTTTGCTAAGCTTAATAACACTGGGTCCATCCAACCATCTCATCCTCTGTCGTCCCCTTCTCCTCCCACCTTCAATCTTTCCCAGCATGAGGGTCTTTTCAAATGAGTCAGTTCTTTGCATCGGATCACCAAAGTATTGGAGTTTCAGCTTCAACATCAGTCCTCCCAATGAACACTCAGGACTGATCTCCTTTAGGATGGACTGGTTGGATCACCTTGCTGTTCAAGGGACTCTCAAGAGTCTTCTCAAACACCACAGTTCAAAACATCAATTCTTCAGTGCTCAGTTTTGTTTATGATCTAACTCTTGCATCCATACACGACTACTGGAAAAACCATAGCCTTGACTAGATGGATCTTTGTTGACAAAGTAATCTCTCTGCTTTTTAATATGCTGTCAGGTTGGTCATAAATTTCCTGCCAAGGAGTAAGCATCTTTTAATTTCATGGCTGCAATCACCATCTGCAGTGAGTTTTGGAGCCCCAAAAAATAAAGCCTGTGACTGTTTCCCATCTATTTGCCATGAAGTGATGGGACCAAATGCCATGGTCTTCGTTTTCTTGAATGTTGAGCTTTAAGCCAACTTTTTCACTCTCCTCTTTCACTTTCATCTAGAGGCTTTTAAGTTCCTCTTCACTTTCTGCCCTAAGGATGGTGTCATCTGCTTATCTGAGGTTATTGATATTTCTCCCGGCAATCTTGATTCCAGCTTGTGCTTCCTCCAGCCCAGTGTTTCTCATGATGTACTCTGTATATAAGTTAAATAAGCAGGGTGACAATATACAGCCTTGACGTCCTCCTTTTCCTATTTGAAACCAGTCTGTTGTTCCATGTCCAGTTCTAACTGTTGCTTCCTGACCTGCATATAGGTTTCTCAAGAGGCAGGTCAGGTGGTCTGGTATTCCCATCTCTTTCAGAATTCTCCACAGTTTATTGTGATCCACACAGTCAAAGGCTTTGGCATAGTCAAGAAAGCAGAAATNTCCTATTTGGAACCAGTCTGTTGTTCCACGTGCAGTTCTAACTGTTGCTTCCTGACCTGCATATAGGTTTCTCAAGAGGCAGGTCAGGTGGTCTGGTATTCCCATCTCTTTCAGAATTTTCCACAGTTGATTGTGATCCACACAGTCAAAGGCTTTGGGATAGTCAATAAAGCAGAAATAGATGTTTTTTCTGGAACTCTCTTGCTTTTTCCATGATCCAGTGGATGTTGGCAATTGATCTCTGCTTCCTCTGCCTTTTCTAAAACCAGCTTGAACATCTAGAAGTTCACAGTTCACGTATTGCTGAAGCCTGGCTTGGAAAATTTTGAGCACTACTTTACTAGCATGTGAGATGAGTGCAATTGTGCAGTAGTTTGAGCATTCTTTGGCATTGCCTTTCTTTGGGATTTGAATGAAAACTGACCTTTTCCAGTCCTGTGGCTACTGCTGAGTTTTCTAAATTTGCTGGCTAACTTCCTCTACACTACAGTAATTTCATTATTCTCACCCTTATTCCAGCATTTTAGTAGGATCATTCTAGTCAATATTCAGGAGGCTAACAGAGTTTTTGTGTTCATGATGTCTGATTCTGTTGTGTGTAAGAGTTGATGGTCTGCTAACACGAAGTTGCTGGAAAGGCGTTCTCCATAGACCTGACCTGAGCTTATAAGCTATCAGAGTCCCCTCAGCTAGTTGAGGTGTTGGACCTAAGGGTTTCACTTCTGCAGCAAGTCAAGGAAAGCAGTGATTATTTCCTGTAGATGTGAGGTAAGATCATTGGAAAAGACCCTGTTGCTGGGCAAGATTGAAGGCAGGAGGAGAAGGGGAGAATAGAGGATGAAATGGTTGGATGGCATCACCGACTCTATGGACATGAGTTTGAGCAAGCTCCAGGAACTGGTGATGGGCACGAAAGCCTACTGTGCAGCAGTCCATGGAATCACAAATAGTTGGACATGACTGAGTGACTGGACTGAACTGAACTGAGGAGATGTTCTAGGACTAATGCATATATAAAGATACAACCCTCTGATAGTCATCTTGCAATGTAAAATTTTATATAATGTTTATTAATGCTGCTTATAATTTTCTTACTAAATAAAATTTTCTTGGTATATATAATATAATGTAGTAATTTAAATATATTAACTGAATCTCCTCTAAGGTATATTCTAATATGTGACAAGTATATTCTTTTAACCTGTAATGACAACATATCTGAAATACAGAATTTTAGAGATATTGAGTATTGGGAGCTGGACTTAGAAACTAATGTCAAATAACTGGGAGATCCCAATAGAGATGACAAAGAAAGACAGTTTTTTGAGAGCACAAGTCTGGGAGCCAAAGAATCAGGCAGTGTTATCAGGGAGCTACTATGTGTGAGATAACTCAAGCTACTGCAGATTAGATTTATCTGCAAATATATGAATTTGTACAGAAGGACAATTCTACATTAAACTAAGTTGCTAAGTCCCTAAGCAGACAACTCAAGACAGGTAGATAGACCAGAACCAGCAGTTAAACCAACAGCCAGTGTAGAGAACTTGAATGCTATGATGTTTATGCTAACATTTCTTGTAACATTACTGTGGTGCTGGAGAAGACTCTTGAGAGTCCCTTGGACTGCAAGGAGATCCAACCAGTCCATTCTGAANTTTCTTATCTCTCCTTGCTGTTCTTTGGAACTCTGCATTCAGATGCCTATATCTTTCCTTTTCTCCTTTTCCTTTCACTTCTCTTCTGTTCACAGCTATTTTTAAGGCCTCCCCAGACAGCCGTTTTGCTTTTTTGCATTTTTTTCCCCTTCGGGATGGTCTTGATTCCTGTCTCCTGTACAATGTCACGAACCTCTATCCATAGTTCATCAGGCACTGTCTATCAGATCTAGTCCCTTAAATCTATTTCTCACTTCCATTGCATAATCGTAAGGGATTTGATTTAGGTCATACCTGAATGGTCTAGCGGTTTTCCCTACTATCTTCAATTTAAGTTTACATTTGGCAATAAGGAGTTCATGATCTGAGCCACAGTCAGCCCCTGGTCTTGTTTTTGCTGACTGTATAGAGCTTCTCCATCTTTGGCTGCAAAGAATATAATCAATCTGATTTTAGTGTTGACCATCTGGTGATGTCCATGTGTAGAGTCTTGTCTTATGTTGTTGGAAGAGGGTGTTTACTATGACCAGTGCATTCTCTTGACAAAACTCTATTAGCCTTGCCCTGCTTCATTCTGTAGGCCTTCNGTATAGAGCTTCTCCATCTTTGGCTGCAAAGAATATAATCAATCTGATTTTAGTGTTGACCATCTGGTGATGTCCATGTGTAGAGTCTTGTCTTATGTTGTTGGAAGAGGGTGTTTACTATGACCAGTGCATTCTCTTGACAAAACTCTATTAGCCTTGCCCTGCTTCATTCTGTAGGCCTTCATAAGGCCAAATTTGCCTGTTACTCCAGGTGTTTCTTGGCTTCCTACTTTTGCATTCCAGTCCCTTATTACGAAAAGAACGTCTTTTTTGGGTGTTAGTTCTAAAAGGTCTTGTAAGTGTTCATAGAACCATTCAACTTCAGCTTCTTCAGCATTACTGGTTGGGGCATAGACTTGGATAACTGTGATATTGAATGATTTGCCTTGGAAACGAACAGAGATCATTCTGTCATTTTTGAGATTGCATCCAAGTACTGCATTTTGGACTCTTTTGTTTACCATGATGGCTACTCCATTTCTTCTCAGGGATTCCTGCCTGCAGTAGTAGATATAATGGTCATCTGAGTTAAATTCACCCATTCCAGTCCATTTTAGTTCGTTGATTCCTAGAATGTCGATGTTCACTCTCGCCAACTCCTCTTTGACCACTTCATATTTGCCTTGATTCATGGACCTGACATTCCAGGTTCCTATGCAATATTGCTCTTTACAGCATTGGACCTTGCTTCTATCACCAGTCTCATCCACAGCTGGGTATTGTTTTTGCTTTGGCTCCATCCCTTCATTCTTTCTGGAGTTATTTCTCCACTTACCTCCTGTAGCATACTGGGCACCTACTGACCTGGGGAGTTCCTCTTTCAGTATGCTATCATTTTGCCTTTTCATACTGTTCATGGGGTTCTCAAGGCAAGAATACTGAAGTGGTTTGCCATTCCCTTCTCCAGTGGGCCACATTCTTTCAGACCTCTCCACCATGACTTGCCCATCTTGGGTTGCCCCATAGGCATGGTTTGGTTTCATTGAGTTAGACAAGGCTGTGGTCCGTGTGATTAGATTGACTAGTTTTCTGTGAGTATGGCTTCAGTGTGTCTGAGAGGGCATCAGAAGACAGACACACTGAAACCATAATCACAGAAAACTAGTTAATCTAATTACACGGACCACAGCCCTGCTATTCACCTGCGGCCAAACTATGGTGGAGCTAATGAAGATAATGGTGACCTCCTTCAAATGATCCCATGCATGTACTGCTACACTCACCACCCCCACCCTGCAGCCAGCCACCACCAACCCACGTCTCCTCTGGAGCCTCCTGGACACTCACAGGCAAGCATGGGTCCGTCTCCCAGGGGGTGACTGCTCCCTTCTTCTGGGTCCTGGTGCACAGGGTTCTGTTTGTGCCCTCCCAGAGTCTTTTTCCCAGTCCTGTGTAAGTTCTGGTAGCTTTACGTTGGGTTTAATGGCGACCTCCTCCAAGAGGGCTTATGCCATACCCGAGTCTGCTGCACCCAGAGCCCCTCTCCCTGTGGCAGGCCGCTGCTGACCTGTGCCTCCAAGGAGACACTCACACACAGTTCTGCCTCAGTCTCTGTGGGATCCCTGGGCCCTGGCGCACACAAGGTTGATATGAGCCCTCTTAGAGTCTCTGTCGCAAATGGGGTTCGATTCTAATCATGAATTCACCCCTCCTACTATCTTGCTGGGGCTTCTCCTTTGCACTTGGATGCCGGGTATCTCTTCACTGTCACTCCAGCACCTACCATCTTACTGGGGTTTCTCTGACCTTGGACGTGGGGTATTTCCCGAAGGCCAGTCCAGCGAAGCACAGCCGCTGCTCCTGACCTTGGATGTGGGGTAAACAGATAATTAGTGTTTTTAAAATTTAGACTTTCGCATTCTAACCCACTGTGTGCAAGTCAGGTAGGAACAGAGATTTTATTGCTAGAGAGAAGTTCTTGAGAGAGGGTTTGAATTCACAGCATAAGTTGGAGGCTGGCCTTCACTAGGGAGAAAACTCATGACTCCTTAGTAAGAGAAGACAAGTTGGGATAAATGCAAAGATTAATTAATGTGTTAGTAGTGTACAAACTCATCTTATTGTCTCTGTATTCTCAGCTACTCTCACTTACTAGCTGAGACTATGGGTGGAAGGGCTTATAGAAGCTTAAAGAAAGAAAATAAGAGAAAAAGTCATCTGAGAGAAGACCAGCGAAATACAGTATACTTTCTGGGAACATCAAAGGCCAAATCAATGTGAATACTCATGAATTTAAGGGATCTGAGTCATCATGTTTTGTGTTGTCTCTGGATTCGTAGGTGCAGGCAAAGCCACGTCTCATCTAAATTCAGCGCTTGCAACAATGTGTTCACAACAGAAAGGGACAGTGGCCTCTCTAAATGCAGAACATATATTTCTGGAAAAAGTGATTTCAAAATGGGACACATATTTAAAAAGTAGATTAAAGCAGGAAAGCGCTGAGGCCATAGGATTCCATCTCCAAAGCTTCCCAAGTAATGATTAGTATTTGCAATGAAAATTTTCTATAATTATTACATATTAACACTTCTCAGCAGACAGAGATTGTTCACTCCCTGAGAGAGAGAGAGTTCTCTGAGGGGCTACTTTAATAAGGTCCATGGGAGTCATATTTATTACATTATGAATCTTTCTAAAATTAGGATATAGAAGCAGAATCAATATCAAGTACGTACTGCATTCCTGTCCTTGGGGACTGTACCATGGGACATAATCAGTAGAGTATGACTTATCTGTTAAAATTTTTTATAGCAAGATTCTCTTGAATATGGAGATCTTTGCCATTTTTCTTGAGATTTTCTCCTGCATAAGCAGGTGCACACACACACACACAGAAACAAACTCTTTTAGATAACAAATCAGCAGACCCAGAGGGGAGGGAGACTGTTTGTACTACTTTGTAGGAAAAAAAATGGAGAAAGGTAAAAAGAGACATCGTAATTGTTCCCTGAGCTCCACAGTACTGTGTCTGGGGAATGGGTTGGTTTTAGGTGATCAGACTCTAAAGCACTCAAACCTAGAGACTCCTGAATTCTGTTTCCTCTGTCAGTACACAAAAGGTGTCTGGGATTTATCATCCTTGTACTTACTTCAGGGAGCAGGCAACTCAGCTCCAACCATTTCCATCTCTGTGAGTTTCCTATACATTCAATCCAAATTTAATTAATTCCATCAATAGTACCACAACCACTTTGTACAAATTATTATTTTTACAATGGCTACCAGGTATAGAAGAGCAGGACAGAAGACTGGAAACAATTATCAGGTTTAGGAAGAAGGAAAGCCACCTTCATGAAGACCCTTGCGCTGTGCCGGGGGTCTCAGAATACCCTCTGATACTCATGCTGTCTGAATGTAGATTTCTTACTCCTCCTGATCAGAGTCCCTCCCTGGTCCTGCTTATAGGAAGGGGCTGGTGAAACTCAGTGTCCCTGAGTCTTGGTATGAAACAAAAAGGGCCAGAAGAGCCATCTAGAGCTGATGCCTCTCCTAACAAATGATGAAGCTGGAGGTGTTGTGTGACTTGTCTTCCACTGCCTTTCATTTCCGGGGAAGGCAACGGCACCCCACCCCAGTACTCTTGCCTGGAAAATCCAATGGACGGAGTAGCCTGGTGGGCTGCAGTCCATGGGGTCGCTAACAGTCGGACAGACTGAGCGACTTCACTTTCACTTTTCTCTTTCATGCATTGGAGAAGGAAATGGCAACCCACTCCAGTATTCTTGCCTGGAGAATCCCAGGGATGGGGGAGCCTGGTAGGCTGCCATCTATGGGGTCGCACAGAGTCGGACACGACTGAAGTGACTTAGCAGCAGTCTTTCATTTCTTCCTCTGCTAAGGACCATCTGCTCCTGGAAATGTCCTCCTGCCACGAAGTGAGAACACTGGGGTTCCTTTCTTTGCTGCCCAGTGGGGAGGTGTTAGTAAAGAAAAGGGAGAAATCCTCTAGCTACCTGATAAAGATCCCATTAGTATTTCTTTTGTAGCAGAGAAGCTGGTATAAGTACCAGTTTAACTTATCGTGATTTGTTGTCCAGGGATGGTTGTCCTCCACTGAGGATAACCCTTTGTCATCCTCACACAAATGTGACTACCATTGTCACTTACCATTTTGGGGGGAAAGTTCTAGCTGGTAAAAATATGGTAAAATGTCCCTACTGCAAAAGATATTTCTCTATTTTGTAATGATTGAAATTAAATCATTGTTAAGTATCCAAATGCATAAGAAAAATCAGGGTAATCCTATCTTTGTACTGTTACAGTAAGGCATAGTATTTCTAACAATTTTCTTTCAGTTCGGTTCAGTTGCTCAGTCGTGTTCAACTGTTTGCAGCCCCATGAATTGCAGCATGCCAGGCCTCCCTGTCCATCACCAACTCCCAGAGTTTACCCCAACTCGTGTTCATCGAGTCCGTGATGCCATCCAGCCATCTCATCCTCTGTCGTCCCCTTCTCCTCCTGCCCC
>SJYX01005045.1:14585-91895 GCA_006410675.1 Oreotragus oreotragus
AGTTCACTGTTCACGTATTGCTGAAGCCTGGGTTGGAGAATTTTGAGCATAACTTTACTAGCGTGTGAGATGAGTGCAATTGTGCGGTAGTTTGAGCATTCTTTGGCATTGCCTTTCTTTGAGATTGGAATGAAAACTGACCTTTTCCAGTCCTGTGGCCACTGCTGAGTTTTCCAAATTTGCTGGCATATTGAGTGCACCACTTTCACAGCATCATCTTTCAGAATTTGAAATAGCTCGCCTGGAATTCCATCATCTCCACTAGCTATGTTTGTAGTATGCTTTCTGAGGCCCACTTGACTTCACATTCTAGGATGTCTGGCTCTAGGTGAGTGATCACACCATCATGATTATCTTGGTTGCAAAAATCTTTTCTGTACAGTTCTTCTGTGTATTCTTGCCACCTCTTCTTAATATCTTCTGCTTCTGTTAGGTCCATACCATTTCTGTCCTTTATTGGGCCCATCTTTGCATGAAATGTTCCCTTGGTATCTCTAATTTTCTTGAAGAGATCTCTAGTCTTGCCCATTCTGTTGTTTTCCTCTATTTCTTTGCATTGATGGCTGAGGAAGGTTTTCTTAAACAGTTTGGTTTACTTTGTGGTAAATCCTTTTATTTATTGTGAAAACTTCCTCAATGAGGTATGTTGTTATTTACCCCGTTACAGATTTGGAAACTGCATTTAGCGAGGTTAACAGCTTGTTCCAGTCACACAGTTCGTCAGTGTTGGAGATGGAACGTGAACCCATATTTGTCGGACTCCAGAACCTTTAACCACAGTAGTAAGCTGTCTGTCTAAAGGGGTGTAACTGCGGTCTTCTGTTAGGAGAAGTTACTACAGTAAGACCTGCTTATCTGGCAAGTGTTATACATTTCACGATCCAGTTAGGAGACTATGCTTATTAGCTCAGCTCAAGGACCGTGATTTAAAATTTAAGGCCACCTGGGATGGCTACTGTAAATAAAACTGATTGTTAATTTGTGTAGTAAGGGTGGATATTCAGAGATTGGGTTGATTTAGCATCAGTTGCTAGTTGCAGATGTCTCTCTCCCTGCCTCTTAATCTCCATCTCTTCCCTTCTCTTAGTGTCTCTTTTCCTCTCCATTTCTCACCCAAGCTTTTAGAAGAGTAAATTTTGTTATATATATATATCCGTATATATATGTATGTATATGCGTATATGGGTTTCCCTGGTAGCTCAGATGGCAAAGAATCTGCCTGCAATGTGAGAGACCTGGGTTCGATCGATCCCTGGGTTAAGAAGATCCCCTGGAGGAGGGCATGGCAACGCACTCTAGTATTCTTGCCTGGAGAATCCCCATGGACAGAGGAGCCTGGTGGACTGCAGACCATGGGGTTGAAAAGAGTTGGACACGAACGAGCAACTAAGCACAGCACACATATATGTATATACATATATGTATTTGTGTGTGTGTATATATGTTTGGCCATACCACTGGGCTTGCAGGATGTTAGTTCCCTGACCAGAGATTGAACCCTCAGCAGTGGAAGTGTGGAGTCCTAATCACTGGACTGTCAGGAAAGTCTTTTGTTCTCATATTTTAGTATTAGGCTTTTTCCTTTGCAAAAATGTTGAGTAAGTTTAGAACTGTAAAATGATACAGAGAGTCTCATCCTAAACTTCTCTGTGTTTGCCGTTCAGCTTTGAAATAAAAGCTTTCTGTGTGCCTCTTCCCAATGGCACCCTTTCCCTGAAGAGGTGCAACGATCTCAAATCTGGCATACATTATTCCCAGATATTTTAACTCATTATTGACTAGAGGATTTTTGTGGAAACTAATGCCTGTGGCCATCGATTTGTTACATAAGTGATATTGGTATGTTTCCGATCAATAATGTTCTGGTAACAAAAGATGTATTAATATGTTTCCAGTTAATAATGTGTTAATACATTTGCACACATTCCTAAATAAAAGATAGTATGTTTTACGTGTTTTTAGCCCTGGGTGTTACCTGGAAGGAATGATGTTAAAGCTGAAACTCCAGTACTTTGGCCACCTCATGCGGAGAGTTGACTCACTGGAAAAGACTCTGATGCTGGGAGGGATTGGGGGCAGGAGGAGAAGGGGACGACAGAGAATGAGATGGCTGGATGGCATCACTGACTCGATGGATGTGAGTTTGAGTTAACTCCGGGAGTTGGTGATGGCCAGGGAGGCCTGGCGTGCTGCGATTCATGGGGTCGCAAAGAGTCAGACACGACTGAGCGACTGAACTGAGTCATCATATAATAGATTCATACTACATGTGTTCACGTGTGCTCGGTTGTGGCTGACTCTTTGCAGCCCTGTGAACTGTAGCCTGCCAGGCTCCTCTGTCGATGGAATTCTCCCAGCAAGAATACTGAAGTGAGTTGCTGTTGCCTTCTCCAGGAGTCTTCCTGACCCAGGAATTGAACCTGGGTCTTTTTCATCTCCTACATTGTCAGGTGAATTCTTTATCACTGCACCACCCGGGAAGCCCATATAGGTTCTTCTGCAACTTTTTCCCCTTGACATCCTATTTGTGAGATTTATCCATGTGGATACATGTAGCTCCATTTCATTGAGTTTGACCTTTTTCCTACAAGTGGCATTTAAAAAGATTTGGTTAATTGATGTTATGCAGATACTCTAAGGTGTTTTAGGATGTACTTTATTTACACGCAGTGTGAGACAGTATATTTGGAGAAATTATTCAGTATGAAAGCCCTGTTGTTATTTTTATAAACTTTGAAACACTATCTCTGGGGACTTCCTTGGTGGTCTAGTGGTGGGACTCTGTGCCCTTAATGCAGGGGGCCTGGGTTCAATTCCTGGTTAGGGAACTAAGATCCCACATGCCGCAACTAAAGATCCTGCATGCTGTGACTAAGACCCAGTGCAGCCAAATAAATTAAAACAATCCAAACACTAACTCTAATAGCCAGCAGATAACGAATTCATGAATTTTAAAGATATTTAATAAAATTTCTGTTTGATATTTAATGTTACCAGCTTGGCATGGGCAATCAGAACAAATCAGTTTAAATTTCAAGATTGGAAAAAATAACTGGCCTGAGTCGCACAAAATCTTCAAGGGCCTTTTTGCCTCACTGAAATTAGACTTTTAGTATTAGCATGTAAAAAAAAATGGTCATCTTCATAAACACAATGTTCTTTAAGCACTCTGGAAACTGTCAGTCTGGTTAGGTCAGATGAACATGATTTTTAAGGCAGGGATTGGTTGGTATTTTGATAGGCCTCTGTGCAAACAGCCTGTTTATTTAATTACCCTAATGTAGGAAATGTAGGGACATAATTTATAGACTTGCCAGGGGGGTGCTTTTCTAATTAGAAAGCTTTGACATCCTACTCTTTAAATAAACAGGCACACTGAAAAAAAAACCCCTGACACTTGACATTTTAAGCGCAGGCATCTCTTTAAGCCCCGAGATCTGCTGCGATCGCTGCTGCAATGCTGTTGCTAGGCCTGCCGCCCTGGTCAGACTAGAATTTCCTCCCTTTGCTTCCTGAGGAAGATGTTAATCTTTTGCCACTTAATATTTCAACGCGGAGTGTGAGTTTTCTTTCCTTGTTGCCCAGTTCACCCGCAGGCACTGTCTGCCCTTTGCTCCGAGGTTCCAACACCTTCTGGTAGCGGACGAGTCACGATTGGGTATGTGACTGGAGGAAAAATCAGTTTGGCCAGAGTGATGTCACCTCTGGCCTGAATACTGGATATATTTAGGATTCTCATTAAGAATGTACTTTAAAAAAAATTCTGTCTATAAAGTTAGCTCCACCATTGATTAGGTGATCTTGGGCAAGTTAGTGAAACCCTCAGTGGCTAATTTTCTGTTTGTTAGTAAAATGGAGACACCAAGAACTCTACCTCAAGGGATAGTGATATTTAATCCTCGTGTTACTTACGAAAGATCTCAGAGCTCTGCCTGGCCCATGGTAGGTACTGTCATCATCACCATCATCCCCCTGCTGCCCACCATCATTATCATTGTTGGAAGATGACTTCCTTTGGCTGAACTTGAATACGGTTGTGGCTTTACCTGTAGTAACAGTGGAAATCATCTGTGAACACGTGTTCTTTTCTGTCTTTGAGGCGCACGATATTTTGAAATTCAGGGCTGATACAGGCTTCTCATTTATTAAGCAGGAGAAACCTTCTGTAACAGGTTGTTGAAATCCAGCATATTACTGAAGATCTTGGCTTGAAAGTTCTGGAAACAAAGCCAACAAAGTACAAGGGAGTGGAGTGCATCGACACGTCATTTCTTATATTTGAGAACCTGGCAGATAGTACTTCTATCAGTCTGACAGAGTTTTTTTCTTTTGTGAAATGCAGGTCAAAGGCAGCCCAGCCAAATGTTAAGGATCATGATGTTTGAAGTCAGATCCATTTACTGTGTGACCTTCGGTGACTTTGCTTAACTTCTTTGTGCCTTATTTCCTCATCTTTCAAATGTGGATAGTAATTTTATCTCCCTGAATGTTGCTAAGATTAAATTAATTATTTGTAAAGAGCTTGAAAAGACAGCCTGGTCTAGAGTGAGCCCTATGTGTGTTTTCTAAGTCTAGGAAAAAAATTAAAAAATCTGTTTACTGTTTAGTTATCACTATAATAATCTCATTTATGACAGTAGAAGAGAGGTGTTATCTGAAGCCATTGAACTCAACCTGTTGTGGGGTTAGTTGCTAGAGGGTTAGGGGCTTCCTTGGTGGCTCAGAGGGTAAAGCATCTCCTTGCAATGCGGGAGACCCGAGTTCAATCCCTGGATTGGGAAGATCCCCTGGAGAAGGAAATGGCAGCCCACTTCAGTATTCGTGCCTGGGGAATCCCATGGGTGGAGGAGCCTGGTAGGCTACAGTCCACCCGTTGCAAAGAGTTGGACATGACTGAGCGACTTCACTTTCACAGCAGTAAAGAGACCTGGTATATCTATGTAGAAGTTAGCCTTCTCATGGGGGAGATAGATTAATTAAGCAGTATCATTCACACTGTTGAGTGAGAATGGAGAATTGCGGTGCTGTCCGTCAGTTCAGTCGCTCAGTCATGTCCGACTCTTTGTGACCCCATGAATCGCAGCACACCAGGCCTCCCTGTCCATCACCAACTCCCAGAGTGCACTCAGACTTGCGTCCATGGAGTCAGTGATGCCATCCAGCCATCTCATCCTCTGTCGTCCCCTTCTCCTCCTGCCCCCAGTCCCTCCCAGCATCAGAGTCTTTTCCAATGAGTCAACTTTTTGCATGAGGTGGCCAAAGTACTGGAGTTTCAGCTTCAGCATCATTCCCTCCAGAGAAATCCCAGGGCTGATCTCCTTCAGAATGGACTGGTTGGATCTCCTTGCAGTCCAAGGGACTCTCAAGAGTCTTTTCCAACACCACAGTTCAAAAGCATCAATTCTTCAGCGCTCAGCCTTCTTCACAGTCCAACTCTCACATCCATACATGACCACTGGAAAAACCATAGCCTTGACTAGACGGACCTTTGTTGGCAAAGTAATGTCTTTGCTTTTCAATATGCTGTCTTGGTTGGTCATAGTTAATAGGACTAACTGGTTGAGGGGATCAAGGAAGCCTTCAAGAAATTAGAAACTTCTCAGAGACTTCCCTAGTGGTCCAGTGGTTAAGACTCTGGGCTTCCTCTGCAGGGGGATATGACTTCGCTCCCTGCTTGGAGAGCTAAGATCCTACATATGCAAGGTGCAGCCTATAAAAAAACAAGAAAGAAGTTGGTAACTTCTACGCTGAGACCAGAAGGAGGTCTATGCTGCAGGTAGGGAAGAAGGATGTTCCCCGCGTCGTGAAATGCAGGCGGGTGGCCTGGAGGCAACAGCGAGCACGTGGGTGTGGCTACAGGACCAGCTCGGATGGGGTGGGGCCTGGACGTGGAGGCGGGGGACCAGGAAGAGGGGGCTAAGGTGCAGGGGCAAGGGTGGCAAGGGGTTGGTGAAGCAGGTTGGGGACTTCAGACCCCTTATCCGAAGGACGGTGGAAAGCTATGGTGACATTTTGAGCAGGGGATCGGCCACATCCGAGTTGTGCCTTAGAAAGGTTTAGGAAGCCTGCAACCGGGAGAATGGATTTGAGGACCGCAGGAAGGATGCATTGGAGATGACTCCTGGGTGCTTGGCCTGGGCGGTGAGGGCCGTGTGCTGCAGTGGGCCAGCTGGAGGAACGGGTTTGGTGGGAACGCGGAGGTGTTCGTGGTTCGGGCTGTGTAGGCGGCGGTGCTTCCGGATTCTCCTCTGGCTGTGCTTGAGAGGTATTTATTTCTTTTATGAGTGCATATTGCAGAACATCTACTTCTGCTTTATTGACTACGCCAAAGCCTTTGACTGTGTGGACCGCAACGAACTCTGGAAAATTCTTAAAGAGATAGGAATACTAGACTACCTGACCTGCCTCTTGAGAAACCTGTATGCAGGTCAGGAAGCAACAGTTAGAACTGGACATGGAACAACAGGCTGGTTGCAAATTGGGAAAGGAGACCAACAAGGCTGTATGTTGTCACCCTGCTTATTTAACTTCTATGCAGAGTACATCATGAGGAACGCTGGGCTGGAGGAAGCACAAGCTGGAATCAAGATTGCTGGGAGAAATATTAGTAACCTCAGATATGCAGATGACACCACCCTTAAGGCAGAAAGTGAAGAAGAACTAAGGAGCCTCTTGATGAAAGTGAAAGAGGAGAGTGAAAAAGATGGCTTAAAACTCAACATTTAGAAAATGAAGATCATGGCATCTGGTCCCATCACTTCATGGCAGATAGATGGGGAAACAGTGGAAACTGTGTCAGACTTTATTTTTTTGGGCTCCAAAATCACTGCAGATGGTGACTGCAGCCATGAAATTACAAGACACTTACTCCTTGGAAGGAAAGTTATGACCAGCCTAGACAGAATATTAAAAAGCACAGACATTACTTTGCCGACTAAGGTCCATCTAGTCAAGGCTATGGTTTTTCTAGTAGTCATGTTAGGCTATAAGGAAAGCTGAATGCTGAAGAATTTATGTTTTTCAACTGTGGTGTTGGGGAAGACTCTTGAGAGTCCCTTGGACTGCAGGGCAATCGAACCAGTCCATCCTAAAGGAGATCAGTCATGAATATTCATTGGAAGGACTGATGTTGAAGCTAAAACTCCAGTACTTTGGTCACCTGATGTGAGGAACTGACTCATTGGAGAAGATTCTGATGCTGGGAAAGATTGAAAGCAGAAGAAGACGACGACAGAGGATGAGATGATTGGAGGGCATCACTGACTCGATGGACATGAGTTAGAGTGAACTCCGGGAGTTGGTGATGGACAGCGGGGCCTGGCGTGCTGCAGCCCATAGGGTCACAAAGAGTCGGATATGACTGAGCGACTGAACTGTTTGCAGAACAGGGATCACAGCCGAAGAGACTGAGGACGTAGCATCGAGATAGGAAGTGACACTGGGCAACTGGTCACCGACCTGCTGGAGAGAAACCGTGGAGGAAGAGGCAGGGTGGCTCAGGGCAGGTCCTGGAGAATGGAACTTAAAAGTTTTGTTTGGCTGTGTTAGGCCTTAGTTGAGGCATGTGAGATCTAGTTCTTTGACCAGGGGTTGAACCCAGGCCCCCTGCATTGGGAGCTCGGAGTCTTAGCCACTGGTCCACCAGGGAAGTCCTGAGAATGGAATTTCTAAGGAGTGGGTAGAAGAGGCTGAGAAAGACATTTGAATAGTAGCTATTGAGAGGGAGGCAGCGGGTGGAAAAGCCCAGACAGGATTGCACGAGCAGAAAGATAGTTTCAGAAAGTAGGAGGGAGGAGATAGGGCCATGCGGTGGAGATATCAGGTCCCAGGGGCCCAGGTGACACTGTGTTGGCAAGACAGCAGTCATTGACACTCCTGTGTATGAGATGGCTAAGTAACAACGACTGCAGGGTAGCGTGGGGAACTCTGTAATCACCTGTATGGAAATAGAATCTGAAAAAGAGTAGATGCATGTATAGCTGATTCACTTTTCCGAAACCAGCACAACACTGTAAATCAACTATACTCCAATAAAAACCTTTAAGAAAACAACAGCAATTAAAAAAAAAAAGTTTATTTTTATTTTTGCTCTGCTGTGTCTTAGTCGCAGCATGCAGGATCTTTTTATTAGTGGCATGTGGGATCTAGTTCCCTGACCAGGGACTGAACCTAGGCCCTCTGAATTTGGAGCGTGGAGTCTTAGCCACTGGACTACCAAGGAAGTGCCAATGGATGGGATTTGAACATGCCAATTTAAGTGTCCAACAGAGAAGAGGAGATGGAAGGTTCAGGGGATAGTCCAGCAAACACAGTGCTTCTCAACAGTATAGACGTTGGGGTTCACATTCCAGGTGAAAGGGGGATGCATCTATTTCAGTAACAGAAGGGGTAGAAATGATGGGTGCAGACCCAGCTCCATTTGTAGATTTGTGTCAGGACATTGAGGAAATGAAGAACTGCTGGATTTATGCTCTCTGTGAGGTTGACAGCAAGATGGTTTCGGTAATGAATTGTGTTTTAATTTTTCCCCACCACATTCTTTTTCTGTTTAATAAATAATAGACAACTTGTAAAAGTTTTGTCTCTTTGAACTGGATATGATGGAATAAAGTTGTTAAACTGAGGGGAAATGATGAGAGGAGAAAAAAAGTAGGAATAAAATGTCTGGAGAAACAGTCCTCAAGACACGTGTCTGTTTCAGAGTTCTGTTGGCACCTCAGGTTGAGTACTTCATTCAAACACTCTTTAATTTGTTTTAACACGCTATTGACCGGGGAATTGTTGCAGAAACTAATGCCTGTGGCTGGTGATTTGTTATGCAAGTGACTATTGATATATCTCTGGTCAATAACGTTTGGGTAACAAAAGACGTATTAATATGTCTCTGGTTAATGAGTTGTTAAGCAGTCAGTGGAGACGCCTTTTTTCTTTTTCACTGAGGACCACTGCTGATGTTTCGGTGTGATCACAGTGGAGTCATGCTGGTTCTCTTTGAATGCCTACAGAGAAGAAATGTCTCTTGGCAACACTGGAGAAGAGATTCTAGGACTTCAGGTTCGGAAGAGAACCTGTAAGAATTAAAGGTTGTAGTCAGTATCAGTGATCGGAACATTTCTTTTCGAGTTAGCTGCTTAGTTAGGTTCTAACTAGTTTAAGAAACAATTCATGGCCATCCCCTTCCCTCAGGCCCCAGATGAATAGACTCTGGGCACCTGGTACCATCAAGGTTGGGAAACGTGGAGACTTTCAGGTTCTTCAGTGGGAGGGCTTCTAGAAGTTCATTGCCTGTGCCCCTAGAGCTAGAGTTGGTGGCCTGTTCTTGTGGAAAGCAGTAGGATAGGGTTCTGATTCATTTTTTTTTTTTTTCCCTCTTCTTCTTGACAGTTCCGAATTTTGGCATAAAACATGCTGTGTTTCCTCATGTGTTGCCTTCAGTAGCAAGTGAGAGAAATCCAACTAAAACTAGTTGAGGCAAAAAAAGACTTGGCTCAGGAGTGGGGCTGCTTTAGATACCTAGGCAGCCAAGGGTTCAAGCAGTGTCATATGGTTTTTTTGCATCCTAGCTCTTGCCGCAGTTGGCTTGACCCCAGTGGGTGCTCTTTCCCTAAAGTGGTGATAGCTGAGGGTTACTTGCTCCTTAAGGTTACTTTTAAAAAGAGCTTTCTTTCGTTGCTGGCTGTGGTGAGTCTTCATGGTCGCACGCAGGCTTTCTCTGGGTGAGGCGAGTGCAGGCCACTCTTCTTGGAGTGCGCAGGCTTCTGGTGGTGGCCTCTCCTGTTGCGGAGCACAGGCTGTAGGTTCACGGCTTCAGTAGTTGGAGCATGTGGGCTCAGTAGCTATGTTGCATGGGCTTAGCTGCCCTGTGGCATGTGGGATCTTCTGGGACCGGGGATAGAACCGGTGTCCCTTGCATTGCAAGGCAGGGCGAATTCTGAATCCCTGGGCTACCAGGGAAGCCCCTGCTTGCCTTTCTCCTTGCTCCGGGGGTTCCAGAGAACAACGCCTCCTTTTCCGTAGGGCGGATGTTCTCAGACAGATGGTTTTGCGATGCCCTGGAGACATTTTTGTTGTCATAATTGGCATAAATGGCTGCTGGCATCTAACAGGTAGAGGCCAACGACGCCTTGAGGCTGGAATAGCCTTTGATGCGCAGGGGTGACTGCCCCTGCTCTCCCTGCCCCCACCCCAAGAGCTTTCTAGCTCAGAGCTACTTGCACTGAGGTTGAGAGAGAGACTATGTACTGTGTCTATCAGGATGCTTTTGGGCATAAAGTTCTGCCAGTCCAACAGGCATAAACTGATCTTGTCCTAGCAATGGGGAAAAAAAAGAGAAGCCACTCTTATCTTGACTCCTAGTCTCACAGAGCCCTTTTGCCACATACTCTTCAATTCAGTTCAGTTCAGTTGCTCAGTCGTGTTCAACTCTTTGCAACCCCGTGAATCACAGTACGCCAGGCCTCCCTGTCCACCACCAACTCCCAGAGTTCATCCAAACTCATGTGCATCAGGTCGGTGATACCATCCAGCCATCTCATCCTCTGTCGTCCCCTTCTGAACCTGAACATGTGGTTGCCTTCCCTGAAGGCCCTGTCTCTCCTTGGCCACTTGTCCAGCCTGGAGCCGTCACTCGGTGTGGGGGGTGGGACACCTTGGCCAGCCTGAATCCCATGCCTACCGGTGGGGAGAAGAAGCAGGCGACCGGTGATGATCTGCTTCACCAGAACGCCGTGGGTCCTAACGAGAGATGTGCAGACCATAGAAAAAAAGCTCTGTCCACTGTGCAAGAGTATATGCATTTTCAAGAAGCTTTCTAAGTTCTTTTAAAAAAAATTATTTTTGTTGTAGTTGATTTAAAAGTTGTGTCAGTTTCAGGTGTATAGCAGGGTGTTTCAGTATACGTATATATATGTGTATATATATTAGATTCTTTTCCTTCATAGGTTATTACAGAATATGCTATTACAGTAGATTCTTGTTGGGAACGTGCATCTTGGAAAGTATCTTTACTAAACCTGGTTTTTCTGGGCCTAAGGGTATGTATGGTGATTGCAGCCATGAAATTAAAAGATGCTTACTCCTTGGAAGGAAACTTATGACCAACCTAGATAACATATTAAAAAGCAGAGATATTACGTTATCAGCAAAGGTCCATCTAGTCAAGGCTATGGTTTTTCCAATGGTCATGTATGGATGTGAGAGTTGGACTGTGAAGAAAGCTGAGCGCCGAAGAATTGATGCTTTTGAACTGTGGTGTTGGAGAAGACTCTTGAGAGTCCCTTGGACTGCAAGGAGATCCAACCAGTCCATCCTAACGGAGATCAGTCCTGGGTTTTCTTTGGAAGGACTGATGCTGAGGCTGAAACTCCAATCCTTTGGCCACCTCATGTGAAGAGTTGACTCAGTGGAAAAGACCCTGATGTTGGGAGGGACTGGGGGCAGGAGGAGAAGGGGACGACAGAGGATAAGATGGCTGGATGGTATCACCGACCTGATGCACATGAGTTTGGATGAACTCTGGGAGTTGGTGGTGGACAGGGAGGCCTGGTGTACTGTGATTCATGGGGTCGCAAAGAGTTGAACACGACTGAGCAACTGAACTGAACGGAACTGAAGAGTATGTGGCAAAAGGGCTCTGTGAGACTAGGAGTCAAGATAAGAGTGGCTTCTCTTTTTTTTCCCCCATTGCTTGGTTGATTCATTTTAACCAAAATAGAGAAGGGTGGGAGAGATGAGAGGGTGGAAACAAAGACTCTGGTCTGTGCAGCATCTCTGGATACAAAATCAAGGTTGTTGATTCTCTGCTGTGCTGAGTGTCTGTGCTGAGCAGCATTTAATCTGTGAGCTCTGGAGTAGCTCAGACACTTGCCATAATTGTGGGAAAGCTCAAAGTAGTTAACGATTATAACATCTTGTTAAAAGTCCAAGGAAACATTTTACAAGTTAAATAGTGATTTTTCTGGCATTGTTTAGATTCCTGACACTCATAATGTTCTTGTTTAGTTTTGGAGAAGTATTGTTAAAAAAACAACTGATCTTTGTGAGTGTAATTCATCTGACAGAAGGATTGAGTAATTTTATGTTCTTTTTTCCTTTTTAAACAAAATTTTTGAAGAGAAACGAGGGCAGAGTTTAAAAACTTCTGATTTTCTGTATTCCTGGCTTAACTTTAATTTTGAAACCATTTGAGAAATCCTGTAAACACCTAGAAAAGTTGTCCAAATAAATTTATTTTCTTTTGAAATTGTGTGATAGTCTCTGGAAATACTTTCCTTGTCTGTTTTATTGTGTGTGTTGCTTAGTATCTAAAATAAGAATTTGAAAGTAGGTAAGTGACCTATTTGGACTGTTTTCTTAGTAGTCTAGGGGAGTTGAGATGGTTAAATGTTTATGATGTGAACTCTGAAATCTTTTAGAATTGACTGCGGTGTCTTGATGGCTGAAAGGCTTGCAAATTAACCTGGTAAGGAGCAGTCCTGCATCCACACACTGGAAGTATCACTTAACCACAGTTAATAGGTTTTTGTTGCCCTGGGATGGTCCAGTGCCTTTTGACAGTGTCTCCGGGACTGATTTATCTTGATACTCATCAACAAAATGGTTTTTAAAAGTGCTCCTCTGTCCAGAGACAAAGAGGCAGCTTTGTAAAGACCTTCACATTTTGTGACTTCGAAGCTTTCATTTCCAAAAGCTTTAAAGCTGTAAGTAGAGTTTCGAGTTAAAGGCACTTCCTCAGTGTAATGTCAGGTGAGAGCGTAGCTGGCGGGGGTGGGTGTGGGGAGAGTGGAGATGACTGGGTTCCATGGTGGGAGCTAGTGCACTGGTGAGCGTTTGACCTTTGGAAGGTGTGCGAGGGCACGGTGGAGCAAAGCCTGCTAGACTGTGGCATGGTTAATGCCTGTGAACCCAAACCCAGAGTTTATATTAGGAATAAAAGATGGAATGGAGTGGAATGAATGCACATCCAGCTCTGTGGGCTTACATGGTGTGTGTGTGTGTAATCTAATCACTCTTTAGATGTAACTAAACAAGAGGGATCAGAGATGGTTCCTTTATTCACTCCCAGCCTACTTTTTGTGTGTCCATGAGTATCCATTAAATTTTAAAAATTGAAATACAGTTGATTTACAGTGTGTTTCAGGTACACAGCAAAGTGATTCAGTTATAGCAGATTCTTTTCCATGAAGGTTTATTACAGGCCATTGAATACTGTACAGTACACCTTTGTTGGTTTTCTCTTTTATGTACAGTAGGACGCATCTGTTAATCCCATACTGCTAATTCATGCCATCCCCTTCTTCTTTGGTAACCATAACTTTGGTTTTCTGTGTCTGTAAGTCTCTTTCTGTTTTGTAAATAAATTCGTGTCTTTTTGGTTCCATGTATAAGTGATGGATTTGTCTTTCTCACTTAGGCTTCATTTATATGATAATCTCTCGGTCCATCCATGCTGCTGCAAATGGCATTCTTTTTTTTTTTTTTTTTTTTTTAGCTTTCGAGTAATATTCTGTAGAGTAAATGTGCTGCGTCTATCTGTCTGTGTCTGTCGATGGACATTTAGCTTGTTTCCATGTCTTGGTTCCCGTAAATAACGTGGGATAATCCATTTTTATCCACTGCTGCGGCTGTTCAGTTGCTCAGTTGTGTCCGATTCCTTGCTTCCCCATCAACCGTAGCCTAACAGGCTCCTGTGTCCATGGGATTTCCCAGGGACGAATACTGGAGGGGGTTGCCATTTCCTTCTCCAGAGGATCTTCCTGACCCAGGGACTGAACTTGTGTGTCTTGCTTGGGAGACGGATTTTTTTTTTTTTTTTTTTTACCACTGAGCCACTTGAGAAGCCCTTTGTATATCTTTGTTGGTTAAATGAAGGTGCATATAACAGATTTAGCGTTTGAAACAGCAATGGGTAGATTACTACAGTCTCTTAAATTAGAAATACTAGATTTTATTTTCATTTGCCTGATAATTTATTTATACGTTTAGCTCTTGGTAAACATCTGAGATGTACTAACACAAAGTTTAAGTTTCCTAGAAGTCATGATAATACTAGTGGTGGTGGTTGTAGTCTGGCAGCAGTCAGTAGGGTTTTAAAATTTATTTTTTAACCCCAGTGTAAGGGGACAAACCTTTACGTTAATTAGCATTTGCTTCTCACAACAGTCCTGTTTGGTGGTTACTCTTAGAGTAGTTATTATTTTGCAGTACAGGAACCTGGGTTTGGATGTGTTAACAAGTTTCTCTCGCCAGGGCCCTAGGCTGGGAAGCCAGGTGGCCTCTGCCAGTTTCACACTGTCTCTGAGACCTTTAGTTTTCTAGAAAAGCAAACATTATTGCTGTTGGTATAATCTGTATTTCACAAGCCTTATTTGCGGTGTTATCTTGTATAAAGCCTTGAGGGGGCATTATATCTGCAAAGCGCACTTTAGGAAATTTAAAAATTTCCCATGAAGGTGATAAAAGCTTCCTTTAAGCTATTTAAAGTCACAGGAAAGGAAGTCATTTTCAGATGCTCTGAAGTAGTGGCTGTGCGATTCAATTTGTATTGCGTAAAATGAAAAGGATTTTGCTATTGTTTGCTTTTTAGCCAAAGCAGAATCTAGAGAGTAATGCCATTGTTCATGATCCAAAGGGCGATCTGGGTTTGAAAGGTGCTGACAGACTGATGTTGCCATTTTCAGCTTCCATGTCTTATCGATGATCAACAGAGCATTTGTCTCCTTAAAGGAAAAAACCTTGCTTGTTTTGTGAAATGCATGCTTTGCTGTTAATGCCAGTTTGGACCCTTGTTAAAATTTGCTGCTTATCTTACGCTCCCAAACTGTACTGCTATTTAATCTTCTTTACAAATAGCTGTTCCCTTTCTTTCTAGATGCATTTTCATTCTTTTTGGTGATGGTGTTCTGCACGTGTTTACCCTGAAATAAATTTTCTCCTGGTTCACTGGGGAGGAACTTGCTGCCCAGAAGATTAAGAATTTTGCCCAAAGCCAGATAGATGGCAAAATCGGAGACAATGTTGATGAAGACATTGTAATTGATTTTAAGAGTTTCAGGGTTTGTCTGATCTTCGTTTTAGTAAATCTCAGTTTCCCCGAGAATGCTGGAGTGCAAGTCCTGCTGTCCTGACTCTTGTGGAGTGGGAAGGAGCTAAGACAAGGAAGCATGACCCACGTGCCCACTCAGATAGTCTGTTGGTTTCATGAAGCTCATTTGTAGTGTTGAGTCTCCATTGAGCTCATTTTTCTTCTCTGTGTATTTGTAGTATTAGTGAACAAATAGTGAGGAAATCCTATTTAAAGGGTGTTTCCTGCCCCCTTTGGAAACAAATTATTTCCATGATGCTCACGTTGTGTTCATGTTTATCAAAAGTTTAGATACGGGGACTTCTGTGGTGGTCCAGTGGCTAAGACTCCGTGCTCCCCATGCAGGAAGTCCGGGTTTGATCCCTGTTTGGGGAGCTAGACCCTACATGCTGCAGCTAAGACCCGATGCCCCCAAACAAATAAATAATTAAATCTCGAGGAGAGAAAATACGAGGTCAAGAGGATGGTTACGCCAGTAAGGTTCCTACTTCGAAGGAGGTTTGGAGTAAAGCCTCTCATCTCTCTTTATGACCCCATCGACTGCAGCCCACCAGGCTCCCCTGTCCGTGGAATTTTCCAGGCAAGAATACTGGAGTGGGTTGCCATCTCATCTCTCAGGGTCTCATAAAAGCTCCTGACCTGACTATCACTATCAGGTATTTTACAAATATTAATTATACTTACGTCTCCTTCTATTGAGATAAGAGATACTGATCCCAATTCTCTGATCTATAGGAGTGCATAAACTACCTTAGTCCCAAGTATTAAGCCTAGTCCAATAATATATGCTGTTTTTAATCTGAGGTTCACAAAGACCTTCAAAAGGAATCTTCAATCTTCCTCCATTGACTTATTCCTATGAGTGAGAGCCCTTCCTCTTGACACCTCCTTTGAAGTTGAAGTAGAGAAATTAATAAGTTGGACAGAGATAATGTAACATTGACATTGTTTTGTGCTTGGGGCTTCCATTCACCTGCTGTGACCGGTTCTAATAAAACCTAGACATTCCTGAAGATGTCCTGTCACTCACCTTGCTCCTGTTCCAGGCCCTAGTAGATGGTGAGCCCCTTGAGGGCAGTATCTGATTTTGGTCCCCCACTAGTATTGAGAGCTATATCTGGCTCTGAGGTTTGGGATTCATACTTGCAGAGTAGATTTCTGTCTGGCTCCTTGGATATTGGAAGCGTTTGAGGTTCATGATATCAGGAAAGACGCAGAGGAGAAGATGAGAATCCAGCGCCTCTGATGGCAGGCCTGTTCCTGAGCCACAGATGAAGGTGGAAACAGCCTTCTGTAATTTTGGACCAAATGTCACCATCTCCCATCTCAGCTCCTCCACAGATTCCTGTCAGGATTCTTTACCTCCGATGAACACAGTCAAAATCAGAACTCTCAGGTGGTGAGGGTTAGAAAGTTGTTTTGGCCTGAGTTGAGCTGATACATCTTCAGAGTATGAAGACAGGTCTCGAAGGAGTTAGGGCACAGTTTGGGACAGCATTCAAGGTTCCAAACTGCCTCCAGATGGAAGAAAAGCTCAGAGTGTGGTTAGTGGTACATTTCTTTTGGCTGACTTTCTATTGTCATTCCTTAATAGCTGTTTATATTTAATATGCAGCAACTTGTATATTGTAAACAAGTTATTCTCTAGCCTGTCTCTGTATAAAGGTAAATAGCATTGGTAAATTTTCACTGTTGCACATGAGTGAAATAGGGTGTTAATGTTAATGTTTCATTTGTTTCACATCAAGTTAGAGAAAAACACAAAAATAGTGATTTTGCTACACAGTCCAGTTGTACATTCTTTTGTTAGATTTAACAGAACAAGGTCACTGAAGGAATGTTAAAATCCGTTCAAAGTGATAACTTTAAAACGTTTCCAAGCAGTCATGATAAAATACAAGCAGTTATACTATTGAACTGTGATATTAGAAGTCCTTGTTATTTTAAGTAGAGCACAATGTCATATTTTTCCTTACTTTTTTTTTTCTTACATAGCGAACTCTTCTGATAAACTTGGTCTGGATGTTCTGTGTTCACGGCATCACTTTCCATTTGATTTCTCCTAGGAAATCAGGGTGCATTCCATTCCTCTGGCTGCTTTGTACTTGGTGACGGCTTAGCGTAGAGACTGGTCTCAGCAGGCAGGGACTCTGGCTGTAGGAAGGGACCCCAGGACCATGTTATCCAAAAGAGAGAGGGCTCTTTTTGAAAACAGTGAGATCACTGGCCTTTTCCTTGGTAAGCTGCTGATAAAATATTGTAGGGAGTGGCTCTCCTTTTGCTCACATAGAGGAGAGAGAGACCGCCCTCTTGTGTGGGTCTCTTGGCCTTATTAAAGAACAGGGGATATTTTTCTCTGTCTCCTTTAGAAACTAGACTGTCAGTGAAGATGGTAGGGCTGTGTGTGGGTGTATGTGTAGTATATGGTGAGTTAGCCTTTGTGACTGTTTGCTGTGTATTTTGCCCTTGGTTTATAGTATGTCTTTTTAAAACAATCTCTCTTTTAAATGCATATATATTGAGTCCAGAAGGGTGGTACTGATGAACCCATTTTCAGGGCAGCAGTGGAGATAGAGAGAACAGACTTGTGGTCACAGTTGGTTAAGGAGATGGTGGGACGAATTCGGAGCATGGCATTGAAACATTCTTTACCGTATGTCAGATTGATGCCCGGATGGTGCAGGGAGCTCACCGGTGCTCTGTGACAACCTAGATGGGTGGGAGGCTCAAGAGGGGGAGAACGTGTGTATATTACGGCTAATTCATGTTGATGCATGTCAGAAACCAACACCATATTGAAAAGCAGTTATCTTCCAATTAAAACTTTTCTTTCTTTCTTTTTAAAATTGAAGTATAATTGATAAACAGTGTTCTGTTAATTTCAGGTATACAGCTAAGTGATTCAGTTACACATATATACATTTTTAAAAAAAATGCTGTTTTCCAGTATGGTTTACCATAGGATATGGAATACAGTTCTGTGTGCTATCCAGTAGGACCTTGTTGTGTGTCCATCCTGTATGCTGTTGTTGCTGTTTCGTTGCCCAGTTGTGTCTGACTCTGCGACCCCGTGGACTGCAGCATGCCAGGCCCCTGTCCCTCACCATCTCCCGAAGTTTGCCCAGGTTTATGTCTGTTGCATCAGTGATGTCATCCAGCCATCTCATCCTCTGATGCCTTCTCCTTCTGCGCTCACTCTTTCCCAGCATCAGGGACTTTTTCAATGAGTCAGCTGTTCTCATCAGATGACCGAAATACTGGAGCTTCATCCTCAGCATCAGTCCTTCCAACGAGTATTCCGGGTTGATTTCCCTTAAGACTGACTGGTTTGATCTCCTTGCTGTCCAAGGAACTTTCAGGAGTCTCCTCCAGCCCCACTTCGAAGGCAGAGATCCTTTTGGCACTTTGCCTTTCACAGCTGTACATGACCACTGGGAAGACCAGAGCCTTGACTATGCCGACCTCAGTTAGCAGAGAAATGTCTCTGCTTTTCAACACACTAGGTTTTTCATAGCTTTCCTGCCGAGAAGCAATCGTCTTCTGATTTCATGGCTGTAGTCACCGTCCTTGGTGATTTTAGAGCCCAAGAAGAGGAAATCTGTCACAACTTTCACTTTTCCATCTTCTGTTTGCCATGCAGTAATGGGGCTGGATGCATCGATCTTAGTTTTTTAAAATTAAGTTTTAAGCTGGCTCTCACTATCCTTCTTCACCCTCATCAAGAGGCTCTTNAGGAAATCTGTCACAACTTTCACTTTTCCACCTTCTGTTTGCCATGCAGTAATGGGGCTGGATGCATCGATCTTAGTTTTTTAAAATTAAGTTTTAAGCTGGCTCTCACTATCCTTCTTCACCCTCATCAAGAGGCTCTTTAGTTCTCTTCACTTTCTGCTATTTAAGTGGTATCATCAGCATATCTGAAGCTGTTGATGTTTCTCCCACCTATCTTGATTCTAGCTTGTAACTCATCCAGCCCAGTGTTTCTCATGATGTGCTTAGCGTATAGGTTAAACAAACAGGGTGAGAGCAGGCATAGTCTGCTGGCATAGTCCTTTCTTAATCTTGAACCAGTCAGTTGTTTCATATAGGGTTCTAACTGTTGCCTCTTGACTGGCATACAGGTTTCACAGGAGACAGGTAAGATGGTCTGACATTCCCATCTCTTTAAGAGCTTTCCACAGTTTGTTATGATCCACACAAAGGCTTTAACGTAGTCGATGAAATAGAGGTAGATGTTTTCCTGGAATTTCCTTGCTTTCTTTATGATCCCACAAATGTTGGCAATTTGATCTTTGGTTTCTCTGCCTTTTCTAAACCCAGCTTGGACATCTGGAAGTTCTTGGTTCACATAACGCTGAAGCCTCCCATGTAAGATTTTAAGTGTGACCTTACTAGCATGGGAGATGAGTGCAATTGTCTGATGGTTAGCAAATGCTTCAGTACTACTGTTTTTGGAAATTGGTACGAGGATTGACTTTTCCAGTCCTGTGACCACTGGTGGGTCTTCCAGATTTGCTGACATATTGAATGCAACACTTTGCTGACATCATCCTTTAGGGTTTTAAATAGCTCTACTGGCATTCCATGACATCCATTAACTTTATTAATAGCAGTGCTACCTTAGACCCACTAGACTTCACACTCCAGAAGGTCTGCCTCTGGGTGACTGACCACACCATTGTAGTAATCCAGTTCATTAAGATCTTCTTGGTACAGTTCTTGGGGTATTCTTTGCATCTCTTCTTGATCTCGCCAGTGTCTACTAGATCTCTTTCTGTCCTTTATTGTGCTCGTCTCTGAGTGAAATGTTCCCTTGATTTTCCAATTTTCCTGAAGAGATCTCTAGTCTTTCTCCTTCTGTTGATTTCTTCTAGTTTTATGCACTGTTCATTGAAGAAGGCCTTCTTGTCTCTCCGTCCTGTTTGGAAATCTGCGTTTAGGTGAATGTGCCTTTCCCTTTCTCCCTTGCTTTTTGCTTCTCTTCTCTTCTTCAGCAATTTGTAAAGCCTCCTCAGATAACCACTTTGCCTTCTTCCTTTTCTTTTTCACTTGGGATGATTTTGTTCACTGCCTCCTGTACAGCATGACAGACTTACATCCATAGTTCTTCAGGCACACTCTGCTAGATATAATTCTTTGAATCTATTCATTACCTCTTTGCGTATTCATAGGGGATTTGATTTAAGTCATACCTGACTGACCTAGTGGTTTTCCCCACTGTCTTTAGTTAAAGCCTGAATTTTGTTATGAGGAGCTGATGATCTGAGCCATAGTCAACTCCAGGTCTTGTTTTTGCTGACTGTATACAGCTTCTCCGTCTTTGGCTACAAAGAATGTCATCAGTTTGATTTCGGTATTGATCGTTTGGTGGAGTCCATGTGTAAAGTCATCTCTTGTGTTGTTGAAAAAAGGTGTTTGCTATGACCAGTGCATTCTCTTGGCAGAATTCAGTTAGCCTTTACCCTGCTTCATTTTGTTTTCCAAGGCCAGACTTGCCTATTAACTCCAGGTATCTCTCGACTTCCTGGTTTTTGCATTCCAATCGCCAACGATGAATAGAACATCTGTTTTGGTGTTATTTCTAACAGGTCTTCTGGGTCTTCATAGAACTGATCAACTTTAGCTTCTTTGACATGCACGGTAGGGGCATAAACTTGAATGACTGTGATGTTGAATGGCTTGCCTTGGAAACACACAGAGATCATTCTGTCATTTTTGAGGTTGCACCCAAACACTATATTTCAGACTCTTTTGTTGATTATGAGGACTATTCCATTTCTTCTATGAGATTCTTGCCCACAGTAGTAGATATAATGGTCATCTGAATTACATTCACCCATTCCTGTCCATTTTAGTTCACTGGTTCCTAAGATGTTAATGTTTCTTCTCACTATCTCCTGCTTGACCATGTCAAGTTTACCTTGATTCATGGACCTAGCATTCCAGGTTCCTATGTAGCTCTGTTCCCTGCATCAGGGTTTACTTTTGTCATTAGACACATCCATAACTGAGCATTGCTTGTGCTTTGATCCAGCCGCTTCTTTCTTCCTGGGGCTATTATTAGTCATCCTCCGTTCTTCCCCAGTAGCACATTGGACACCCTCTGACCTGGGGAGCTCATCTTTTGATGTCGTATCTTTTTGTCCTTTTATACAGTTCATGAGGTTCTCATGGGAAGCATACTGGGGTGGTTTGCCTTTCCCTCCTCCAATGGATCACGTTTTGTCGGAAATCTCCACTAGGACCCGTCTGTCTGGGGTGGCCCTACACGGCATGGCTCATGGCTTCATGGAGTTAAGCAAGCCCCTTTGCTACAGCAGGGCAGTGATCTATGAAGAGGGGATCCATTGTATATAGAATAGCTTACATCTGCCAACCCCAAGCTCCCATTCCATCCTTCCCCCCTTGCAAAAGGAGGGCCCTTGTGCAATGACAAGTCTGTTCTCTATAATTTTGGTTCATAGGTAGGGTCATTTGTGTCATTTTAGGTCCCACATATAAGTGATTCGATGGTATTTGCTTTTCTCTTTCTGGCTCACTTCGCTTAGGATGATGCTCTCGGTTGCGGGCATGTTGCTGCACGTGGCGTTCTTTCCTTCCTGTTCTGACTGCGTGTTCCCTTGTGTGTGCCACATCGTCTTTACCTGCTCCTCTGCTGATGGACATTTAGGAAGCTTTCAAGTCTTGGCTCTTGAGGACACTGCTGTTATGAACATAGGATGCGTGTATCTTTTTGAATTAAGAGTTTTGTCTGGATATATGCCCAGGAGTGGGAGTGCCTGATCACACAATCATTCTATTTTTAGTTTTCTGGGAACTGCCATCCTATTTCCCACACCGGCTGCACCAATTTACGTTCCTTCTAACAGTGTAGAAGGGTTCCCTTTTCTACACACCCTCTCCAGCATTTGTTATTTGTAGAGTTTTTAACGATGGCCATTCTGACCAGTGTAAGGTGGTACCTTGTTGTAGTTTTGAGTTGATTTCGCTGATAATTAGTGATGTTGAGCATCTTTTCCTGTGTCTGTCTGGCCAGACAGACTGCTTGGCTGCTCTTAGATCTGGTGCCAATCTCAGTCTGGCCAGTTGTTAGCTGTCATGAGAACAGGTTTGCCCAAGACTGCCCGCCTCACCCGGGCCTGGGAGAGGAGGACTGGGCTGGCTTGGGAGGGATTGGGGGCAGGAGGAGAAGGGGACAACAGAGGGTGAGATGGCTGGATGGCATCACCGACTAGATGGACATGAGTTTGAGTGAACTCCAAGAGTTGGTGATGGACATGGAAGCCTGGTGTGCTGTGATTCATGAGGTTGCAAAGAGTCAGACTGGACTGAGCGACTGAACTGAACTGAATCCCAAACTCTTATTTTTATCCTTCTACATTTATGAGTCTGTTTCTGTTTCATAAATAACTTTATTTGTGTCATATTTTAGATTCTATATATAATGATGTCATGTGGTATTTGTCATTCTCTTTGTGACTTATTTCAAGTAGTATGATCATCTCCAGCTTGATTATGTTGCTGCAAATGGCATTATTTAATTGTTTTTATGGCCAAATAGTATTCCATTGTGTGTATATACCACCTCTTCTTTATTTTTCTCCAAGTCTTAGGTAATGTGACTAGTGTTGCTATCAACATAAGGGTGATGTATCTTTTCAAATTATAGTTTTGTTCAGATATATGCCCCGGTGTGAGATTGCTGGATCATGTGGCATCTCTACTTTTAGTTTTCTAAGGAACCTTCCTGCTGTTCTCCATAGTGACTGCACCAATTTAATTTCCCCCAACAGGAGGACTCCCTTTTCTCCATACCCTCTTTAGCATGTATTATTTGTAGACTTTGTACTGATGGCTATCCTGACCTCTGTGAGGTAGCACCTCCTTGTAATTTTGATTTGCATTTGTGCCTATTATCCATCTGTATATCTTATTTGGAGAAATGTCTATTTAGGTCTTCTGCCCATTTTTGGATAGGGTTGTTTGTTTTTTGTTACTGAGCTGTAGGAGCTGTTTGTATGTTTTGGAAATTAAGCCCTTGTTGGTTGCATTGTTTGCAAATATTTTCTCCCAGGTTGTGTTTTTGCTTTGTTTATGGTTTCCTTTGCTGTGCAAAATATGATCTGGTTTGATTATTTTGCCTTTAAACGTTTTTATGTAATTTCTTGATTTGGCTGCATCAGGCCTCATGCCTCCGTTGTGGCATGTGGGATCTTTGTTGCGTCACGCAGGATCCTTTGAGGCAGCACAGGGACTCTGCAGCACTTCCGCAGTTGCAGCACTCGAACTCTCTGGTTGTAGCACACGGACTGTGGAGTGCACAGGCTCAGTAGTTACAGTTCACAGGCTCAGCTGCTCCACAGCACATGGAATCTTAGTTCCCCGACCTGGGACTGAACCCGCGTTCCCTGCATTGCAAGGCAGATTCTCAATCCCTGGACAGACCACCAGGGAAGTCCCCTGTTTTTATTTTTGTTCCTATTAACCTTGGGAGACTGACCTAAGAAAACACTGCTACAGTGTATGTCAAAGAATGTTTTGACTATGTTATCTTGTAGGAATTTTATGGTGTCATATCTTATATTTAAATCTTGAAGCCATACTGAGTTTCTTTTTTGTGTATGGTTTGCGGGTGTGTTCTAACTTCATTAATTCACTTCCTGAAGGGACTGTCTTTTCTCCATTATATATTCTTGCCTATTTTGTCAAAGATGAATTGATCATAGGTGTATGAGTTTATTTCTGTGTTTTCTATTTTGTTCTATTGAGCCATTTGGCTGTTTTTGTGCCAATACCACACTGTTTTGATTGCTGTAACTTCATAGTATTGTCCAAAGCCTAGGAGAATTATGCCTCCAGCTTTGCTGTTTTTCTTCAGGATTACTGTGGGAATTCTGGGTCTTTCATGGTTTGATATAAATTTTAGGAATATTTGTTCTAGTTCTGTGAAAATGTTGTGAGTAATTTGTTAGGGATTACATTCAACCTGTAGATTGCTTAGGGTAGTATGGCCATTTTAATATATGACTGAAATTTAAATTGGGCATTAAGCTTCCTGGCCAGGGAAACAATGAACACTTGTTCTAATATATGACTCCCACTATTAGAAAGAAATAAGTCTATCAGTTCCTTCAAGAAAATAAAAGTTCTGAATGTTCTCCTCCTACTTCAACCAGAATAGCATCTGAATAATATGGTCTTAGAGGAAGACTTTCATGACTGTTGCCCCCACATACAAAACTTGTAAAACTATGGGTGATCTTCCCTGAATATCATTTCTTTGGGCTAGATTTCTGATACAAAGTGAAGAGCAGAAAATTCAAGATATATTCTCTGAGGGATTCAGAGAACTCCAAACAGAAGAGAATCCCAGGGGGATCTAGGCAAAGCAGGCTTTTCTCCAGGAAAAGCAGTTTTGGAATGTTCCCAGCATTTACTTTCACTACCTAAGTTGTCTTGCAAAGTTGCGTTTTGTGGCTTCTAGCCCATCTTGATCATGAGTTTGGACAGTGCTCCTCTGTATTTGCCAGCATCTCCGCTCAACAGTGACTGCTACTGCTTTTGTAGCCATGAACCTTTCCCAACAAGCATTACAATGTCTTCAATAGAGCAGAAGGGAATGATCAACCACACAGGGGCCTGGAAGTGATTTTAATCCTGAAGAATGACTCTGCAAGATGACAGCAATACTTATCTAATGTGATGTGCAGGTTTTTCTATCCTAGAACAGCCAATCAACTCAGTTCACTGAACGTGATCGTTGGTAAAGAATTCATGTATTTGTTGGAGTCTAGTAAGTTTTATAAGAGAGAAAAAATAGTTCTGGTATATACATAAAATATCAGCATTTGTGGGGAAGGAAAGAAAATGAAAAAAAAAAACACAAAAAGTAAATATTTTAAAGTTAAATACCATTCAGGAACCACTAATATATCCTCAGTAAGATGTCATGATAAAAGCCTTCTCTTACAGAGTTAACTACATGAACTAAAGCATATTTTTTGTATTCACGATAGTGTCTAAAGGGAAAAGCCACCATTCTTTAAAACACAAAGGTGATAATTTAAGTGTTCTCCTTATTCTCCCAATATAATGGGTTTCAGAGTGTTTTAGGGAAAACTTCAATTGTAAAAATACTCATAGAATGGGAAACACAGAGAACAGTATAAAAAGGCAGTTGGTAGGCACAAAAAGCACGAACTAGAGAAGAAAAAAATTAATAAATTTAGACATTAAAAATAAAAATGTCTATTCATCAAAAGATGCTATAGCAGTAATTAAAACTTTTAATTGAAAGACACTGATAATAATAATAAATATTTACATAGTGCTTCCTAAGAGTGAGGCACTGTTCTAAATATGTTACATGCTAAGTCGCTTTAGTCGTGTCCAACTCTGTGCAACCCCGTGGACGGAAGCCCACATATTTGCTTAATAACAGTTAACATTTACTTAATAATAATAATGCATACTTGTTTAATAATATTGCCTTTGTTTAACAGATGAGGAAATTGAGGCACTGAAGATTTTTTAAGTGAAAAAACAAGCCATGGACCAGGGGTATATATCCAACACACACACACACACACAATTCCTGCAAAACAATAAACAGAATAAAAATAACTGAACAGAAAAATGGGCAAAGGGGATGAACAGAAGAGGAAACCCTAGTGGTCAGTAAAATGTAAAAGATATACGTAGGAATCAGAGAAATGCATAGTAGAACAGTGCATGAGACAGCATTCCCAGTGCATCCAACCTGCAGATAAGACGAAGTATGGTAAGAATGTAGAAGAGCTGGAACATCATTACACTGTGGCAGCAGTAATTGGCACAACCACTTTGAAGAACAATTTGACATTATCTAGTAAAGTTGAGGGCTTTCCAGGTGGCTCAGTGGCAAAGAATCTGCCTGCCAGTGCAGGAGACACAGGTTCGACCCCTGGGTCGGGAAGATCCCTTGGAGAAGGAAATGACAACCCACTCTGGTATTCTTGCCCAAGAAATCCCATGAACAGAGGAGCCTGGTGGGCTACCGTTCATGGGGTTGCAAAAGAGCCAGACACGACTTAGCAACTGGAGAGCATCAACAGTAAAGCTGAACAAGCTCATCCCTTATGATTCAGTAATACCACTCCTAAACACGCATTCTCAAAAGTACAAGGTCGTGAGCATAAGGAGACATGAGCGATAACGCCCACTGAGCAGTGTTTATAATGGTTAGTTATTGGAAGCTATCTTGATTTTACCGATAGGAGATAAAGTGTAGTTGATTTGCGTGCTAGACTGACACACAGCCATGAAGATTAATGACGAGCACCTACCAGCTTGTGTCTCTGTGAACCTTCTCCCCGACCCCTGCCTCTCTGCGCTGTTTCCTGTGTTTACTGGACACTTCTCTTCACATGGTCTTACTGTGAACAAGGCAAGAAAATGAACTTTCTGTTAATTGAGTTACAGTGAAGTAACATGGAGTTTCTCCATATTTTTCTCTCTCAGATTACCCAACATTTTTTTAAATTGGAAAGTCTCTCAAATCCTTTAGTCACATATTTATTCACAATTCTTGCTCTCCTTCCAGAGAGCTAACCACATCCACATTTTGGCTTGTTTTATTCTGTGGCAGCCTTATTTAGAAATCACCAGGTAAGGGACATCTCACTGTGGCCTCCAGACAGAAATAACACTCTTGCATGTGCTGAGTTTTGAAAGTTAATTAGAGTTTGCCTGGCAGAGTGTGGCAGGTAAGGGAGTTCCAGCTGGAAGAATAAAAATGTGTGAAAGTCCAGAAACGGGAAGGAGCTGTGTTGTTGAAAAACCTCTGGGCAATTTACAGAGCTCTCAGCATGACTGCAGTAGGATCAAGGCCAAGCCCGCAGGAATAGAGGGGTGGCAGGTGGGAGGGGAGGGCTTTGCGTTTGGGGAGGAGCTAGGAGCTTAAGACTCTGTGCTTCCAGTCCCGAGGCCTAGGAACTAAGATCCCATCTTCCACGTGGTGTGCTCCCTTCCACCTCCAAAAAGATAAATAAAAATTAATTAAGAAAAAAAACTCAAGCATATCGTTTCCTCTCTGTACTTTCACCCCTCTGCTTTCGCACTGCTTCCCCTAAGCTTTTTTCATTATAACCATAACAAATCATGTCAGCACCTTGATTTTGAAATATAATTGCTGAAACGACCCCAGTTGTGAAGAAGGTGCTCAGGAGGAGCATTCTTTCTTTTGCTCTCCACTGTATATCCCCCTGAAAAGTGGCCGGAGACGGATGGAGGCAGTGGCCTGACTACATGGAGCTTGGGACAACAGGCTAAAAGCTGGGACTTGACCTGGTCTGTGATGTGCCCGGGAAAAGGTTTTAGGAAGGGATTAATCCCCAAAACCCCTACATTTGTGAGAGCAAACACACACGCCAATACACACATAAACATATATATGCATGAATAGATAGATACATTGTATTTAGAGGCATTAGATAGATTCTCTACAAATGTATTAAGGATGTATGTAAATATATACACAATTGCTTAGTTTACTATATTCACACACATATGGTATGTTATACATATATATATATATACACACACGTAAGTATGTGGGTGGCAAGAATACACAAAAGTATACAAAAAAGATCTTCACGACCCAGATAATCATGATGGTGTGATTACTCAGCTAGAGCTAGACATCCTGGAATGTGAATTTAAGTTGGCCTTAGGAAGCATCACTACGAACAAAGCTAGTGTAGGTAATGGGATTCCAGCTGAGCTATTTCAAATCCTAAAAGATGGTGCTGTGAAAGTGCTGCACTCAACCTGCCAACAAATTTGGAAACCTCAGCAGTGGCCACAGGATTAGAAATGGTCAGTTTTCATTCCAATCCCAAAGAAAGGCAATGCCAAAGAATGCTCAAACTACCACACAGCTGCACTNCACTCAACCTGCCAACAAATTTGGAAACCTCAGCAGTGGCCACAGGATTAGAAATGGTCAGTTTTCATTCCAATCCCAAAGAAAGGCAATGCCAAAGAATGCTCAAACTACCACACAGCTGCACTCTTCTCACATGGTAGCGAAGTAATGCTCAAAATTCTCCAAGCCAGGCTTCAACAATACATGAACCGTGAACTTCTAGATGTTCAAGTTGGATTTAGAAAAGGCCGAGGAAACAGAGATCAAATTGCCAACATCTGTCAGATCATCGAAAAAGTGAGAGTTCCAGAAAATGTGAGAATTCTGCTTTATTGACTATGCCAAAGCCTTTAACTGTGTGGATCATAACAGACTGGAAAATTCAAGAGATGGCCTGCCTCCTGGCCTGCCTCCTGAGAGATCTGTATGCCGGTCAAGAGGCAACAGTTAGAACTGAACATGGAACAACAGACTGGTTCCAAATCGGGAAAGGAGTACGTCAAGGCTACATATTGTCACCCTGCTTATTTAACTTATATGCAGAGTACATTATGAGAAATGCTGGACTGGATGAAGCACAAGCTGGAATCAAGATTGCCAGGAGAAATATCAATAACCTCAGATATGCAGATGACACCACCCTTAGGGCAGAAAGCAAAGAACTAAAGAGCCTCTTGATGAAAGTGAAAGAGGAGAGTTAAAAAGTTGGCTTAAAACTCAACATTCAGAAAACTAAGATCATGGCACCCAGTCCCAACACTTCATCGTAAATAGATGGGGAAACAATAGAAACAGTGAGAGACTTTATTTGGGGGGGCTTCAAAATCACTGCAGATGGTGACTGCAGCCATGAAATTAAAAGATGCTTGCTCCTTGGAAGGAAAGCTATGACCAACATAGACAGCATATTAAAAAGCAGAGCCATTGCTTTGTTGACAAAGGTCCATCTAGTCAAAGTGATGGTTTTTCCAGTAGTCATGTATGGATGTGAGAGTTGGACTATAAAGAAAGCTGGGTGCCAAAGAATTGATGCTTTTGAACTGTGGTGTTGGAGAAGACTCTTGAGAGTCCCTTGGACTGCAAGGAGGTCCAACCAGTCAATCCTAAAGGGAATGAATCCTGAATGTTCATTGGAAGGACTGATGCTGAAGCTGAAACTCCAACTCCAACACCTGATATATGAAGAACGGACTCATTAGAAAAGACCCTGATGCTGAGAAAGATTCAAGGTGGGAGGAGAAGGGGGCGACAGAGGAAGAGATGGTTGGATGGCATCACTGACGTGATGGACATGAGTTTGAGTAAATTCTTGGAGTTAGCGATGGATAGGGAGGCCTGGCGTGCTGCAGTTTACGGGGTCACAAAGAGATGGACACGACCGAGTGACTGAACTGAACTGAGCTGGTACATGTATACAGTGGAACATATGTATACATACATATATATAAAGAATATGACATTGTATGTGTACGTACATCCATATTCTGTATTAAGGGAGAAATTAACAGCTGGAGAGAGAGAGGCAGAGACATGGAGAAACTGAATGGATACCTACTCACGATACTAACAATGGCTACCTCTGAAGGCAGATTGGAAAGAGGACTTTCACTTCCTGTTTATACCTTACAGAACTATTTGAATTTGATGCAAGAGCATCCATTGATTTTGTACTACAGAAATCTCAAAAGCATAAAAATTTAGGGAATATTGTGTAGATATGGGAACTTCCTCAGTGGCTCATGGGTAAAGAATCCGCCTGCAATGCAGGAGATGCAGGAGACCTGGGTTCAATACCTGGGTCGGGAAGATCCCCTGGAGGAGGGCATGGCAACCCACTCCAGTATTCTTGTCTGGAGAATCCCANTAAAGAATCCGCCTGCAATGCAGGAGATGCAGGAGACCTGGGTTCAATACCTGGGTCGGGAAGATCCCCTGGAGGAGGGCATGGCAACCCACTCCAGTATTCTTGTCTGGAGAATCCCAGGGACTGAGGAGCCTGGCGGGCCACAGTCCACAGGCTGCAACTAGTCGGACATGGCTGAAGCAGCTTAGCATGCAAGCACATGCATGCTAGGCTAATAACGAACATTTCATGATGAATGCCCAGTGCTGTGTGGAAATAAGAGCTGTAGTGGTGGTGTGAGGAGGTGTAGGGGGTGGACTGGGGACAGGCTGGAGACCAGTCAGGAGGCGATTGCTACAGATCCTGGAGAAAAGGAGGTGTGGATTCCATGCACTCTTTCGCTGCTCCGTCTTTGCCCCTGCTCCTCCGCAAATCAGGAATCCATTTCTCACCCCAACCTCTTTACCTACTGAGATTCCACTCATCCTTCAGGGGTGAGTTCAAACCCTGGTTTCTTCATAAAACCTCCTCAATCCCAGTCCTGCTAGAGGCACTTCTTCAGTGTTCCCTTGGCATTTTGTCTCTTCAAGTTTGGCATTTCTTTCTGCCTTGTTCTGTCACAATTGATTCCTATCTCTCAACCAGACTGTAAGACCTTTGAAGCTAAGAGCCATTTCTCTAATCATTGAAAAAAAATATCTCGTGGTTCTAACACAGGGCTCTGCATGTCATAGATTCTCAGCAAATTTTCTTTCATTGAAAAACATGGAAAAGAACAATATTTTGAGACAGAAAGCATTTTATTTTATTAAAAAATTTTTTTTGGCCAAGCAGCTCAACAAATGTGTTCTTAGTTCCCCCACCAGGGATGGAACCCCAGGCCACAGCAGCAAAAGTGCCAAATCCTAACCCCTGCACCACTGGGGAATTTAGAAACCATTCTAAAACTATCATTTCCTTTTTCTCTTCTGTTGATATCCTTTATGATAAACCTACATTTTCCTAATTTCTTTACACTTCAGTTAAAAAAAAAAAAGGATTTTGATAATCACATACCAAAAAATAAAATCTTATTTTTCTAAACAGTATAATTTTTTCAATTAAAAAATTATTTTATTGAAGTCTAGTTGATTTACAATATTGTGTTAATTTCTACTGTACAGTAAATTGATTCAGTTATACATGTATTTATATTCTTTTTCATATTCTTTTCCATTATGGTTTATCAGGACACTGACTATATTATTATTAATAGTTCCCTGTGCTATATGGTGAACTTCTCTGGTGGGTCAGATGGTAAAGAATCCGCCTGCAATGCAGGAGACCTGGGTTTGATCCTTGGGTTGGGAAGATCCCCTGGAGAAAGGAATGGCAACCCACTCCAGTATTCTTGCCTGGAGAATCCCCATGGACAGAGGAGCCTGTGGGCTACAGTCCATGAGGTCCCAAAGAGGCAGACACGACTGAGCGCCTAAGCACACAGCACAGGCTATACAGTAAGACAGACCTTGTTGTGTATCCATAAGTGAAAGTGAAAGTGAGGTCGCTCAGTTGTGTCCGACTCTTTGCGACCCTGTGGACTGTAGCCTACCAGGCTCCTCTGTCCATGGGGTTTTCCAGGCAATGGTACTGGAGTGGACTGCCATTTCCTCCTCCAGTTGTTTATCCATTCAGTATATAAAAGCTGGCATCTGCTAATCCCAAACTCCCAATCCAGCCCTCCCCACCCTCTCTTGGCAACCACAAGTTTCTGGTTTGTAGGTAAGTTCATTATTATCATAGTTTCGATTCTGCATGTAAGTGATATCATATAGTATTTGCTTTTCTCTTTCTGACTTATTTCACTTACTATGATAATCTCTAGGTCCATCTGTGTGGCTGCAAATGGTATAATTTCTTTCTTTTTATGGCTGACTAGTATTCCATTGTATATATGTACCACATACTCTTTATCCATTCATCCATCAATGAACAGTTATGTTTCTTCTATGTCTTGGCCACTGTGAGTAGTGCTACTGTGAATATAGGAGTGCACGTAACTTTTCAAATTATAGTTTTGTCCAGGCATGGAATTGCAGAATCACATTGGCAACTCTGGGCTTCCCTGGTGACTCAGATGGTAAAGAATACGCCTGCAATGTGGGAGACCTGGGTTCATTCCCTGGTTGGGACGATCCCCTGGAGGAGGGCATGGGAACCCACTCCAGTATTCTGGCCTGGAGAATCCCCATGGACAGAGGAGCCTGGCCGGCTACAGTCCATGGGATCCCAAAGAGTCAGACACGACTGAGCGCCTAAGCACACAGCCCAGCAATGGCAACTTTATTTTTAGTTTTTGAGGAACCTCCATACTGTTTTCCATAGTAGCTGCACTAATTTACACTCCCGCCAACCGTGCAGAGGGTTCCCCTTTCCCCCACACTCTCTTCAGTGTGTTATTTGCAGACTTTTTAATGATGGCCATTCTGATCAGTGTAAGGTGGCACCTCATGGTAGTTTTGATTTGTATTTCTCTAATAATTAATAATACTGAACATCTTTTCATGTGCCTCTAAACAATATAATTTGGTGTTCTGCACGTCAGTGTCTACTTTGTGAAATTTCAACCTTGGTGATTACCAGGGGAAATTTCAAAAAAATATAGTTCCCATGAACTATATTTGAAGGTTATTTGGATCGTAAAAGTAGATCTTAAAAGTTTTCATCACAAAAAATGAAACTGTGCAACTATGTATGGTGAATGATATTAACTAGACTTATTGTGGTGATCATTTCTTTTTTTTTTTTTTTTTGTTCTAACACATTTCTTTTATTGTCTTATTAAAAAAAAAAAGGAAATATCAGCCAAAACTCACTGCGACCCCACAGACGGCAGCCCACCAGGCTCCCCCGTCCGTGGAATTCTCCAGGCAAGAACACTGGAGTGGGTTGCCATTTCCTTCTCCAATGCATGGAAGTGGAAAGTGAAAGTGAAGTTGCTCAGTCATGTCCGGCTCTTCACGACCCCATGGACTGCAGCCTACAAGGTTCTTCCGTCCATGGGATTTTCCAGGCAAGAGTACTGGAGTGGGGTGCCATCACCTTCTCCATCATTTCTTAATATATTGAATTCTTGTGTTGTACACCTGAAACTAACATATTGTTATATATCAGTTATGCATCAATTAAAAAAAAAAAAGAACCCAAAAAACAAACGAACAAAAAAAACAGTTTTCAGAGCTACTTGCAGAGATTTTGTTTCAATTGTGCCAAGTTGGAGCGTAGGCCCTTATTTTAAAAGCTCCTCTGGTGAATTTAGCGTGTAGCCAGGATTGAAGTTTTACAGAGCTAGTCCTTCCTGCAAGAGATTTCCTTTGAACTCCTTCACGAGAGAGATCAAAGACTTCCCATGGATTCACTTGAGACTGAGTTCTCTTGGCCATCTGGCTGACTTTCTGGGTCTTCCTCATTTCCACCAAGATTCTAATAATATTAAAACCCCATCACGCCCATCCCTTTATGCCCTCTCCTTACACACAGGTCAGGAGCTTTATTCTTATCTCAGCTTTCTCACATTTTAAAAAACTTTGGACATAAGTTTGACAGATTATAGTGCTTTTGTCATTTTGCCTTTACAGTTCACTGTAAATGTCTTTTTAATACTTCTTCCAGCTTTATCACTCTTTTATTTTTCAAAAATATACTATTTATATGAAAACATACTGGGGGAATTTCCTGACACGTTAGTGGTTAGGACTCCAAGCTCTCATTGCTGAGGGCCCAAGTTCAATCCCTGGTCAGGGAACTAAGATCCCATATGCTGCATATGGCCAAACAAAACAAACAGCAATACAGATATGTGTGTATTGCATACATGTAAGTACATACACACACGTGTGTATCCTTATACCTATTGTTATGAGCATTCCTTTTTTTTCCCCCGCTTGTTCTGGGATCTTCCAAACACACAGAAGAATATATATAAGAAGCAAATAGTCAATAAATAGAAGCATAAATCCAAATGGCCAATGAAAATATTCTCAATCTCATTATACTTAGGAAAATGCATAATATATATATATATAATAATGATTGATTCACATTGTTGTATGGCAGAAACCAAAACAACACTATAAAGCAGTTATCCTCCCATTAAAAAATAAAAATAAATGATCACACATACAGAAAAAGCCCAGAATTCACTGCTGAATTCTACAAAACATTTAATGAATTAACAAAAATCCTTCTCACACACTGTCAAAAAATAGGAGAGAATACTTACAACTCATTCTGTGAGTTCAGTATTACTCTGATAACAAAGCCAGACAAAGACATCACAAGAAAAGGAAACTGCAGACCAATATCACCCGTGATCCTAAGTGCAAAAATCCTCTGCAAATGTTGGAAAGTCAAGTCCAGCAGCACATAAAAAGGAATATACACCATGACCAAGTGGGATTTATCCCATGAATGTGAGAACTGGTTCAACATATGAAAGTCAATCAATGTAATAGATGATATTAATAAAATAAAAGATCATCTCAACAGACAAAACAAAAGCTACATTCGACAAAATCCAACACCCTTTCATGATAAAAACACTCAACAAAATAGGAGGGAATTTCCTCAACCTGATAAAGGGCACCCATGAAAAGCCTGCAGCTTATATCATACTTAATGATAAAAGACTGAAAATATTCCCCATAAAATCAGGAACAAGATAGAAATATCTGGTGTCATTATTTCTCTTCAACGTTGCACTGGAGGTTCTAGCCAGAGCAACTAGGTGAGGAAAAGAAAACAGGGAAATCGAGGTTGGAAGGGAGAAAATAAAACTGTTTCTATTTGTAGATGACATGATCCTGTTTATAGAAAACCCTAAAAAAAAAAAAAAAACAGAACAAAAAATGATCAGAGTTGATAAACAAGTTAACCAAAGTTGTAAGAGGGAATTCTCTGGTGGTTCTCTGATTAGGACTCCGAGCTTCCATTGGGAGAGGAGGTTCCATCCTGGTTGGGGAACTCAGATTCAGCAAGCTACATAGCAAAAACAAACAAACAGAAAAAGTTGCAGAATACAAGATCAGTATACCAAAATCAGCTTTATTTCTATGTACTAATAGTAAACAAATTGAAAATTGAATTAAGAAAACAATTTCATGTACAACAGCATATGAAAGAAAAAAATAAATTTAAGAAAGTACAGGATTTGCACACTGAAAACTATAATAATGGTTTAAAAAAGGATTTAAAGAAGCAAAAAGATATTTTGTGTTTACACACTAAAGCACATAATATTAAGATGACAGTATTCCTCAAATGTAACCTGTATCAAGAAATCAATTGTTTTTTTTTTTAATAGAAATGGACAAACTGATTCTAAAGTTCATATGTATTTTGCATATGGGGTGGTTGGCAGACTGTGCTCAGAGGCTGAGATTGTCCTTGCCCAATATTTATTTGTTTATTTGACATAGGTTTATACAGTAATTATAATTTTACAAGCCAACAGCATATAGGATAATGTCTCTTAATAAGTCAATAAAGAAATAACATACTCCAAAGAAATGATAGATTAATGATACTATTATTCCAGGCAAGGAAGGTAAAAGAAAGTCCAAATGTAGTTCACAGTGTACCTTTATGCAAATTGGTTCTCAGGAGAGGCAGCTTAATCAACAGAAAGCTGACATGCAGCTGCCCGCAGAACAAAAGTGAAAAGTCCCCTGTTGCTAGAAGTTATTGCCAAGGAACCGTGGCACAGGTGTTTGGGGCAAGATGACCTTCTCTGGGCTGCTGCGTGGCTTTTTGCCACTGTGGATAAAAGAGTTAGCTTTACCATGGCAGGAGCTAATGCCCTAAGATCTTCAGAGGGCTATTTAGATCAGTAAAGGGTGGCCTCACCCATACCTAACCCTCTTGGATAGTCCTCACCCTAGGTATTTATGGTCTAAATGTCCTCTCACCACAGTTACTTTTTCTTATCAGCAACTCCAGACATGGATGATGACATCCTAACACATGATTTCACTTCAATATTGAAACAACAGCTTCACTAAGGCTTCTCTCAGTGGTCCAGAGCTTCCAATGTAGGGGGCACAGGTCCCACCCCTGGCTGGGGAACTAAGATCCCACATGCCCCATGGCACGACAGAAAAAAAAAAAAAAAAAAAACCCAAAAAACAAAAACCCATAAAAAAAAAAAAAAACAGAACAAAAAATGATCAGAGTTGATAAACAAGTTAACCAAAGTTGTAAGAGGGAATTCTCTGGTGGTTCTCTGATTAGGACTCCGAGCTTCCATTGGGAGAGGAGGTTCCATCCTGGTTGGGGAACTCAGATTCAGCAAGCTACATAGCAAAAACAAACAAACAGAAAAAGTTGCAGAATACAAGATCAGTATACCAAAATCAGCTTTATTTCTATGTACTAATAGTAAACAAATTGAAAATTGAATTAAGAAAACAATTTCATGTACAACAGCATATGAAAGAAAAAAATAAATTTAAGAAAGTACAGGATTTGCACACTGAAAACTATAATAATGGTTTAAAAAAGGATTTAAAGAAGCAAAAAGATATTTTGTGTTTACACACTAAAGCACATAATATTAAGATGACAGTATTCCTCAAATGTAACCTGTATCAAGAAATCAATTGTTTTTTTTTTTAATAGAAATGGACAAACTGATTCTAAAGTTCATATGTATTTTGCATATGGGGTGGTTGGCAGACTGTGCTCAGAGGCTGAGATTGTCCTTGCCCAATATTTATTTGTTTATTTGACATAGGTTTATACAGTAATTATAATTTTACAAGCCAACAGCATATAGGATAATGTCTCTTAATAAGTCAATAAAGAAATAACATACTCCAAAGAAATGATAGATTAATGATACTATTATTCCAGGCAAGGAAGGTAAAAGAAAGTCCAAATGTAGTTCACAGTGTACCTTTATGCAAATTGGTTCTCAGGAGAGGCAGCTTAATCAACAGAAAGCTGACATGCAGCTGCCCGCAGAACAAAAGTGAAAAGTCCCCTGTTGCTAGAAGTTATTGCCAAGGAACCGTGGCACAGGTGTTTGGGGCAAGATGACCTTCTCTGGGCTGCTGCGTGGCTTTTTGCCACTGTGGATAAAAGAGTTAGCTTTACCATGGCAGGAGCTAATGCCCTAAGATCTTCAGAGGGCTATTTAGATCAGTAAAGGGTGGCCTCACCCATACCTAACCCTCTTGGATAGTCCTCACCCTAGGTATTTATGGTCTAAATGTCCTCTCACCACAGTTACTTTTTCTTATCAGCAACTCCAGACATGGATGATGACATCCTAACACATGATTTCACTTCAATATTGAAACAACAGCTTCACTAAGGCTTCTCTCAGTGGTCCAGAGCTTCCAATGTAGGGGGCACAGGTCCCACCCCTGGCTGGGGAACTAAGATCCCACATGCCCCATGGCACGACAGAAAAAAAAAAAAAAAAAAAACCAAAATAAAAAAATTCACTCTTAAAAACAACTTCATTTTTGTCAGAAATAAGTGGATTTTAAATTGTATCAAGGGACTTCCCTGGTGGTCCCGTGGTTAAGAATCTGTCAGCCAATGCAGCCAGCATACATGGGTTCTGGTCGAGGAACTAAGATCCACGTGCCACGGAGCAGCTAAGCCATAGCTACTGAAGCCTGAGTGCTCTAGAGCCTAAGGTCTGCAGCAGGAGAAACCACCACAGTGAGAAGCCCCCTCACTGCTACTAGAGAGAAGGCTCCATTTGCCACACCTAGAGAAAGCCTGGGCCTCCCTGAGAGCTCGGCTGGTAACGAATCTGCCTGCGATGCAGGAAACCTGCGCTTGATACCTGGGCTGGGAAGATCCCCTGGAGAAGGGATAGGCTACCCGCTCCAGTATTCTTGGGCTTCCCTTGTGGCTCAGATTGAAAAGAATCTGTCTGTAATTCAGAAGACCTGGGTTAGATCCCTGGGTTGGGAAGATCCCCTGGAAGAGGGCATGGCTACCCACTCCAGTATTCTGGCCTGGAGAATCCCCAGGACATAGAAGCCTGGCGGGCTACAGTCCATGGGGTTGCAAAGAGTCAGACACGACTGAGTGACTAAACACAGCACAGCACAGAGAAAGCCTGAGCACAGCAACCGTGCCGCCGAAAGGAAAAAATAATTACATCAAACCACGACACGACAAGATGGAGATGTCAAACCATCTTTAAATGACTGGTGTCCAATAGTAGGAGAAGGCAAATATATTACGGCATTTTTATACAGTGAAATGATACACGGAAATCCAAAGGAAGAAGCTACTACCATACTCAACAACACAGATGAGTCTCACAACACGTAACGCTGAGCAAAAATATCAAGACAAAAAAAGTTCGTACTGCATTATTCCACTTAAATGAAGTGCAAAACACCTATGATGTCAGGTGTCAAAATGATGGTTACCTCTGGGGAGAGGTATGGTCTGGGACAGGGAATGGGGGAGCTTGGTGACACGCTGCAAATGTTCCTTATCTTGCTTTGGGTGGTAGCTGTCTAGGTGTCCAGATTTTAAAAATTCATTGAACTGTGGGATTAATCTCAGATCCCTTATTCACTTTCCCAGAAAAGGGATGCCTTAGTTCAAGATTAAGTATCAGAAGTATATTAAATAAAATTTTTTTTCCTTTTATTGAATGCCTACTTTGTGTCATGGCGCTGCCTCTCTTAACTCATTTCTCTATTTGCTTTCCCCCGGTTTTCACTGGTGTGGTGGGCTTTCTCTAGTAGCGGTGAGCGGGGCCTACTCCTTGCGGTGCACAGGCTTCTCACTGGGGTGGCCTCCCCAGCTGTGGACCGTGGGCTCTAGGTGCATGAGCTTCAGTAGCTGTGGCGCACTCGTTCAGTAGTTCTGGCGCTTGGGCTTTGTTGCGCCATAGGATGTGGAATCTTCTTGGACCAGGAATCGAATCTGTGCCCCCTGCATTGGCAGGCGGATTCTTATCACTGTACCACTGGGGAAGTCCAAAATCAGAAGTTTAAATCCCTTCACTTTGTCTCATCTGAGTTGCTCTGTCTGTAAATTATCTCACTCTCTATAGAGTTTTTAAAAAAGTGATGCGTGCGTGCACACTATGCCACTTCAGTCATGTCAGACTCTTTGTGATGCTATGGACTGTAGCCTGCCAGGCTCCTCTGTCCATGGAATTCTCCAGACAAGAATACTGCCATGCCCTCCTCCAGGGATCTTCCCAACCCAAGGATCCAACTGGTGTCTCTTACATCTCCTGCACTGACTGGCGGGTGGATTCTTTACCACTAGCGCCACCTGGGAAGCCTCAATAAAGTTGATACCTATGGTGTGCATTTAAAATGCAAATTGTTTGGCCCCATTCTAGATGTCCTGGATTTTAGAGAGAAGAGACTCAGGGTTGCGCATTTCTAAACTTGAAGCTGAAGCACACAAGGAGCCTGCACACTAAAGGCCTAGTTCCAGCCCAGCCCCCACCCCTGCACTAATTAGTTCCACTGTAGCATTTTCAAACCAAGGCCAAGCTGAAAAATTGAGAGACATTGTGTATTGTTTCCGCCTGGACGTGGTGGAAGCAGAAGACTGTCCCTCTTCTAAGCCTTGGCAGGACATGCCTTTCATTGCTGGATGTGCCTTTGTTTGGACTGAAAGTTCATCTCTTTTCGTTCCTTTCCAATATAAAAGAAATCAAGTGTTTTGCCTGGTCTTTTTTCATTTTCCCCTAGCTAACCTAGTGGAGCTGGAGTATTGAGAGTGTCATAGGTTTTTATTTGTTTTACTGCTTGATTTTTGGTTTTGAAGTTGGGGTAAAGGAGTCTTTGCTTTATGTTTTCTTGATTACAATATCTATTGCTTCCACATACAAAATTTTACTTTGAAAGCACTTTTAGTCCCAGCATTATCTGCAGAACAGAATTTAGTTGTTAATCAGATCTCGCCTCTCTGTCTCCCTGAAAGCAGGAAAGAAATCTTCTCTGTGAAAGGTGCCTTCCCTGTGCTGGGAGGTAGAAAGACATACTTATCAACAAAAGTAGAGAATTCGGGCCTTGAGTTGTTGCTGTTGGTGTTCATTCACTCAATCATGTCCGACTCTTTGCAACCCCATGGACAGCAGCCGCCCAGGCCTCCCTGTCCATCACTAACTTCCAGACCTTGCTCAAACTCATGTCCATTGAGTCAGTGATGCCATCCAACCATCTCATCCTCTGTCATCCCCTTCTCCTCCTTCCTTCAATCTTTCCCAGCATCAGGGTCTCTTTTCCAATGCTCTTCACATTGGATGGCCAAAGTATTGGAGTTTCAGCTTCAGCATCAGTACTTCTGATGAATATTCAGGATTGCTTTGCTTTAGAATTGACTGGTTTGATCTCCTTCATGTCCAAGGGATTATCAAGAGTCTTCTCTAGCACCACAGTTTGAAAGCATCAATACTTCAGTGCTCAGCAACCCACTCCAGTGTTCTTGCCTGGAGAATCCCAGGGACAGAGGAGCNACTGTGTCTCCTGTATTGCAAGCAGATTCTTTATCTGAGCCACAAGGAAGCCCTGAAACTTAAACTTTTTAAATGGCTCTCCTTTGCCTTTGTGAGGCAGTCCATACTGACCATCGATAACAAGAACTTTTTAGAGGAATAACTGGTCTTGCCTGTTATTCTGGTCTTTCTCTGGTCTCATTTCTTGACACCCTGCACTCTTCTAAAAGTATGAGTTGTCTTCTCAGTTCTGCCAGAAAACCACTGTTGTACAGTTGTACATTTCCCGTTGGCTCTGCCTGACCCATGTCACTGTCACATTACAGGGACTATCCAGCACAGAACCTGGCACAAGTGTATCTTTTTGAAAGATACACGTTGAGTTAATAAAATATAATAATGAGTGAGAGGGTGTTAATGTAAATGTTATGGGAAACACACTGACCGAAACCACCCACCCTGGCCAGGCACCATAGTCACCACTTGCATGAATTATTTTACAACATGAGGTCCTGGTAAAGAGCACAGAACTAACAAGCCACCACCAACCAGAAGAGTTCGGGAAAGGTCAAAAGGAGACGCCACGTGTCCTACTACCTCCCCGAATCCTTCTTGCTGGCATCCATCTTGGCTGAGCAATGTGCGCACCACCAGGAAGGGCCCTGAGTCAGAATGATCAGCCAGAGACAGCACAGAAACGAATCCCATCACCACAAAAGCCAAGACCGTGAGCCACATGGCAGAGCAGTTCTCCTGGGCTCCCTTACCCTCCTGTTCCCTGCCTGGGTGCCAATTCCCAATAAACTCTGTTGCTTCATCAGCACAAGTGTCTCACTGAACCACTCATTTCTGAGTGTTAGACAAGCGCCCCCTTTGGCCTTGGAAGGGGTCCCCCCTTCCTGCAACATAAGTATGTACTGACAGTGAAAGTCACTCAGCCGAGTCTGACTCTTTGCAACCCCATGGATAGTCCATGGAATTCTCTAGGCTAGAATACTGGAGTGGGTACCTGTTCCCTTCTCCAGGGGATCTTCCCAACCCAGGGATCGAACCCAGATCTCCCTCTCCCACATTGCGGGCAGATTCTTTACCAGCTGAGCCATCAGGGAAGCCCAAGAATACTGGAGTGGGTGGCCAATCTCTTCTCCAGCTGATCTTCCTGACCCAGGAATTGAACTAGGGTCTCCCGCACTGCAGGTGGATTCTTTACCAGCTGAGCTACCAGGGAAGCCCAAACTAAACACGAAGGGTTTCAAACCCTCAGTACTGTGATCCAAAGTCAGACGCCTTATCCATTAGGCCAGCGTGGTTCTAGACGCTTGGATATATACTGTTGAGAAATAGTACAATTAAGTTTATAGTCTAGTGTTTAAAGTCTACTGTAGTTCAGGACAACGGTCAAATTTCTGCTTTACCACTTTGGGTCAGGTTCTCCACCTCTTTAAACCTCAGTTTCTTCATCTCTGAAATAAGGATACAGTATCTACCTCAAATAGAGAGTGTGAGGATTAAACAAGAAAACTTAAGTAAAACATTTAGTATAATGCCTCTTGAGAAACCTATATGCAGGTCAGGAAGCAACAGTTAGTACTGGACATGGAACAACAGACTGGTTCCAAATAGGAAAAGGAGTACGTCAAGGCTGTATACTGTCATCCTGCTTATCTAACATATATGCAGAGGACATCATGAGAAACGCTGGGCTGGAAGAAGCACAAGCTGGAATCAAGATTGCCGGGAGAAATGTCAATAACCTCAGATATGCAGATGACACCACCCTTGTGGCAGAAAGTGAAGAGGAACTAAAAAGCCTCTTGATGAATGTCAGTAATGCCTAATGCGGCTTTGATTGTGGGAATAACTGCCTTGATTGCCACAATTGCTTCAGTTACAGTTTCTACTGTTGCCCTGTCAAAAGAAGTGCATACTGCCTCGTTTGCCGATCAGCTGTCTAAAATTGTCTCCGTAGCTCTTACTACACAGGAAATTATAGATAAGAAAATAGAAAATAAGGTCAATGCTTTAGAAGAAACAGTCCTGCTTATAGGGCAAGAAATTACAAATTTAAAAATTAAGTTGTCTTTAAGGTGCCATGCTGAATTTAAATGGATGGACGTTACCCTTCTACAAGTGAATGAGTCTGTACATTCTCGGGAACACGTTAGGAATCATTCAGATTTTAGGCATCTGGAATCATTCAGATTTTAGTATTGATATTTCTAAGTTACATCAGGATATTCAGAGTATGAAACAGGTGGAGTCTGACTTTTCCTCTCAATGGCTTTCTAATTTAAAAATATGGAGGGATATCTTTGCAATGGATCCTTTTTTTATAATAATGATTAATGTGGCCATGTGCTTATGCCTACTGATTCCGAGTTGTGTAATAGCCCCGTGCCTTTTCAGAATACTTAACCAAAGTGTCTCTGCTTTATCTACTGAGTTTCATACTTATGCTCTAAAAAATAAGAAAAGGGGAGATGTTGGGAGCCACATTAGGCATTACTGACAGAATGGAGGCACGGCCCCAGACCCCTCTCCTCATTCCGCAGGCATGGCTCCGCGATGAAGGAGTTAGGCCTTGTGATTCTGACTTGTCTTTTCCTCTCCTCGGCTGAGTTGACTGAAAAGGAATATTAAGGTGCTTATTGTTCTTGAGAGGAGCATGAGAAGGCACAAAGCCTTCTACAGGTGTGCCCAGAAAATAATCTATATGTTCAAGGATCTTTACAAAGAATGTCCCAGGATGAGCAGCCTGAGGCCATGGGAAGGATTATTATCTGAGACCTGTTTGTGAGGGGAATGTTTATGGCAAAAGATGTTTGCTGAGTTTAGGGTTTAGGATTAATTGAGAAGGCAATGGCAAGCCACTCCAGTACTCTTGCCTAGAAAATCTCATGGACGGAGGAGCCTGGTAGGCTGCAGTTCATGGGGTCACTACTAGTCGGACAGGACTGAGTGACTTCACTTTCACTTTTCACTTTCACGCATTGGAGAAGGAAATGGCAACTCACTCCAGTGTTCTTGCCTGGAGAATCCCAGGGACGGCAGAACCTGTTGGGCTGCCGTCTATAGGGTCGCATCTGAAGCAATTTAGCAGCAGCAGCAAGAATAGCTAGAAGCCTTTTTAGGAGATAATGATCTTAAGATGCTAGGGGCAAACAGGATCTAGAAAGATAAGAAATAAACTGAGGAATGTAGCATGAGTTACAATGTAATCACAAGTATAGGACACATAAGAGAAAAAAGATAATAGTTAAGCATGGGATTTCTTTGGAAGGAATGCTAAAGCTGAAACTCCAGTACTTTGGCCACCTCATGCGAAGAGTTGACTCATTGGAAAAGACTCTGATGCTGGGTGGGATTGGGGGCAGGAGGAGAAGGGGACGACCGAGGATGAAATGGCTGGATGGCATCACGGACTCGATGGACGTGAGTCTGAGTGAACTCCGAGAGATGGTGATGGACAGGGAGGCCTGGCATGCTGCGACTCATGGGGTCGCAAAGAGTCGGACACAACTGAGCAACTGAACTGAACTGAACTGAAGCCGATTCTGAGACAATCAGCTGAAGCAGGAACTCTGTTTGTAGGGCAACAATGATAAATCTGGGTGGGGGAAACTGGGAGTGTCAAACCTCTGATGTAATGCCCTTGAAAGTGAAAATGAAGTCGTTCAGTCGTGTCCGACTCTTTGCGACCCCATGGACTATAGCCTACCAGGTTTCTCTGTCCGTGAGATTTTCCAGGCAAGGATACTGGAGTGGGTTGCTATTTCCTTCTCTAGGAGGAAATCCCCAACCCAGGGATTGAACCTATGTCTCACTTTGTGAGACATAGCATTGTAGGCAGATGCTTTACCATCTGAGCCACCAGGGAAGTCTATGTAATGCTCTTGTCAAAGTATAAAAGAGAACCTGAAGCTTGAAATAAACATGTAGTCCCCTACTTCGAGTCAGAGGCTACATCAAGATGAGTCAGAGGCTACATACTGTGAGTCAGAAGCTACATCATCACCGATACCGTCCATCTTTTCAGGTTGAATCCCTGGCAGCTGGAGCTGGACTCCAGCAGATGAAAGTGAAACAGGAAAGTGAAAAAGCTGGCTTAAAGCTCAACATTCAGAAAACAAAGATCATGGCATCTGGTCCCATCACTTCATGGGAAATAGATGGGAAAACAGTGGAAACAGTGGCTGACTTTATTTTTTGGGGCTTCAAAATCACTGCAGATGGTGACTGCAGCCATGAAATTAAAAGACACTTACTCCTTGGAAGAAAAGTTATGACCAACTTAGATAGTATATTGAAAAGCAGAGACATTACTTTGCCAACAAAGGTCTGTCTAGTCAAGGCTATGGTTTTTCCTGTGGTCATGTATGGATGTGAGAGTTGGACTTTGAAGAAAGCTGACCACCAAAGAATTGATGGTTTTGAACGGTGGTGTTGGAGAAGACTCTTGAGAGTCCCTTGGACTGCAAGGAGATCCAACCAGTCCATTCTAAAGGAGATCAGTCCTGGGTGTTCATTGGAAGGACTGATGCTGAAGCTGAAACTCCAATACTTTGGCCACCTCATGTGAAGAGTTAACTCACTGAAAAAGACCTTGATGCTGGGAAGGATTGGGGGCAGGAGGAGAAGGGGACGGACGACAGAGGATGAGGTGGCTGGATGGCATCACTGACTCGATGGACATGAGTTTGGGTGAACTCCAGGAGTTGGTGATGGACAGGAATCATAGCCTGGCATGCTTCGATTCATGTGGTCGCAAAGAGTGGGACATGACTGAATGACTGAACTGAACTGAACTGAACTGGTACATAAGTGTTTAACAAATGTAACCCAACAACAATGACAATGATGATCAGGATACTTTGCCTCTAGATAGGTGATCTATTTTGTATCTATTCTAGAGTAGCTGTTTCAACAAGCTTTGTGGTTGCTATTAGCACTTAAAAATAATACCTCTTATTGACTTCAATAAGATAGGCAAACTTTCTATATTCCTTTGATTAATAGCAGTCTACCTCTTTAGACATTCATGGTATTATTTCCACATTTTGGCTTAAAAAAAATGCTTTAGTGACATCTTCACACACATAACTTTTTTCTCTTTTTTTCACTATTTTGAAAATTTTACTTATATTGTTGGACTTCCCTGGTGGCTCAGAGGTTAAAGTGTCTGCCTGGAATGCAGGAGACCAGGGTTCGATCCCTGGGTCGGGAAGATCCCCTGGAGAAAGAAATGGCAACCCACTCCAGTACTCTTGCCTGGAGAATCCCATCGAGGGAGGAGCCTGGTAGGCTACAGTCCATGGGGTCCCAAAGAGTCGGACACGACTGAGCGACTTCACTTTCACTTTTACTTTCATATTGTTGTCATTTAACTATTCAATAGCCATTTGGGAAGATACACACAATAAAAAGACATTAGACTGTAGTTAATTTTTTCTTATTTTTAAAAGGTTCCTTATGTATTAAGGGGAACATTCATACTTTCATCACTTTTGATACATATCAACTGGTAGCTTTTTATGAAGTACAGACTGCTTATTCTTGTTTTAGGAGAATTGACATCTTGATTCTTCTACTTGCTTTTAATTAAAAAATGAAAAGCATAATTATAATTTTCCATATACTCTTTATGTACTTGGCATGACAATTACTTTGGCCAATAAGTTGTTTCCAGACTAAAATGGTCATTTGTTATCCCTCCTCACAGCAACATTTGAGACTTACTGAGGTCATGTATGAAACACGTAAAATCAAATGAACTAAATGATCAAGTATAAGGTATTTTTTTAATGTTTATTTATTTTTGACCTTCACTTCAGCATGCAAACCTGTAGCTGCGGCATGTGGGCTCCTGTTCCCTGACCAGGGGTCAAACCTGGGACCGGTGGTGGGAACAGGGAGCTTTTGCCACTGGATCACCAGAGAAGTCCCAAGATGCTCATTTCAAGGTCAGGGAGCAGTGGGTTTTCCTCATCAAATACCGGATAGATAAATCACAGGGAGCACTGATTTCTTCAGAATGCTGCTCCTTAGGACAGCAGCAAAATCAAAGAAAAGCATCTGTCTAGTACAGTATCCATAGTATAGAAGAGTGTTCTTTGTTCCTAGCCATAGCAAGGAGATAGTGTTTAATTTTGAATTTCCGTGAGGACTGCATTCGTTGTCGAGTAACGGAGAAGACTAGAGCAGTCTGGGGTTGCTGTGGTAGCTCTCTGTGTCATCATTACCCCACGTTCCTATCTCTTGGCTCTGGCACGGTTCACACACGGGTTTCATTCTCTTGGTTACAAGATGGCTGCTCTCATCCCAGGGGTAAGTCCTTCTTCCAAGCAGGAAGAATAAAAAGTACAAACGGCAAAAGGCAAAGGGATCACTCGGTGTGTCTTTTATCACTAAAACAAAACCTTTTTTGGAAGCCATACCAACTAATCTTCTGTTACATTTCATTGGCCAAGATGATCAGAAGCTGCAAGAGGAGTGAAGGAAAATAGCTGTGGCTGGACACATGACCACACTGAACAAGATTAGACCTGACAGAGAAAAAGGGGAAATAGATATTAACTAGGCAACTTGTATATGCCATGAATATAAATGTGTAGTTCTTCTTCAGTGAAAGTGCTGAGTTAAAACTCAACATTCAAAAAACTAAGATCATGGCATCCAGTCCCATCACTTCATGGCAAACCGGTGGGGAAACAATGGAAACAGTGACAGACTTTATTTTCTTGGGCTCCAGTGTCACTGCGGACAGTGAGTACAGCCAAGAAATTAAAAGACACTTGCTCCTTGGAAGAAAAGGTGTGAGAAACCTAGATGTTGTGTTAAAAATCAGAGACATTATTCTGCTTAAAAAGTTAGTCAAAGTTATGGTTTTTCCAGTAGTCATGTACAGATGTGAGAGTTGGACCATAAAGAAGGCTGAGCAGTGAAGGATTGGTGCTTTCGAACTGTGGTGTTGGAGAAGACTCTTCAGATCCCCTGGACAGCAAGGAGTTGAACCACGCTTTAGGATCCTAAAGGAAATTAACCTTGAATTTTCACAGGAAGGACCAGTGCTGAAGCTCCAATACTTTGGCCACCTAATGTGAAGAGCCAACTCATCTGAAAAGACCCTGATGCTGGGAAAGATTGAAGGCAGGAGGAGAAGGGGATGACAGAGGATGAGGCGGTTGNAATTAACCTTGAATTTTCACAGGAAGGACCAGTGCTGAAGCTCCAATACTTTGGCCACCTAATGTGAAGAGCCAACTCATCTGAAAAGACCCTGATGCTGGGAAAGATTGAAGGCAGGAGGAGAAGGGGATGACAGAGGATGAGGCGGTTGGATGGCATCACCGACTCGATGGACATGAGTTTGAGCAAGCTCTGGGAGACGGTGAAGGACAGGGAAGCCTAGTATGTTGCTCTCCATGGGGTCATAAGAGTAGGATACGACTGAGTGACTTAGCAACAACAATATGAAAAATATCACATTTTCTTTCTCTTACACTGAGCCTAAACTTACCAAATAGTCTCTGCTTTAGCTTATATATCATGTTAGATTAAACTGAACCAAAAGAACAAACGTAGCTGGTCTTCTCAAACTTGTTATTACTCTTGTTTTTCAAGTTCCTTTTTCCTCAATGCATAGTATCATTCAGGAATTTGAAATGTGCAGATAGTAGTAGTGTTTGACAAAGAAAATCCCGACAAAATACTGCTTTTAATCCTGAAAGCATTCTTGTGACATACTTTATACACCTGGGTAAGAAATAAAGCATTCTTTTAGGGTGAGTAGGAAAGATGACTAGATTACCTTTTCGCTTCCCCTTTTCCATGGCTGTCACTATTAGCTAACTGGTTAACTAGGTGGCTAGTATTTTAGATCTAGAGGTGCCTGGGCTACCTTAATCATGAGAGCTTTTTCACTGTAATTTTATGAATTTAAAACATGTATACATCCTGGACCCTAATTCTGTTGCACGGAGGAAGCCAATTCTAACTCCATGTTGGAACTGTTTCTTTAACTTGCTTTGCGTTGGTTTTGTTATTATAACCATTCAGAATGGTTTCCTCAGGGAATCCTGCCCCTCTGCCTGACTGTTAAAGTACCTTTGTTCAGAATCCTGTTCACCTGTGGATGGCAGGAAGGAAGAAACTAACACATCCCTGCCTGAGGCTGGAGAAGGCAATGGCACCCCACTCCAGTACTCTTGCCTGGAAAATCCTATGGATGGAGGAGCCTGGCAGGCTGCAGTTCATGGGGTCACGACTGAGCGACTTCACTTTGACTTTTCACTTTCATGCACTGGAGAAGGAAATGGCAATCCACTCCAGTATTCTTGCCTAGAGAATCCCAGGGATGGGGGAGCCTGGTGGGCTGCCGTCTATGGGGTCACACAGAGTCAGACACGACTGAAGCGACTTAGCAGCAGCAGAAGCAGCAGCTGCCTGAGGCTTGCCATTCTAGATGTTTGCAAGATTAATGGCCTTTTTCCTTTGCTTCCTCATCTCCCCTCATTTCTGATCTATAAAAGAACCTGGTATCCAAATGCCACAAGATGGTTATTTTCAGGTGCTAGCCTACCTTCATTTTGGTCTCCTGGCTCCCTGATCAAAGTTTCTTTCCTTCCTCAATACTTCCTCTCTCAGATTCATTGGCCTACTGAGCTGCAAGCAGAGCCATCTTGGACTTGGTAACAATTCTGCCCATTAAGCCTAAGGGAGGGTCAGAGATGGTGGTGAATCTTTTCTTCCATTCACTAAATAAATATATAAATCAAATGTACAACTGTTCTCTGGAATCTGGGGGGAAAAAAACCTTTGAGAGCAATTACCCTTAAAAGTTGTGGAAAGTTGATATATATATATATTTTTTTTTTTTGCTTTTCAAAAACTAACAGATTATATAATTTTGCTTAATGTATATGTGAGGAAGTCTTACAAGTTTTCTTTCTAACTGTTGGGTAGGTAGAATAGGGAAAAGGAGACCAAAATGGCGGTGGCGAAAACAGAACAAAGGAAGGTTTGAGGACCTGAGTGAGGACCTCAGGTGAAACAAACAACACTCCTGGCTGGCCCAATTTACATAGGACAGGCCCAGGGAGAGGAAAACATNTCTAACTGTTGGGTAGGTAGAATAGGGAAAAGGAGACCAAAATGGCGGTGGCGAAAACAGAACAAAGGAAGGTTTGAGGACCTGAGTGAGGACCTCAGGTGAAACAAACAACACTCCTGGCTGGCCCAATTTACATAGGACAGGCCCAGGGAGAGGAAAACATAAAGAGAGGAGCCAAAGCTAGCTTGCTCGCTCCCTCTCTCTTTCTCTCTCGTGCACGCATGTGCGCATGCACGGGGGCAGTCTTCTCTTCCAGTCTTTGGATCCACGTGCCCTCACGCTTCCAAGATATATTTTCCTGCTGTCTTCTAACACTGAGCTGTAGCACTGATTTGTCTAAGAGCTACAATAAGGTCCTTTCGTGACCTGAGAGCTTTAATACGGTCTATCCCAGACACGAGAGCTGTGACACGCCGAGGGGGCTTTAATGTCTGTCATTCCAAATCTTCGTTGTGAGGAGACAAAGAACCGAGGAACATACATGCGAGTGATGCTTCCTTTGTTCTATTTTCGCGGGCTTTTCCCTTCTTTGTCTTTTAGCCACCACCATTTTGGACTTTGTTTCCGTATTCAACCTACCTAACATAACTAATGGAGACTGCAATGGCACCCCACTCCAGTACTCTTGCCTGGAAAATCCCATGGATGGAAGAGCCCGATAGGCTGTAGTCCATGGGGTTGCTAAGAGTCGGATACGACTGAGTGACTTCACTTTGACTTTTCACTTTCATGCATTGGACAAGGAAATGGCAACCCACTCCAGTGTTCTTGCCTGAACGGGGAGCCTGGTGGGCTGCCACCTAAGAGCTGGACATGACTGAAGTGACTTAGCAGCAGCAGTAGCAATAACATAACTAAGGATTTAAATTTCTCTTCATGTCCAGGAAAATACTACTGCATCTAAGAAATCTTTTAACATGAAGACACTGGTATTTGGTATGTTTTAGGGCTTCAAAAGCAAAATTCAATCATACGGCATAAGATTTTGTGTCCATGAAATGTGGTATGAAACACTGTTTAAGGGAGTGTGCTCTGGAGCCAAACTGCCAGGATTATTAGCTATGTGACCCTGAGCAAACTACTTAGCTTCTTTGTGTGCCTCAATTTTTCCTGTCAATCAGTTCAGTTCAGTCGCTCAGTCGTGTCTGACTCTTTGCGACCCCATGAATCAAAGCACGCCAGGCCTCCCTGTCCATCACCAACTCCCGGAGTTTACCCAAACTCATGTCCATCGTGTCAGTGATGCCATCTAGCCATCTCATCCTCGGTCGTCCCCTTCTCCTCCTGCCCCCAATCCCTCCCAGCATCAGAGTCTTTTCCAATGAGTCAACTCTTCGCATGAGGTGGCCAAAGTACTGGAGTTTCAGCTTTAGCATCATTCCTTCCANAGAAACAGACATAGAGAATAGATTTATGGACATGGGGAGAGGGGAGGAGAGGGTGAGATGTATAGAAAGGGTAACATGGAACCTTACATTACCATATGTAAAATAGATAGCCAGTGGGAATTTGCTGTATGGCTCAGGAAACTCAAACAAGGGCTCTGAATCAACCTAGAGAGGTGGGATGGGGAGGGAGATGGGAGGGAGGCTCAAAAGGGAGGGGATATATGTATACATATGGCCGATTCATGTTGAGGTTTGACAGGAAACAACAAAATTCTGTAAAGCAATTATCCTTCAAAAAATTTTTTTAAAAACTATCTCTTGATTTTAATGATCTTTATATATACCTGTGTGTGTGCACATGTTCATTCACTCAGTTGTGGCTGACTCTTTGTGACCCCATGGACTACAACCCACCAGGCTTCTCTGTCCAGGGAATTTTCCAGGCAATAATTCTGGAATAGGTTGCCATTTCCTACTCCAGGGAATCTTCCCAACCTAGGGGTTGAACTCATAACTCCTACTCTTTATCACTGTGTCATCTATCTATCTATAGCTTTATTTTATTTATTTCCTTTCTGATCTTTATTATTTCCTTTCTTCTACTGACTTTGAGGCTTTTTGCCCTTCTCAAATTCCTTTAGGTGGTAGGTTAGGTTGTTTCCTCTGAGACCACACTCTTGATCAGTGGAAAAAGTGAGGTGATTGATTAATGATGCCTGCCGTGAATAAGAGTAAGGAATGGTTGCACACCCCTGTGTTCTAGACACTATGCCAGCACTGGGAATACAGCAGTGAACAGACAGATTCCGCTGATGAACTTAGAAAGCTACAGGGTGGGAATGATTAATAAAGCCACTTCTTACTTTGTTATTCTAAAATTTGATGGTCCCTGTTCTGCAATCACTATTACTATTAACAGATTATTACAAAATAGATACAATGTTAATTAAGATCTCTCAGTACAGTTCTCTAAAAGGACAAACTAACAAGTGGAAAGTTGGATTTTTTTTTTTTTCTCTTTGAGAGCACAATGGCTAAGAAGACCTTTATCTTCATGAAGATACCCCTTGCCAAACCAGTACATTTCTCCACAGTGGAAGGCAGCTACAATTCTGGTCAAGGTCAACTCTTGTTTATGGAGAATGGAAAACAATTGACAAGATCAAGCATAGGGGCAAAATGGTGAATTATTGTCTTTTCCGGGGCCACATGAAAACGTAATTCCTGGGATTTCCCTAGTGGTCCAGTGGTTAAGAATTCACGTTGGCATGCAAGGGATGTGGGCTTGATCCTTAGTTTGAAAACTAGCATCACACCTGCCGAGGAGTAACTAAGCCCATGCACTCTGGAGCCAAAACACTGTGACTAATGACCTCATGCTTCACAGCTAGAGAGCTTGGGTGCTGCAAGGAAAGAGCCTGTACGGCATAATGAAGATCCCACATGCCACAACCAAGACCCAACACAGCCAAATAAATGAAAAGATAAACATTTTTAAAAAAGATAATTTCCGAGTTAGAGCAATCAGACCAAGACAAAGGGTATTCACCTTCTTGCTAACTGACCAGCAGCTGTCCCCAGATTTTCCCTCATGCTGGTGATGTTAACTCTGTTCAGTAACATGCAAAGTTCCTTTTCACCTAGTTAGCAGATGCCATCATTGGCTCTTCAGCCTGGTGGGGACAGGCTCTCTCTGTGGTGGGGACAGGCTCTCTCTGTGAGGGCCTCATAAGTGCAACTTTGAAATGTTAGCACCAAAGCCACAGTCTGAAATTTGCTGCAAAAAGCCCCAGCATGCACAGATGATGCAATGGATTGGTATCTTCCTCACCATGGTGACAGCAGTTGACATGGAAACAGTTGTTCCTGCTTCTACACATAATCATTGCCTTTACTCAGGCTTGCCAAATGCCAAAAATATTTGCCTGTTTAGTACCCATTTCTTCTATCTCTAGGAACTGTATAAAGAGTATCTTTTGGGAAAACATTCTTTCTGAACATCCAGCCCAGGGATGTTGGATAATATCTCAGCTCAGCAGGTAACGAATAACTGATCAAGCTGAGTCATAGGAACTGGTTTAAGTTTAGACGTGTGGCCCATTCTGAGTCTCAGTGTCAGGTCCACCTTCTGTTAACATGATGTGGGAAAGTGACAGGGTTTTGCCTGCTGATCGAATATAAGCCTGAAGCTGTTGGCAGCTCCTTGCCACCAGCTGAGTAGAACATGCTTCAAAATTTAGAAGAGAAAAATAGAGTGGAGGGACTGAGAAACAGTCCTGCTGACAAAACTTGAGGACCTGTATCCAGCTTTACCTGAACTTAACTACACCTTTGGACTTTTTCAGTTATGTGAACTAATTTCTGCCCCCCCCCTTTTTTTTTTTTTGCTCAATGAAGTTTCAGTTAGGCTTCCATCACTTATACACCCCAAAAGTCTTGATGATTATATAATTTTCTCCCTTTATAGAGATTTTCATAGGAATGAGATAAAACTATTAACTTGCCTCTGAAATTTCCACCATTTCAACAACCTATATCTTTCTATTAGCATTGCTGATGAAATATAAGCCAGAAGCTATTAAGTGTGATTTATCAGTTCATCAGCACATGATTACAGTTACAACAGCCACATGTCAACCAGAATACGGAGTACCATGGTGGGGAGGGAAGAAATCAGTGGGGTTCCTGTCCTCACAGAGTTTACAACCTCACCAGGAAGGCAGAAGTAGCACAAGTGAAAACTCTAGTAGAAGTTTTCACCTTCAGGGCCACAGTGCACTGGTGAGTCACCATATATCATGAGATCTGCCGCAAGGAATGTGTGACTCAGGGAACTAAAGTACCACTGTTGGCAGATGGTTAAAAAATAAACACGAATTAGACTGGACTCAAGGTTATCATAATATTAATGTCACATCCATTCACTTAGTTCTCCAGAATGTTTTCTTGAGGGGGAGAGAAAGGGCTGGCAGCAACAGCTAATGCCCACACACCCATGGCCCCAGTGGTGTGTTGCTCCCAAGGATGCCATCTACCATGTGTCCCCAAGCAGTGGCAATAATACCGATGTGAAGGAGGAGGAGGAGCAGCAGCAGGAGAACTGCCAGCACTTGCTGTGCACTAATTAGGCACCAGGTACTGTGCTGAGTGCTTACAAGCGTTGTTTCATTTACTCTACACAAGAAACCTCTGAGTAGTCGTCTTCCCTGTCTCGTAGAGTAAATGACAACTTCAGTGCTAAACAGCTCGAGTCTGTCTTTAGCACAACTGGAGTTTAGAGACAGGAGAGATTAGCATAGCCTAGGCTGCTGGAAAAGTTTTTTCCAAGCAGGGCATGAGCTTGAGCAGGACCACAGAGGACAAGTTGGCTCTGCCCAAGCAGGGGGGAAGGGAGGGCATGTGGGGTCTGGTACAAATGCGACAACTGCACTACATTGGCGACAGTCTCACCTTCTGGGCACCTCTCAGCAGGGACCAGGGCTTGCAAGATGCGTGCGATTTCCCTGTGCCCGCCTGGCCCTTCCCTGCAGTGCATTCTACCTCTAGGCCTTTGTCTGTGCTGTTTCCTCCACCCTTGCCTGCTTTGGTTAAGTAGCTCCTGAGGGACACACTGGATACTCTGAGTCTTGTCTACCCTCTCCAGAAAAGAGAAACTGCTTCTCAGAGACAATGAAAGCAAACTATTCCCCCCTTGACTGCTGAAAAAAATTCCGCTTCCCCTCAGGCTCCCCCTCTGTGGTGCTGCCTGTGGGCCCAACCCCAGCTGTAGACTTGCCCCTGCCCTTCCTCGTAGCCTGCCCCCGATTCTTGACCAGCTCCTCCTAAGGCCAAAAAGGAGCCACCTGCCCTAGAGCCTCCCTCAATTCCCTGCCCTCAGCCAGGCAGCTTGTCTGGATGGCTATGAGCTGTATGTACCCAGAAAAAAGCCAACCCACACACCTACCAAGTGCCCCCCAATTTAATCATTTCCCTTACCAAAACTTTGCAGTTCATAATAAGCATTTATCAACTCCTTAGTGTGTGCCTGGCACTGTTCTATGCAATCTCATGCACTACTTTATGAACTTTTTACAAGAAAGCTGTGAGGTAGAACGAGTGCCACCTACATTTTATGGACCAGGAGTCATTGGCTCTGAGAAGTAACTTCTGTGATACTAAAGGAGGACAGCGGCATGATGCCAGGCAGACCGCTGCTCCTAAGCGTGTGGCTCTCCTGCATCAGCCGCGGCCTTCAGATCAACCCCTGGTAGTCAGGCCCTCCACCACCAAGACTGCGTTTAGTTCTCTAGTCCTAACTTCCCATGTAGCTTCTCAGCATGCTCCAACCACCAATCTAGATAACACACAGTTGCTGGGTGTGCTCTGCCTTCTCCCATCACCATGATTTTGTTTCTCCTGGTCCCTCTACCTGGAATGTCATCCCTCGTGACCTTCTCTTGCCACTTCACCCTTTAAAATCTGCCTATTCCTCAAGGTGTTGCAATTTAATCTCTCAGCTCATTGCTACTGATACCACATAGGGCCCTGCGGGGCTCTTGGGCACAAAGCCTTTCTGTGTCCCTCAAGGCCTTCCTTTGATTATAGGAAGCAGCCTTCATTCAGCCTCCATGACCCTCCCTGAATTCCAATGGGCAGATTCAAGCAGTTGTTAATTAGGGAAGGGAGGGGATGTGAGACCTGGGAGAAACAAGCCGTCAAGAGAAGTCTTGGGGTAAGGTCCTGTTTCTTACCCAAGCATATACACAACAATATCTTTGAGCTACATTGCAGATACTGAAATCCCCTCGGGTGGGAGAAATTTAACAATGGTATGCTGCCCAGGCGGCGGCCAGCGCACTAAGCCCAGGCGGCGGCATCAGCGGCCAGCACACTAAGTGTGGCCGAGAGCTACCCCACATCCAAGGTCAGGGGCAGCGGCCTACAGTGCCAGGCTGCGATACTGCAGGAATGGCCGAGAAGAGCTACCCCATGTCCGAGGCCAGGGGCGGCGCCCAAGGCCAGGGGCGGCGGCTGGGAGGAGCAACCCCACGCCCAAGGAGTGGTGGCTGTGTGGGCGCAGGAGAGCCTAGAGGAGCCATCCCACGCTGAAGGTCAGGAAGGGCAGGGGTATCTCAGAGGGATGAGATACCCCTCATCCAAGATAAGGAGTAGCAGCTATGCTTTGCTGGAACAGCCCTGAAGAGATACCCCACGCCCAAGGTAAGAGAAACCCAAGTAAGATGGTAGCTATTGCAAGAAGGCATCAAAGGGCAGACACACTGAAACCATACTCACAGAAATCTAGTCAATCTAATCACATTAGGAACACAGCCTTGTCTAACTCAATGAAACCAAGCCATGCCAGTGGGGCAACCCAAGATGGGAGGGTCATGGTGGAGAGATCTGACAGAATGTGGTCCACTGGAGAAGGGAATGGCAAACCACTTCAGTATTCTTGCCTTGAGAATCCCATGAACNTGGGGGTGGTGGTCATGGTGGAGAAGTCTGACAGAATGTCGTCTACTGGAGAAGGGAACGGCTAACCAATTCAGTATTCTTGCCTTGAGAACCCCATGAACAGTATGAAAAGGCAAAATGATAGGATACTGAAACAGGAACTCCCCAGGTCGGTAGGTTCCCAATATGCTACTGGAGATCAGTGGAGAAATAATTCCAGAAAGAATGAAGGGATGGAGGCAAAGCAAAAACAATACCCAGCTGTGGATGTGACTGGTGATAGAAGCAAGGTCTGATGCTGTAAAGAGGAATATGGCATAGGAAGCTGGAATGTTGTGTCCATGAATCAAGGCAAATTGGAAGTGGTCAAACAAGAGATGGCAATAGTGAACGTCGACATTCTAGGAATCAGGGAACTAAAATGGACTGGAATGGGTCAATTTAACTCAGATGACCTTTCCTGTCGATAAACTAGGGATAACATTAGTACGTCCCTCAAAGGATGGTTATGAGAATTTAATGAGCTGATTTCTATAAAGAAGTTAGTAGTATACCTTGTGGATTGCTAACAATTAAAAAGGAATTTCTCTTTTCTAATACAATTTAAGGGCTCTTTTCTGGGTCATTCATATCAGCAACCTTTAAGTCTGGAGGTGTTGCAAGTTTCTCTTACCATGGTTTTATTTCCCTTGTGAACATATACTAACAATGCAGTGAGAACTCTGAACATATTTCTTTCTGCTTATAACTTAACAAAATAATAATTAAAGCAAGCATAACATGTTAGTTGCTTAGTCGTGTCCGACTCTTTGCGGCCCCACAGATTGTAGCATGCCAGGCCCCTCTGTCCATGTCCATGGAATTTTCCAGGCTAGAATACTGGAGTGGGTAGACCATTCCCTGCTCCAGAGGATCTTCCCAACCCAGGGATTGAACCCGGGTTTCCTGCATTGCGACCTTCTGCATTGCGGGCTTCCCTGGTGGCTCAGATGGTAAAGCGTCTGCCTGCAATGCAGGAGACCTGGGTTCGATCCCTGGGTCAGGAAGACCCCCCGGAGAAGGAAATGGCAGCCCAATCCGGCATTCTTGCCTGGAAAATCCGTGCTCAGAGTAGCCTGATAGGTTACAGACCATGGGGTCGCAGAGTCACGACTAAGAGACTTTACTTTCTCTCCTGCATTTCGGGCAGATTCGTTACCCTTAGAGTCACCAGGGAAGCAAGCATATGCAACAACAAGAATCAAAGCGAAAGAACTCACTCCCTACAAAACTTTTTAAGACAACAGCTTCAAAGCATATTTTAAAATACTTTGGTAGTGATTTATAGCATGTATTAATCTGATAGACTCATTTTTTCAGTTCTTTATCCACTTAGAGCCCATGGATCTTCAGAATATGGGTAAACACAGAGGCAAGGTATTGTGTATTTCAGCCAAAGAGGGAAGTAAATGATGATTTTTTTTTTTTTCCCCTTAAAACACTCAGAGCTTTATCTTGGTGCAAGTTCAGAGAATAAAGCCCGAGTTTCCTCACTTGACACTCCTCATGAGAAGGAGACGGCACTTCTCCACCAGGGCTCAGCAGGAAAGATCCTTGCCACAGAAAGAGACCTGAGTTTAGCTGCTTGCATGAGGGGCCACTGGGCTAGGTGAGTGTGACTTTGATTACTAAAGCGTGGTCAGACAGCTGAAAGATAGCTTCCCATGTATAAGTGGCCACCAACTACAATAACAGCTAAAATCCAATCACACTCATGCATTTCAAACATAAAAAGTTGTACTGGCTAACTTTACTCTAAGGCCCAAGTCTTCAACACCTGTAGCCTGGTAGCCAAAAGGACATCTTGCCAAAGTGGCAATCGTTTGGAATTGCCCCGGGGACTCTGATTTACAAATAGCCCTTGAAATATAAATTCAAGAGTTATATAACTTCATTCATTTCAGATTTGCTGTGAATAAAACCCTGCTATTCAAAATTCCTGATCAATTAAATCTTATTCAGTGTCAAGGGCCAGAAAAATGGTAAATACTTTATAACATTTAAGATTTCTGTTAATTAAATATTACAAGTAAAACATTAGAGATGTGAAATTGATTTTTATGAGCAACTAGAAAAGTCTATTTGGTGAAAAACATGAGTTAACTATATCTCTATCAACAAGTGTTCTTTGAAGTATTTATTGACTTCGTTGACTATTAGTAAATTCATGAAAGGCTGGAACTGCGATTGCTTAATATTTCCGAGGAATTAAAGAAGCAATTTCAAACCTATTGGATGAGCTGAAAACAATGCCGCAGCTCTTGAATGGTGAGTTTATTTTCCAGAGATTACGGAGTAACACAATACTATTCCTCAATTCATTTATTAAACATATTTAAACCATGGCCCGCATTACTTTAAAGAAATCTACCACGCTTTAAATACTTCTTCCAAGGGAATGTAATTAGCTAAAGGGCCCTGGGCGCTAAGGCAGATGAAATATGTTGGGAGAGGAAGGGGAGGAGAGGAGGGTGGAGCCACCGTTCGCCTGGGGATAGTTTGAGTGTGCTAGACTGAGAAAGAGAAAAGGTCAACGCAGGAATCTGATGGTTCCTGGTAATCTCAAAATGGAAGTCTTGTCTTGACCAGATTGGGTTTTTCCAGATTGTGAATGGGGCTCTCTACCTCCTTTCTGCTTCCATCCTCCAGCGTGGCAGTGGATTTAGGAGGGAGGTGGCGGGCGGGTGCCAGTGGTCCTCGCCCGCACTCTCTGCATCCCGGCCGGAGGTCGGCTGGCCTCGCCCACCCTGGGTAAATTCCCGGAGGTCCCGCCCCTCGCTGGAGAAGAACTCCCCGGGGACAAACGGGCGTCTGCGAATGTTGACAGTCAAGGAATACGCACATTCAGCGTCGAGGTCCCCGCGGCTTACCCGCACCTATTTTTATAGCTAAGCCAAGGTCACTCTTTAATACCGGGCCAGCGCCTGAGCTGCGGCGTCGCTCTCTGCCTAGCGACGGCAGCCGGGGTGGGGAGAGGGGCCGCGGGGCGCCCCCCGGCTGGCCGAGCCCACACCTGCCCGGCGCCCGCGAGACCCGGGAGCCGGGCCGGAGGCAGGGCGGCGTCCCCGGCGCCGAGGAGGGGCCGTGCGGCGCGAGCGGGCGGGGGGATTCGCGGTGGGCGCGGGCGCCGCGCGGCCGCAGAGCCTGGAGGCGCTGCAGCGCGAGTGCGTCACTCCGGCGGAGGGCACGGTGGGCTGCGGCCGGCCCGGCGACCAGGAGCCGGGCGTCCCGGGCGCGGGGCAGGCGGCCGTTGGCCGCGAGCGGCGCGGCCCGGGCCCGGCCGGGGGTCGCCGGCGCGCCGCCGCCGGCTCCATTCATTCCCGCGGCTCCGCCTCCTTTGCCGGGCTCCTCCGGCGGCTCCGGCGGCGCGTCCGAGGTGAGTGCGCGGCCCGTCCCGGGCTGGGGTCTCCGGGCCCAGGCCGAAGCTGCCGGGTCCGGCCTCGCGCCCCGCCGGCCTGGCCCCGCACAGCCGCGGGCAGTGACGCGGGCACGAGCTGCGGGCCTCCCCGAGGGCTCGGTCGCGGCGCAGGCCCACGCCGGCCGCCCGGGCTCGGGGCGCTCGTCCAGCTGCGGGCGACTGGCCGGCTCCTCCGAGGGGCGCGCGGCGCGCCCCCAGGTGCGCCGGCCTCCGCGCCAGCGCCACCATTTTGTGTGAGGGAATGCCTCCTTCTCTTTCCTGCGCCCGCCTCGGCCGGATCCCCAGCGGCTGCGTGCCGAGCCCGCTCCCCTCCTGCCTTTCCCACCTGGAGCCTTTCAGCCCGGGCCGGTGGCCTCGGCGTGGGGAAGCGGACCTGGTGGCGGGTGGGGCGGGAGCGTTCCGGTTCCGCCACGCAGGTGGCCTCCAAGGATGCTCTGACCAGCTCCCTTACCTGTAACCACTTTTGGATTAGGTATTGTATAGATTCCCTTCTAAAATACAGGTCGTTGCAATTTTGTTCCAGTTCTTGGCTGCCCGTTGTGCAATTTTTCGAGGCCTGTGCCCTAGGAAATCAGTGGGTGAAGCTTTGGATTGTTTATGGCTCAGGGATCTGGGTTACATTTACTTTCAGATGAAGTATCTCACTGGCTTTTCAGCTTCTGGAAGTTGGTCTGAGTGTCTTACGTGGAGTAGATTCTAAATTAACCACGACCCCTTCCTCTTTTGCGATATCCTTTCAAAACCGCAAATAAAACGTTCTCGTGTGAGGATTCTTGAGTGGGATAGGGACAGGTTGCTAAAAGACTACCCAAAGGAAAAGTTGTATTGTGATTCAGAACTGTTAACACATCCTGTCTTTTTCAAGGGTCATGAGAATTTGGTAGTTCTTGTTTTTAATTTGTCTCCTCACAAATATACTTAAGTTCCTAGTAGGTTATACTCTGGCCATTTGTATTTTATCACTGCATCACAGGGATTAAAGCCTGGAATGGTGGCTGTTGCATAATACACACAGTTGGGCCCTGGAGGGAATTCACCAAAATGGATCTGTGTTTTACGTGCCTTGTGGGTCTGTTTGCATGTACAAAAGATGTACAGGTTATCTTTGCAAGTGGTGATTTGGTTTTCTCCTACAAGAGGAACAATTTTTATTAACTAATATGCACAAGGTTAAGTTTTTGGTATATGGACAAGACTTAAGTTTTTGATTTTTGAAAATCTTTGCTTGTCTCTTCTGTTTTGATTTGTGGGGTGAGGGGCAGTGTGGGTGCGAGCCCGGGGAATGTGGTGGTGAGGGTCCATTTGTGATAAGACTTCCAGCACAAACAATGATAAAATATCAGTCTTTCATGGAAAGCTTGTATGCTGTCATAGTGGACTCCTCTCTGAATTTATGATGAGGATTGGTTTAGGGAACTTATATGAGTAGCAACATTGCCTGCTCCTTGAGTGATTACAATCTAAGATGCTTTACCTGTGGATTTTAGATTCTAACAAGTTCCACATTAGTCTGATCTCTTAAATAGTATTCAAATCATTACAAATTTCTTTAATAGCTGTGTAATATACCTCAAACAAAAGACTTAACTTTGATTTGGAGAAAAAATATTTTATAATTAGATGCTTTTGAGAGTCATCTATTTAAACTTTTTAAACCCATCCACTCTAAACTTTTTTCTGATTAGTTGAAGACTCTTTCGCTTACTCTGTCTGAAAATAAATGATTCCGCCTCATGTACCATCCCTAGCAGAAATGTCATGCCTCTCCCTGCTGACATGTTTTTTGGAGGAGAATTAGGTGAAAGGGACCTTGGACCTTGAGAGATGAGTCTTGTTTTAGAGAATTTAAGGATTGCCTGTGCCTTGCTGACTGGACCTGTTGTAGGTCCCTGAGGATTGACATTGTTCCTGCCAGGAAGTTCAGCACAGAGTAAAAAGAGAAAAAAAGAGCATGATTTTAGTTACTAGCTTCTCCGATGAGGTGTTAGTTTTAGGTTACACCAGAGGTAGCTTTCATTTATTCAACACACACTGAGTGTCTTATGCTGTGGGGTGCAAAAACAGACAAACTCCACTCACGATGCTTATAGTCCAACATTGTGGATTAAAATGTTAAAAATTCCTTTATCTAAATGCACAGAGGTTTTGGCTAATATGTATCGGGAACAAATCCATTTAGTAAATTGCCTTTTTTAAAACAGCCCAGATTGCATGTGGGGGGACCCCTGCATTTATGGATTCAGGAGAGGAGAAAGAGGGTTCAGTTGCTGAAAGAAACTGAGAAAGGAAAGAAACTAATAAACTTGAGAGTATTGTCCAAGGAAAGAGAAACTTGACAGTAGTCAGTTGGGTCTGATCTGTCATAAGGACAAGAGGGGTAAAATGAAAGTAATCCCTTAAATTTGGTAATTGAGAGGTTATTATTGGAGGAGTGATATCAGTATAGTGATAATGGAGAAGCCAATTTCAGTGAATAGCTATAGAGAAAAAGTCAATGAACTTGACTTTTTGTTGTACAATGATAATGTAATAAACTGTATTGATAAGGAATTTAGTCTATAAAGTCTTTATATATATTACTAATGCTTTCAAGTTTACATCAACTGGCCCTTCATATATCAGATGAACTTATTCTGATTCTTAAGTTAACAGTAGTTATTATTCAGAAGCAGTATAATTCCACAATTTAGGCCAAATAGGTATGTTTGAACCTTGCCTTGTAAGAGTAGTTATAATAGAGCTTATCTCAAAATGTTAGCAGAATTAAATGTGATAACATTCCTAAAGGTGAGCTACTACTAGTATCGTCATCAGTGAAATTAGAATTTTTTTTTTAAGTATCTAGTTCAGTGTTCCTTAACTTTTTCTCCTTTTTATTATGTTCTCCCCACAGTCATGCAGTGTACAGCACTTTTTTGAGGTACATTTCAAAACAAGGACTTTTTCTTTTTTAAAATTGTGTTCTCTACCACTTGTCAGTCAGAGCTTTTGCTCTTCATGAGATAAAGTATAACCAAAATGAGTTGAGTTGGTAGAGTTCAAATTAAAAACAAGAAAATCTTTTGGTTTTCATTAGTTTGTGTATTAATATGGGGAAATGAGTGTTGTTTTGAAAAATTGAATGTAATGTATATAGTCCCCCATATAGCACTTGTGGATGCCAGAATAAGAATCTATCTTCTCATTTTAGATCTGGATACTTCCCTGGAGGCCCAGTGGTTAAGACTCTGCACGTCCGCTGCAGGGGCATGGGTTCGATTCTTGGTCAGGGATCTACTATCCCACATGCTGTGTGGTAGGGCCAAAAAAAATTTTTTTTTTTACTGGTCCTATTTTCTATTAATTACGTATGCATATGAGTGGCAAATATAGCTATATTTAGCAAAAAGCAACCACATGTTCGAAGTATTGATATTTAGCTTTGTAATTTAATGCATATTTTAAAGTATTTGAAATTAATTTCAAGGCTGAGATTTATTGATAAAATTTTCTAGACCATTAAAAAAGAAACTGAGGTGATTCTGAGTGAAGTGAAACTTTGGTGAATACTATTTGTATCTGAGCAGCTTTTCAGAATGGCAACAACAACAAAAAGCGTTGTTCTATAAAATGATTCCTGTGATTTTACAGTTGCATATACAAATAATCACTCAGCTGAATTCCGTGGACTCTTGGCTCTCCTGTCTAGAAATGGCTTAAGATGAAGACCGATGTCTTTGTGCCTTGGGTGGAGAGATGTTACTCCACTCAGAACTGGAATGTGTTGGCAGTCACTGACGGTACTCTCTGAAGAGCTAATTAGTTGATCTGTATTTTCATGAGGTATGGTACATTTGTGGATAGATTTTACTGTTGGAAATACTCATTTCTCTTAACTCTTTAGAGGTATGTTGACTAAGCCTAAGTTTTCATCTGTATATTGACACCTCAGATATTTGAAGGGAAGTTTCTTGTCTTCTTTCTAAGACTTGTCCAACAGGACTTGCCCTCACTGATTTCTCCCCAATTCCGTTTCCTCATCTTCCATACTGTTGTTTCCAGATCCTTTGCCATCCTGATTGTTTTTCAGTGTTCAGTTCAGTTGCTCAGTTGTGTCTGACTCTTTGCGACCCCATGAACTGCAGCATGCCAGGCCTCCCTGTCCATCATCAACTGCCGGAGTTTACCCAAACTCTTGTCCATTGAGTCAGTGATGCCATTTCAGTGTAGTTTTCTTAAAATGTGATCCTCAGGATGGAGTAAAAGACTGAATGCAGTCTGACATATGAAGAGGCCAGGGGTCCTTTTCCATTTCTGCATCTCCTAATTGTTTAGTTGCTCAGTCATGTCCAACTCTTTTTGACCCTATGGACTGCAGCATGCCAGGCTTCCCTGTCCTTCACCATCTCCCAGAGTTTACTCAAACACGTGTCCACTCAGGCAGTGATGCTATCCGACCTATCTTAAGGAAAGGGTTGATTTCCTTTAGGATTGACTGGTTGGATCTCCTTGCTGTCCCAGGGACTCTCAAGAGTCTTCTCCAGCACCACAGTTTGAAAGAGTCAATTCTTCGGTGCTCAGCCTTCTTTATGGTCCAGTTCTCACATTGGTACATGACTGCTAGATGGACCTTTGTCAGCAAAGTGATGTCTATGCTTTTTAATACGCTGGGTTTGTCATAGCTTTCCTTGCAAGGAGCAAGCATCTTTTAATTTCATGGCTGCAGTCACCATCCACAGTGATTTTGGAGCCCAAGAATGTAAAGTCTATCACTGTTTCCCCATCTATTTGCCACAAAGTGATGGGACCAGATGCCATGATTTTAGTTTTTTGAATGTTGAGTTTTAAGCCAGATTTTTCACTCTCCTCTTCCACTTTCATGAAGAGGCGCTTTAGTTTTTCTTCACTTTCTGCCATAAGGGTGGGGTCATCTGCATACTTGAGGTTATTGATATTTCTCCCGGCAGTCTTGATTCCAGCTTGTGCTTCATCCAGTCTAACATTTCTCAAGGTATACTCTGCATAAAAGTTGAATAAGCATGGTGACAGTATATATCCTTGAGGTACACCTTTCCTAATTTTGAATGAAGCCCTATTGTGGGATCATTTTGCTTTAACTTAAGAAAAAAACCACTTGCTCATAATTCATGCCAGCTGAATCTCTTATTTTGTCAACTTTTAAGTTTCCCTTTCATTTTAAAATGGTTGGCTTTGTATTGTGTAGTAAACATTTTAAAATTCTGAAGGTGGATCGCAGTGATTAGAACAAGTATCTGAAGTCTGAAGAGAGGATACTGCAAGATTCTAAAAAATGTAACACTTAATGAGTGACCGAACAATATGCTTGATATATGATATTTGTATGATCAGGTAATTATGAGTTATATTGACTTTTATCTTGATCTAGGGACCTGATTAAATCCCTCTGGAGAGAGAATGTGTTGATTTCCTTTAGGATTGACTGGTTGGATCTCCTTGCTGTCCCAGGGACTCTCAAGAGTCTTCTCCAGCACCACAGTTTGAAAGAGTCAATTCTTCGGTGCTCAGCCTTCTTTATGGTCCAGTTCTCACATTGGTACATGACTGCTAGATGGACCTTTGTCAGCAAAGTGATGTCTATGCTTTTTAATACGCTGGGTTTGTCATAGCTTTCCTTGCAAGGAGCAAGCATCTTTTAATTTCATGGCTGCAGTCACCATCCACAGTGATTTTGGAGCCCAAGAATGTAAAGTCTATCACTGTTTCCCCATCTATTTGCCACAAAGTGATGGGACCAGATGCCATGATTTTAGTTTTTTGAATGTTGAGTTTTAAGCCAGATTTTTCACTCTCCTCTTCCACTTTCATGAAGAGGCGCTTTAGTTTTTCTTCACTTTCTGCCATAAGGGTGGGGTCATCTGCATACTTGAGGTTATTGATATTTCTCCCGGCAGTCTTGATTCCAGCTTGTGCTTCATCCAGTCTAACATTTCTCAAGGTATACTCTGCATAAAAGTTGAATAAGCATGGTGACAGTATATATCCTTGAGGTACACCTTTCCTAATTTTGAATGAAGCCCTATTGTGGGATCATTTTGCTTTAACTTAAGAAAAAAACCACTTGCTCATAATTCATGCCAGCTGAATCTCTTATTTTGTCAACTTTTAAGTTTCCCTTTCATTTTAAAATGGTTGGCTTTGTATTGTGTAGTAAACATTTTAAAATTCTGAAGGTGGATCGCAGTGATTAGAACAAGTATCTGAAGTCTGAAGAGAGGATACTGCAAGATTCTAAAAAATGTAACACTTAATGAGTGACCGAACAATATGCTTGATATATGATATTTGTATGATCAGGTAATTATGAGTTATATTGACTTTTATCTTGATCTAGGGACCTGATTAAATCCCTCTGGAGAGAGAATGCCTATGTTTAGATACTGACTCTGCCACTTACCAGCTGTGTGAACTTGGGCAATTGACATTTTCACACCTGAGGCTCCTCATTGGAAGAATGTGTGTAAGAATAGTTAACCTCATAGAATCATTTTGAGGAATAAATTATTATGTGTACAATATTGAGCATAATGCCTCGTGCAAGGTAAGCAAGCAATGAATGATAGTTCTTTCATCATCAGAAAACATTTTGAGTTAGAATAAATGATTATTCATTAGATGGTACCAGCCTTTTGTAAATTAAGTGCCTTTTCCCCTGTCTTCTTCCTCTAAGTGGTCGTGCATGACTGAAGGTATTAGTTAGAAAGGACATCAGAGATCATTTGATCCACCCCTACTTTTTTGGAACAATTATGCTTCTCTGGAGTTCTGAGCCTGGTAGAATAGGTGAAGAAAAGATAGAATAGGTAAATCACACTCTCCTGTGATAAGTATGTTAAAAGAAGTATGCATGAGGAACTTGCAAGAAACTCATATAAGTTTCTCAAGTTGTCTCCCTTCAATTTTACCTATTAATCCATCCTACACACAGCTGCTGGGTTAATTGTCTTAAACCATAGCCATAGGTGTCTCTCTTCTGCTCAGGATCTTTAAATTACCTCCTTCTGTGTGCAAAATAAAGTCCAAACTCTTTAATCTGGTATTCTTGGCCTGTTGTTTCTATCCTCAATTTATTTTCCTAGTGTACATGCCCCACTTTTTATATACCTTAACTCTCTGGATGAATCCAATTACTTGCTATTCTCAGCATGCTTTCTGGCTTCCTTTTAGCATTCCCATCCTAAAGGATCTCCCCTTCTATCTGCCTGTTGAGAGACCATCTAATGCCCTTCCTCTAGCTGCAGAACTTCACATGGATTTCATCTGTGGCAGTTCTTTGTTCTAGCACCAGTGTGTGTTTATGCAAACTTGTTCAGTCATTCGTCATTCATTCATATAGTAATATGTATTGAAGCCAGGTGGCTCAGTGGTAAAGAATCTGCCTGCAAAGCAGGAGATGCAGGTTCAGTTCCTAGGTTGGGAAGACCCCTGGAGAAGGAAATGGCAACCAACCCCAGTATTCTTCGCCTGGGAAATCCCACGGACAGAGGAAGCTGGCAGGCTACAGTCCTTAGGGTTGCGAAGAGTCAGACACGACTTAGCGATTAAACAACAAATATATTGAAGCCAGAGAGGAAGGCTCCTACTATCTCTTTTTTCCCCTGGGCCTGCTGCCAGTGAAATGTAAGAAAACAGTTTCACTTGATCTGGTTAGGCATACACACCTGAGTTTGCAGGAAGATTGCAAGAGTAGGTGTATGAGGCTGTGGCTCGTACTGCAGAGTGGGAGAAGCCTGGAAGGGAAAGTGGAATATTTAGCCTGTAGTTGGGAGGCTGCTTTTTTTTTTCAAGTTGGTGTGATACTCTGCAAGTAGTAGCAACCCTTGGTTACATTTTTTTTGTTGTGTAGTGAAAATATTAGGAAATGGGGTGAGGTGGTGGTGATGGTGGTAGTGGTGATTGCGACTCAGCAGAATATTTCATAAGTAGTAAGCCAACATTAAGAACCAAGGTTTGTTTTGTTTTAGTATTTCCTTTAAAATGAAAATATCCATCTTCATGGTTCTAATGAGACATATCTCTGTGATATTATATGGTAAAGATATGTACAACAAATGCATATTGTTTAGACTCCTGTTTTTTAAAATTGCCTATGTCCTTTAGATTTACCATGTCAAACTCGTATTTACTTTCAGTTCAGTTCAGTTCAGTTGCTCAGTCGTGTCCGACTCTTTGCGACCCCATGAATCAAAGCACGCTCTCTACCTACCCCCCCACCCAAGTCGTTGGAGTCACCATCTCATCTCATTTTGAGTTTGTTTTAAGAGATAAAATTTTAAAAAAGACAAAAAAAAAATGAACTGTTGGCTCGGTTGGGTGGGGGTCTGGCACCCCCGCCCAGCCTCTCTCTCTCACGTGAGACCCCTGATCGAGTCAGCTGATGGTTCTGACCCTCAATCTCCCCTCGTGCCAAATTCTAAGACTGGACTCAGCAATCAAATTTCTCTACTCCACACTTTCGACCTCCGTGTTGTAGAGTGCAGCCATGTCCCCTGACGACAAGGAAAAGACGCCCCCTCAACCCACCCACTGCCTGTCCTTGACCAGTTCCTCACCCATCCATCCTTCATCCACCATCCATTCAATCAGGAAGCATTTCCAAGCACCTGCTGAGTGCAAGGCGGTGTGCAGGGAGCTGAGGACACAGGATGAGGGGCCCTCTGGGAGGGGCGTGGACACACAAGAGGCCCCAGGGAGCCTAGCGCAGTGCAGGTAAAGCAACGTGGGAGGGAGACACCCCCCTCGCAGCCTGACCATCTCACTTGCCCACGTGACAGACCCTCTCTTACCAGCACTCGATGAGGCCGCCCCACCCAAACTCCACAGCGCCTCTCACACATATCCCGCGAGATCAGAACCAAGTCAGCAGCCTCGCCACGGTCTTCACGTCATGCAGAAATTGGTCCATTCCATCCACTATGGGGTAACCAGATTCTGCTGAGAGTGTTGGGATCCTCGACTGCCCATCCGCACCTCGTGTGTGTTTGGAGTAGCGTGTAGTTTACGCCAATCCCGGGGAAGCTCAAAGACAGCCATCGCGGACATGGCCCCTAGCGTGGTGCCCAACCTGGGGGAGGAGCAGGCGTGATGAGCTTGTAACTGAAAAATGTCAAACATGTCACTGATGAGCTCTTTTTAGCTTCCCCGTCTCTGCAGCCAGACATGCAAAAAAAAAGTTTTGTTTATTGAAAAAATAAACAAAAACCAAGGGCTACCTCATGTGTTTCTCCAGTTTATTGTGCGCCGGGCTATACATGTCCCTCCCCACTGGTGGTCTCTGACCTGGACAAAAGGAGTCAGTCTTTGGAGGGCCCTGCTCTGGCCCCATCCAGCCCTTCCAATGCGGCGGAGGGGGCCACAGGCCTCCCAGCCCACCCTCTGGGGCCTGGAGCCCAGGAATTTCCTCCCCAGTGACCCCACTTCCAGGGCCCTTGAGGACCTCCTCCCTGGGTCTGATGGCTAGTTTGCCGGCGGTGTGCATGGAGCTGGGGCGTGAGGAGTGAGGGGTTCCACATGGGAACGCTCAAGTGCCCTCGAAACAGAGCTGAGGGCTGGCGCACCCTGGCTTCCGCATTCCAGCGGAGAACTCCAGAGGGTCTGAAAATTCCATGCTGACCCCAGGCCTTCCAGGACTTAGGGAAAGTAGGATTGCTCAGGTGAGGGAGCAGAACAGATTTGAAGGACACTTGGAGGCTTCCCTGGTGGCCCAGATGGTGAAGAATCTGCCTGCAATTGAAGGAGACCCCGGTTCAATCCCCGGATGGTGAAGATCCCCTGGAGAAGGGCACGGCTGCCCACTCCGGTCTCCTTGCCTGGAGAATCCCAGGGACAGAGGAGCCTGGTGGGCTGCAGTCCCTGGGGTGGCAGAGAGCCGGGCACGGCTGGGTGACTCATGCTTTGGAAGCTTTTAAACGTTGTGCGTCAGGTGCTCCTATGACCTGGGTGCCACTCATGATCATGGGGATTTGCCTTTCCTCTGGTCCCAGGCCTCGAGTCACAAGCGTGTCCACTCAGGTCACTAAAACTACCCATGAGAGATTTTAGAGGTGAAGTGTCCACCCGAGAGGGGTCAGCCAGAGTCCCCCTCAGGGGCACAGGAGATTCAGCCAAGGCCCTTATGCTTGCTGGCCTGGCAGATGGCCTTGGGGTGGGGTCTCCTTTCCACACCCTCTCCGGGTCTTTCCTCCACCAGGTCCTTGCCTCCACCCACCCAGCTGCCCCGCCTGGCCCCTGGGCATCCCCGAGGGTCTTCCTGGCTTGGTCCCACCTCTCCCTTCCATGCTTCATGGGTCTCCTGTCTGTCCACCTCCCATTCAGCTGGGCAGGGGGCGCTGGGTGTCTCGACATTTCAGGAACACAGAAGCGGGGTGGTTAGGGCCGTGTAACCTCAGAGAAGGATGCTATTCCAAGAACCATTAAAAAAAAAAAAATAGGGTGACAATGCTGAGACTACAAGCCTAGAAGCTTCTATGAAAGGGGTTTTTCTAGGAAAATAGGGACGATCACAAGTCCTCCATTTTGCCAGCAGGAAATGGAGCTGGCAAAAGACCCCAAAGTGGCCCAGCTCTGTCCCCTGACTCGGGGGGGAGCACATCTGACCCTTGACCCTTGGGGGGCAGCGCATCTGACCCTTGACCCTTGAGGGGCAGCGCATCTGACCCTGGGTGGGCAGCGCATCTGACCCTTGGGAGGCAGCACATTTGACCCTTTGATAGAACAGGGCAGACCCATAATAGAGATGGTCTTGGAGCATAAAAAAAAAAAAAAGGATGAAGCTTTTTTCTTTCTTCAAAGCTAAGAGAATCCCAGTGCTAAAGCCTCAGCAAGTTAACACTGCTGAGTAGAGGAGCAAAATCTTTAATATAATAACAAAACAAGTAAATATCTTTTTAAATAAAACTCATGATCAAGTAGAGCGTTTTCTGGAAAAACAAGTCGGGTTTCATTTTAATAAATGTATCCGTAGATAGTGAACGCTGGAGTGTCCAGGAGGGAGGAAACCGTGATGGATAAGTAGAGTGGCTGTGAGCCAAGGCGGGGGTCAGGCAGGTGACCTGGGAGGAGAGGCCAGCCAGCCTGCGGGACTGGCCCCCTCCCTGAGGGCTGCGGTGGCTGATGAGCTGGCTCTGCAGGGGCGAGGGGGGCCTGGGGTGCCATCCAGGGAAGGGACTGGGTTGCTGTAGCGGGTGGGGTGTGGGCTCAGCACTGGGTGGTCCCGGCCGCGGGGGCCCGAGGATGGGGGAGCCCCAGTGGCGGGATGGGTGGGGGTCCTGGCCAGGAGGGATGGTTGCCCTGGGGGGCCTCTGCAGGGTGTCCTAGGCTCGGGCAGCCGGCCAAGAAAAATATCCTGCGGGCTCCAAGGGGAGGAAGAGACAGGATCTGTACATCCCTGCAGACAGGCAGGGGCTTCCTGCAGGAGACAGAGGAGGTGGGCTCCAGGGGCCCAGAGCAGGGTCCCAGCACCCAGCTTCCCTCAGCGTCCGGCCCCTGGGTCTGGGAAATGTCCACTAAGCCACTTAGAATCGATAAGACACCTCTGATCTGGCCTTGGTATGGTTTTCCCTTCGGCACCTCTCCCACTACTGAAGAAGAAAGCATTGGCCTGCGTATCATCCTTGCAAGACCCTCCTCGTGGAGCTCATGGGAACAAGGAGAGGGAAGGCCAGCCCCAGGCCTCAGCCTGGGGTAAGAAATTCCCACCGCTGAGGGCGCGGCCCTGCTCCATGTATCTCTCCAGACGCTGTGCTCTGTGACCACGGCAAAGATGCAAGAGTGGACCAAATCGCAACTCAAAATATAGGCCCCCCCCCAAAAAAAATCCGTGCAATAGATGCCAGAAGGAAATTGACAAAATACATCTTTGATTTAAAAAAAAAAAAAGCCAACTAGGAAAAAAAAATGTGCATTTCCTTAATGTCATCAAGAGCTTCTGTCTTAAAGAATGTTCAGTGTCGTAAGGCTCAAGGAAACCCAAGAGCAGGTAGAGTCATGCTTTTTGCAGCAGAAGAGGCCCTGGCTTTAGAGTCAGAAGGGCCTAGCTTTAACCTTGGTGTCCTTGGGGCCACCTACTATCTATATGTCTCCTTCCTCCCATGTGAAGGAAGCGCCGGCCACCAGAACAAAATAACATAAACATCATAGACCTGCTGCTTTAAACAACGGACAGTTATCGTTTATTTCTCATGGTTCTGGGACTGGGAAGAGATCAGAGTGTCGGCATGATGGGATTCTGGTGAAGGCTTGCAGATGGCCATGTCCTTGCTGCATTCTCCCATGAAGGGGGGTGGGGAGGGAGAGAGGCAGAGAGGCAGAGACAGAGAGAGAAGACCCAGCTCTTTGGTGTCTTCTTAGGAGGCCGCTGATCCCATTATGAGGCATACATATACATATATATAGACAGCTACGGCTTCCCAGGCAGTGCTAGTGGTAAAGAATCTGCCCGCCAATGCAGGAGATGTAAGAGATGTGGGTTCAGCCCCTGGCTGGGGAAGATCCCCCAGAGGAGGGCGTGGCAAACCCCTCCATATCTTTGCCTGGAGAATCCCATGGACAGAGTAGCCTGGCAGCTTAGAGCTCACAGGGACGCAAAGAAGGGCATTAGTGAAGCTAATGAAGCAACTTAGCATGCGTGTGTGTGTGTGTGTGTGTGTGTATACTGGTCTGAGTAGTTTAGTCCAGTGTTACAAGCATACTAATTATCCCCAAAATTAATTTATAAGTTTAAAGCTATGTATTAACATTAGAGCCATTAGACATATGGTTTTAAGGTTTAACCTTCAAAAAGTGAAGCGGTAAAACTAATTTTAAAAATTGTAAAGGAACAAGTTGCATCAACAAATGTTAAAAGCAAAAGCGATAAGAGTGAAGACAGTGTGTCTCGCATGAAGCAGACACATAATATTGGTGTCATGAATGGGGATTAAAGCGATGCATGCATGGGTGATAGCTTTGAAAGAATCTAATCTCCAGCCTCACTATCTTACTTAAAAAATGTGGAAACAGATCAAAAGAATAACTAGCCTGAAGTTTTCAACTTTGCCCCTCTGGAGACATTCAGCAATGTCTTGAGACCGTTTTCACCGTCAAAGTGGACTGACACTGCTGGCGCCTAATAGGCAGCCACCAGGGGTGCTGTAGACAGTGTTCAAAGCCAGGGACAGCCCCCACCACAAGAACTATTTGGCCCCAAATGTCAGTGATGCCCAGGTTGAGAAATGATGCCTAAAATGGTAGGGCAGGAAGGGACTCTTATGAACAATAACACATGACCATGTCTACAGCGTTAACACTGTGCTAAGGATGGTATTCCACATCCCCCAGCTTTGCTGAGGGGACATAGAACACTGGGTCAGTTTAAGCTGCATAATGAGATAATTTGATATCCCTTTACTGTGGAAAATGACGACCCCAGTACAGTTAGTTAACACACCCTTCTCCTCACGTAATTGCCATTTTTGGTTGTTGTTGTAACAGAAACAGTGAAAATTTACTCTCCCAGCAAACATCAGCCACACAGTGCAGTTCTGTTAACTGCAGTCACCACGTGTGCATTGGCGGTTTTGGAGTTTAGTCACCAAGTCGTGTCTGACTCTTGGCGATTCCATGAATGATAGCCTGCCAGGTTCCTCTGTTCATGGGATTTTTCCAGGCAAGAATACTGGAGTGGGTTGCCATTTCCTTTTCCACTGGATCTTCCCTATCCGGGGCTCCCACCCCCGGCCCCGGATCTCCTGCTGTGCAGGCAGATTCTTTACCGACTGAGCTAGATCCCAAGAACTTATTTGTCTCGTAGCTGGAAGTTTGTAACCTTTGGCCTCCATTTCCTCACTTCCCTCAGTCCCTGGAAACCAGCAATCAAGTCTCTGTTTCTATGAGATCAGCTTTCTTAGGTTTCATATATACAAGTCATACATTATCTGTCTTTTTCTTACTTCATTTAACTAATGTCCTTAAGGTTCATCTATGTTTTCACAAGTTGGGGGGCTTCTTCCTTCTTTTCATGGCTGAATAATATTCCATCATGCATGTTTGTGTTCAGTTCAGTTCACTCGCTCAGTCGTGTCCGACTATTTGCGACCCCATGAATCGCAGCTCGCCAGGCCTCCCTGTCCATCACAATCTCCCGGAGTTCACTCAGACTCACGTCCATCGAGTCTGTGATGCCATCCAGCCATCTCATCCTCGGTCGTCCCCTTCTCCTCCTGCCCCCAATCCCTCCCAGCATCAGAGTCTTTTCCAATGAGTCAACTCTTCACATGAGGTGATCAAAGTACTGGAGTTTCAGCTTCAGCATCAGTCTTTCCAAATAAATCCCAGGGTTGATCTCCTTCAGAATGGACTGGTTGAATCTCCTTGCAGTCCAAGGGACTCTCAGGAGTCTTCTCCAACACCACAGTTCAAAAGCATCAATTCTTCGGCGCTCAGCCTTCTTCACAGTCCAACTCTCACATCCATACATGACCACAGGAAAAACCATAGCCTTGAGTAGACGGACCTTAGTTGGCAAAGTAATGTCTCTGCTTTTGAATATGCTATCTAGGTTGGTCATAACTTTTCTTCCAAGGAGTAAGCGTCTTTTAATTTCATGGCTGCGATCACCATCTGCAGTGATTTTGGAGCCCCCCAAAATAAAGTCTGACACTGTTTCCACTGTTTCCCCATCTATTTCCCATGAAGTGATGGGATCAGATGCCATGATCTTTGTTTTCTGAATGTTGAGCTTTAAGCCAACTTTTTCACTCTCCTCNTTCATGGCTGCGATCACCATCTGCAGTGATTTTGGAGCCCCCCAAAATAAAGTCTGACACTGTTTCCACTGTTTCCCCATCTATTTCCCATGAAGTGATTTAGGCACACCTCATCTGTCACCCTGTAAACCCATATGCCTTAAAGCTGGAATTTTCACCCATGTCTGTCTAACCCCAAAGTGTCTATCTAACATTTTCTGCTACGTCCTGTTGCCATTTCATGCAGGCTTTAAAAGAAGTGCATGCAATTCTGTATTTCAAAATAAATTCTAATTATTATAACTTTGGTTTGTATTTCCCAAATCTCATTTGGAATTCAGTAGTAAGAAAAAAAAAGGAGGGGAGGCTTTTGTGTGGCCTATACTTCAAAAACATTGGTTGCTGGAATTAGTTCCAGACAGAAGTCAGATAAGGCATGTGACTCACTGAACACAGAACTTTAATGAAACACAGAACTTTAATGTGCAGGTGGATCTGGGACTCCAGAATTGGGGTGTAATAAGACAAAAGAGGAAAGAGTTCAGGCTTTGGAGGTGGATGGTCCAGACCCAAACTCCTGCTGTGCCACCTTGAACAATGATTCTGAGTCTTGGCTTTCTGATCCGTAAAATGCAGCTAATGATGTTCACTTCCCAGGTGGCACGGAGAGTTTAACACTTTGGACACAAAGTGTCCATAAAAACAGTACTTGGCTTACCAGGTTAGACACTATTGATTCCAAGTAACAGAGTACCTAATTCGGATTGGCTTAATTAATAATAAAGGAGCTATATTATATAGATGAAAAGCTTTAAGCTAGAGTGGGCTTCACATACAATTTAACACATCACTTCTGGATGTCAATCAGGACTCCAAGAGTTTGCTGAACTTGCCTCATTGATTTGTGAGTTAGCTTTGGGTTGAAGGCAGCTTCCCTCAGGCTGACAAAAATGGTCCATCACAAATTGAGAGAGTAGCATTGAAATATATGCATTACCACGTGTAAAACAGAGAGCTAGTGGGAAGTTGCTGTATAATACAGGGAGCTCGGCCTGGTGTTCTGTGATGACCTAGAGAGGTGGGATTGGGGAGGGTGAGAGGAAGGTTTACGAGGGAGAGGATTTATGTATACTTATGGTTGTCGCCTGGAGAATCCCAGGGACGGGGGAGCCTGATGGGCTGCTGTCTATGGGGTTGCACAGAGTCGGACACGACTGAAGCGAAATAGCAGCAGCAGCAGCATGGTTGATAATATTGTTATATGGCAGAAACCAACAGAAAACTGTAAAGCAATTAGTGTGAAAGTCAAAGTGTTAGTCTCTCAGTCATGTCTGACTCTTTGCGACCCCTTGTACTGTAGCCTGCCAGGCTTCACTTCTCCAGGCAAGAATATTGGAGTGGGTAGCCATTAAAATAATTAAAAATTATTTTAAAAAACAATTACAAATAATTTTTTTAAAAAATGGTTCATCGTACTCTCTAAAAGGAGAGTATGAACAAAATAAACCTTTGTTCCAGAATTACTCACAGGAGTCTCAAGATTCACTCTGCTTTATCACTCCAGAACCATATGGCCAAGGAGATAGAATCCACTGAATGTCCTAGCTTCAGGACCTGCCTTGGGAACAGGCACAATTCCACTCTCTGCAAACCCTCAATACCTCTATCCTTTCATTTCCCCTCCACTACTACTCCATACACTCAATACTTCATCTCAGGAACCATTTTCTAGTCTGGATTAGGAGATCAAGGAAGGAAACTCTCTTTCTCCTCCAAACTCTCAAATCTTTTTTCTATGCCTACAGCTCTCTACAGATTCCTAAAATTTTAGGTTTAAGAAAGTATGCCAGAAAGTTCTTTGTTTCTGTATTTTACAGCAGTGTATCCCTTCTCGGTAACAAAGATCACTTGATACTTAATTTTTCCTTTCCTCAAGTGAAAGGAGTTAGAAAGTCTTGCCAGTATTCAAGTTGAACACTTAAATTTGTCTGTGAAGATATGCTACACACATAACACTTTTTTCAGTAATCATTAGCATTTTCATCTTGGTGTGATTTTTTTTTTTAAAGCTGCCTTGCTATTACTGATATACTCTATGGTCAGACAAACACACCCTTCCAACAACACAACAGAAGACTCTACACATGGACATCAACTGATGGCCAGCACTGAAACCTGATTGATTATATTTTTTGCAGTCAAAGATGGAAAAGCTCTATACAGTCAGCAAAAAAAAAAAAAGACCGGGAGCTGATTGTGGCTCAAATTCTGAACTCCTTATTGCCAAATTCAGAATGAAACTGAAGAAATTAGGGAAAACTACTAGACCATTCAGGTATGACATAAATCAAATCCCTAACGTTTATACAGTGAAAGTGAGAAATAGATTTCAGGGACTAGAGCTGATAGACAAAGCGCCTGGTGAACTATGGATGGAGGTTCATGACATTGTACAGAAGACAGGGAGCAAAACCATCTCCAAGAAAAAGAAATGCAAAAAAGCAAAATGGCTGTACGAGGAGGCCTTACAAATAGCTGTGAAAAGAGAAGCAAAAAGCAAAGGAGAAAAGGAAAGATATTTCCATTTGAATGCAGAGTTCCAAAGAATAGCAAGGAGAGATAAGAAGGCCTTCCTCAGTGGTCAGTGCAAAGAAATAGAGGAAAACAATAGAATGAGAAATACTAGAGATCCCGTCAAGAAAACTAGAGACACCAAGGGAACATTTCATGCAAAGATGGGCTCGATAAAGGACAGAAATAGTAGGAACTTAACAGAAGCAGAAGATATTAAGAAGAGGTGGCAAGAATACACAGAAGAACTATACAAAAAAGATCTTCACGACCCAGATAATCATGATGGTGTGATCACTCACCCAGAGCCC
>SJYX01005045.1:92576-133917 GCA_006410675.1 Oreotragus oreotragus
TATGCAGATGACATCATCCTTATGGCAGAAAGTGAAGAGGAACTAAAGAGCCTCTTGATGAAAGTGAAAGAGGAGAGTGAAAAAGTTGGTTTAAAGCTCAACATTCAGAAAACTAAGATCATGGCATCAGGTCCCATCACTTCATGGCAAATAGGTGGGGAAACAGTGGGAAAAATGGCTGATTTTATTTTGGGAGGGACTCCAAAATCACTGCAGATGGTACTGCAGCCATGAAATTAAAAGACACTTACTCCCTGGAAGGAAAGTTATGACCAACTTAGATAGCATATTAAAAAGCAGAAACACTATTTTGTCAACAAAGGTCCATCTAGTCAAGGCTATGGTTTTTCCAGGAGTCATGTATGGATCTAAGAGTTGGACTATAAAGAAAGCTGAGTGCTGAAGAATTGATGCTTTTGAACTGTGGTGTTGGAGAAGACTCTTGAGAGTCCCTTGTACTGCAAGGAGATCCAACCAGTCCATCCTGAAGGAGATCAGGACTGAGTGTTCATTGGAAGGACTGATGTTGAAGCTGAAACTCCAGTATTTTGGCCACCTGATGTGAAGAGCTGACTCATTTGAAAAGACCCTGATGCTGGGAAAGATTGAAGGTAGGAAGAGAAGGGGACAACAGAGGATGAGATGGTTAGATGGCATCACCAACTCAATGAACATGAGTTTGAGTAGGCTCTGGGAGTTAGTGATGAACAAGGAGGCCTGGCATGCTGCAGTTCATGGGGTTGTGAAGAGTCGGACATGACTGAGAAGAAGGGGACAACAGAGGATGAGATGGTTAGATGGCATCACCAACTCAATGAACATGAGTTTGAGTAGGCTCTGGGAGTTAGTGATGAACAAGGAGGCCTGGCATGCTGCAGTTCATGGGGTTGTGAAGAGTCGGACACGACTGAGCAACTGAACTGAACTAAACTAAAGACTACCTTGCTGATACTGTTGAACAAATATAAGGACATTTCTAATCCCCAGGCTACAGATTCAAGGACTTGAGCATGCACAAATTCTTGATATGCTCTCCAAGGAGTCCTTGTGGCAGCCCCACTAGCTCTTGTTTTGTATTCCTATTATCAGGAATGGCTGAATTGAGGTATTCTAGTTTTCATCAGCTCTTCAAGGTTTGCTAAATCCAATCATCTTTATTTGGGATTCTCCTTTAGTTCTTGCAGTTTAAAAAGAAAACTAGTAACAACAACAAATGACTGAGGAAAAATTAAATGCAGTTTTTTAATTCCTGATCAGTGGAAACAGAGCTGTATTTATTGCACATATTGAGATACTTTGGCTATTATTTTTCCAAACACAACATTGCTTCAGCAGATCTTTGTATAACCATCAAACAAATATACACACACAAAGACAATCAGGAAAACTTTCCTGGCTTCTTTTTCCTCCCCAAATTTGAAAGATGGGCAAGATCATAATTTATGTATGGCACTTAGCATATACACAATACATGATATTGCTCCTTATTACCATTATTATATAAAGAAATCTGTATATTCTGCCTAACCACCTGATCTAGGCCTTCAGGTCTATTTCCCAACACAGGTCCAGTGCATGGTAGTAAGGGTTTGTAGCAGAGTTCCTAGTTAAAATTAGATGCATGGGACTTCTCAGTAAAGGTACAAGCAAGGAGTGTTTGTTAGATTAGTTTAAATACCATTCTGTATTATTAAAGCTATATTGTACATGTGCTAATGTTATCTTTGGCTAAAACTCTAAGGTAGGACCTCTTGTTTGAAAACACTTTGTTCAAGAAATTTAATAATGGTAAACCAAGGGAAAACATTTAAAACTTTGAGGAAGAAATAATCTGGTAGTTCATAACCATGGTCCTCATGTACCTCTGAGGATAATGAACCATACCTAGGACTTGCCAAATATAGATGAGAAGTCTGGGGTCTAGGTATAATAATTGAACATCACCTAGGTGGACAACCCATAAGGCTAACAATTCCTGACAATGGATTTATATTCTACCCAAAGAGTCCTTTTAATGAAGCTTCTTCTTTTAATAGTTTGCCTATAACACATGATTGGCACAGAATGGGCACTTAATATACATATGCTGAATGAATAAATAGATTAATGAATGAGCTATCTTCATATTTTGGCGTGTTCTAGCATTCCAATCACCTTCAGCCTAAGCAATGGCCTTCAACATTAGAGAATTCAGAGAGACACATGAAGACCCTAAAATGAAAACAGATCCCCACTGAGTCACATATTAAAAGAAGCCATGTTTTCTCCTATTAACACATTAAGCCAGAAGACAGATAAGCATGAAGACATGTTGCCAAGACCAATCTTAACCCATATATCACTTTAGAATAGCCAGGTGTTTCTTCAGGGAGAACAGGTAGTGTAAGAATGGGACTCAGGGGTGGGGGAACAACACAACTTGCATTTTTCTCCAGATGTTTTCATTAGATTCCCTACCTTGGGACAGTCAAATGCAAAACTACAACGCTGGGCAGACTAAACAGGAAAGTGTTCTCTGTCATTCTGTTAATCCAACTTCATCCATCAGTCTGCTGTTGAAAGACCCTGGAGTAGAAAGAGAAGTTCAGTTTCCTTCAGCCTCCTAGGTTATATCCAGTTGCCCACTTCTGAGAGTCTGCATTCTCTAGCCACCCCCCCTCCCTAGGACCTGCATCCCAGCCCCACAGCTGCCACAGAAATGATGAAACTATAGACCAATAGTTGAGCATGTGAATAAAAAACTAAGTAGGACATCAGAATAAACCATTGTCCCAACTACGTATTAAAAACTGTGTATTTCACAAATTAGTTTTTCTAACAGGGTCACTTCAGCCATGTCTGACTCTTTGTGATCCTATGACCTGTAGCCGTCCAGGCTCCTCTGTTCATGGAATTCTCTAGGTAAGAATACTGGAGTGGGTTGCCATGCCTTCCTCCAGGGGATCTTCCCATCCCAGGGATTGAACCCATGTCTCTTATGTCTCCTGCATTTGCAGACATGTTCTTTACCATTAGCGCCACCTGGGAAGCCCCTATAGGGCTCCAAAGTTACAAATTCATCAAAATAAGCAAACTGCCCATTTTGCCCATTTCAAAACCATTCAAGTATTGTTTAGATTCCAAAGGCTTCATTTGAAAAGCCACTGACTCCTTCAGTTTCAGATTATTGCTAATGGAATTTTTAATTACCTTTTGAAGAAAAAAAAGCTGGATTCTGGTTTGGGTAGTAAAAGAACAGCTCACTTGATTACTTTTATAATTTTTTTTAAGAGCATTTGTAGGTTCTTCTAGTGAGCCTGTACCTCTGGACTGAGAACGTCACATGTGTGTTTCTTAGGTTTCCCCATCCCCCTTAGGTAGCACAGGATGGCTAGAGTGGGCTGGAACTGAGAATTTCCCTTCCCCTTAGTGCAGTACTCTCTGATAACACCCCAACCAGACAAGTTAGCTCTAGTGACTGGTTTCTCCTGAGGGCAAGCCTTGTTAAGAACAGAGTACTCTGGTGTCTCTTAGAATCGCTCCTTCCCCCATTGCCACTTTTTTTCTGCCATGTGTAAAATCAGTCATATGAGAGCATGTAACTTTTTAGATGGTTCTCTTTGGAAAAGACGCTGATGACGGGAAAGATCAAAGGCAAAAGGAAAAGGGGGTGGCAGAGGATGAGATGGTTAGATAGCATCACAGAATCAATGGACATGAATTTGAGCAAACTCTGGGAAATAGTGAAGGACAGAGGAGCCTGGCGTGCTGCAATCCATGGGGTCACAAAGAGCTGGACATGACTTAGTGACTGAAAAACAAGAAGAAATAAACGTGTGGCAGTTCAGTGTTGGTTACTGCTGGCTATGGGTGGCATTGTTTAAATTTCTGAACTTTCAAGTCAAATATGACAACCCACGTGACTTACTCATTCCCACCACCCTTTGTCCCTGTCAAACAGGCTTTACTGGGGGTGGGTCTGCACTATATGAGGACTACAGAGACAAATGCATCAGCCTAGAGACAATCTCACTGTTGTCTTTCCCAGCATGCCTATATTTATCCTACTCTTGCCTTCCTATGTTCTTTATTTAAATTCTACAATGATTTATTTATATTCTTGTTTTAAGCCTCTCTAGATTCTTAATAAACAAACACCAAACAAACCAACCTCCAAGACATTTAGGTTTCTTATAGCTCAAAAGACACATTTAAAGACTAATGTTCTGAAGGTATAAACCCCATCAGCCTCATTAAGTGTTACACATGCTTAAGGCTGAAACAAGTCGTTATACATCTTTAGCTCATATGCCCTCCTCTGAGGAATGAGGCTGAGGGCTCATGCGGGTGTGGCTGTCACATGTGATTCATCACCACTGCTGAAGACTGCATTTGTTTTGTGAACACCAGTGCTGTTTTCAGAGGCTTCCCTCAGCCTTTGAATTCTCCCAGTCACATACACCCAAAAGAGCCTCATCCAAACTACAACTTTGCTGCTCTTTTAAGTGCCGTGCTTGCTCGTGGATAAGCCCCGTCTGAGCCCATGCTGTACAAGCTGGTTTATCGTGGCTGCAATCTATTCCCCACCCATGGCCTCCTTCAACTGTGTTGTGTCCTTGTAGTAATGAAAATTATAGACTTCCCCCAAACTATAGCTTATTTGGCATCCTAGTTAGGTGGATTAAATTACTCAAACCACTCCACCTGCAAGGAGGTCCCTTGGACTGCAAGGAAATCAAACCAGTCCATCCTAAAGGAAATCAGTCCTGAATATTCATTGGAAGGACTGATGCTGAAGCTTAAACTCCAATACTTTGGCCACCTGTTGCGAAGAACTGACTCATTGGAAAAGACCCCCATGCTGGGAAAGATTGAAGGTGGGAGGAGAAGGGGATGACAGAGGATGAGATGGTTGGATGGCATCACCAATACGATGGACATGAGTCTGAGTAGGCTCCAGGAGTTGCTGATGGACAGGGAAGCCTTGGCATGCTGCAGTCCAAAGCACACCTTTGTGACTCTTTGGGGTCACAAAGAGTTGGACACGATTGAGCTACTGAACTGAACTGAACCCCTCCCATGTGGCATTCCAGAGCTAAGTTTCCCAATCACCTCAGACATAAGAAATGCCCCCTACTCAACAGACTTGTGTTTGGTGTTGAGTGAAAATGAAAGAGAGTGAAAAGGCTGCCTTAATTCCGAATATTGATAGTGAAAATGATTCAAAATCTTGAAATAAAAATGGAATCACAGATAAATAGCCTGGAGACAAGGATTGAGAAAATGCAAGAAAGGTTTAACAAGGACCTAGAAGAAATAAAAAAGAGTCAATACATAATGAATAACACAATAAATGAGCTCAGAAATACTCTGGAGGCAACAAATAGTAGAATAACGGAGGCAGAAGATAGGATTAGTGAAATAGAAGATAGAATGGTAGAAATAAATGAATCAGAGAGGAAAAAAGAAAAACGAATTAAAAGAAATGAGGACAATCTCAGAGACCTCCAGGACAATCTGAAACGCTCCAACATTCGAATTATAGGAGTCCCAGAAGAAGACAAAAAGAAAGACCATGAGAAAATACTTGAGGAGATAATAGTTGAAAACTTCTATAAAATGGGGAAGGAAATAATCACCCAAGTCCAAGAAACCCAGAGAGTTCCAAATAGGATAAACCCAAGGCGAAACACCCCATGACACATATTAATCAAATTAACAAAGATCAAACACAAAGAACAAATATTAAAAGCAGCAAGGNCAGGATTTGAAACAGCTCAACGGGAATTCCATCACCTCCACTAGCTTTGTTCGTAGTGATGCTTTCTAAGGCCCACTTGACTTCACATTCCAAGATGTCTGGCTCTAGATTAGTGATCACATCATCATGATTATCTGGGTCATGAAGATCTTTTTTGTACAGTTCTTCCATGTATTTTTGCAACCTCTTCTTAATATCTTCTGCTTCTGTTAGGTCCAGACCATTTCTGTCCTTTATCGAGCCCATCTTTGCATGAAAAGTTCCCCTAGTATCTCTAATTTTCTTGAAGAGATCTCTAGTCTTTCCCATTCTGTTCTTTTCCTCTATGTCTTTGCATTGATTGCTGAAGAAGGCTTTCTTATCTCTTCTTGCTATTCTTTGGAACTCTGCATTCAGATGCTTATATCTTTTCTCCTTTGCTTTCAACCTCTCTTCTTTTCACAGCTATTTGCAAGGCCTCCCCAAACAGCCATTTTGCTTTTTTGCATTTCTTTTCCATGGGGATGGTCTTGATCCCTGTCTCCTGTACAATGTCACGAACCTCATTCCATAGTTCATCAGGCACTCTATCTATCAGATCTAGGCCCTTAAATCTTTCTCACTTCCACTGTATAATCATAAGGGATTTGATTTAGGTCATACCTGAGTAGTCTAGCGGTTTTCCCTACTTTCTTCAATTTGAGTCTGAATTTGGAAATAAGGAGTTCATGATCTGAGCCACAGTCAGCTCCTGGTCTTGTTTTTGTTGACTGTATAGAGCTTCTTCATCTTTGGCTGCAAAGAATATAATCAGTCTGATGTCGGTGTTGACCATCTGGTGATGTCCATCCATCATGTGTACACATATATATAAACATTTTCTTCATCCATCCACCCTTTGGTGGACACTTAAGTCGCTTCTGTGTTTCGGCTGTTGTGAATAGTCCTGCAGCGAATGTGAAGTGTTAGTCGCTCAGTCGTATCTGACTCCTTGCGGCCCCATGGACTGTAGCCCCCCAGGCTCCTCTGTCCAAGGGATTCTCTGGCAAGAACACTGGAGTGGGTTGCCATGTCCTTCACCAGTTATCTCTTTCAGAGAGTGATTTCATTTCCTTTGGCTATATACCCAGATACGGGATTTCTGAATCATGTTCATTTTTTTTCCCCATTTTTGAGAAACCCCTATGCAGTTCTCCATAGCGCCTGCACCAATTTACATTCCCACCCATGGCGCACAGGAGTTCCCCTTTCTCCACATCCTCACCACATTTGCTATCTCTTATCTCTTTGATAATAAGAGTGAAGTACGGTAATATCATCATCCCATGTAACTCACTCAACAACCCAAGAGGTAGATAATATTATCTTCCAGTGCTACAGATAATGAAATCCAGGCTCAAAGAGGTAAAAACACGTGCCCAAGATCCTCTGGCCGGAGAGGGGTTGAGCTAAACCCAGCATCGGCGCTCTAAACGTTTATGCCAATTTTCTTTCCACTACCCAATCCTCCCTTATATTTTGAGAAATTATGTATTCCCAATTTTCTTAGTGTTAGCAACTGTGTTTCCCTGGGAGTTTCTGGGAGACAGGCAATCTGAGTCCATCATTCCTGGAGCTCATCAGGAAGGATCTTGAGCAGATTAAGTTTCCAGGCTTTGCCATTTCAGGATGGAGCATCTCTGCTTACCTCCTTGTCCACTCACTCACCAACTACGGGATAACTCATCTGCCTCTGAGGTCTCCTCCTGAGCCCCGCTCCCCCGCCACCTAATAGCGACTCTGCAAGTTGTAGATAAGAAGGGAATCAGGACGGCTTGCTGTCATTATTATCAGTCATAACAATACTGAACTAGTCTTAATGCTAAGCCACTATATTCAGCCCTTCCTTTTTTAAAAGAAATTTTACTGGAGTATAGTAGATTTCCAATGTTGTGTTTGAACCTGAAGCTAACACAACATTGTAAGGCAGAGTACATCATGGGAAATGCCTGCCTGGAGGAATCACAAGCTGGAATCAAGACTGTCAGGAGAAACAGCAACACCTTCAGAGATGCAGATGATACCACTCTAATGGCAGAAAGGGAAGAGGAGCTAAAGAATCTCTTGATGAAGGTGAAAGAAGAGAGGGAAACAGGTGACTTGAAACTCAACATTCAGAAAACCAAGATGGCATCCGATTCCATCACTTCATGATATGCAGAAGGGGAAGATGTGGAAGCAGGGACAGACTTTGTTTTCTTGGGCTCCGAAGTCACTGTGGATGGTGCCTGCAGCCACGAAATTAAAGGACACTTGCTCCCTGGAAGAAGAGCTGTTACACACATAGAGAACGAAGAGGCAGACTTTTGCCAACGTAAGTGTGTATAGTCCTAGTTATTGTTTTTCCAGCAGTCGTGTACAGATGGGCGAGTTGGACCGTAAAAAAAGCTGAGTGTTGTAAAACTGGTGCTTTCAAAATGTGGTGCTACAGACTCGTGAGAATCCCTTGAATAGCAAGGAGATCAAACCAGTCAATCCTAAAGGAAATCAACCCTGAATATTCATTGGAAGGNGTTATTGTTTTTCCAGCAGTCGTGTACAGATGGGCGAGTTGGACCGTAAAAAAAGCTGAGTGTTGTAAAACTGGTGCTTTCAAAATGTGGTGCTACAGACTCGTGAGAATCCCTTGAATAGCAAGGAGATCAAACCAGTCAATCCTAAAGGAAATCAACCCTGAATATTCATTGGAAGGACTGTGGCTGAAGCTCCAATACTTTGCCCAGTTGATGCCAGGAGCCAGCTCATTGGAAAGGACCCTGATACTGGGAAGGCTGAGGGCAGGAGGAGAAGGGAGCGGCAGAGGTTAGTGGCTAGATAACATCAGTGACTCAATGGACCGGAATCTGAGCAAACTCCAGGATATAGTAGAGGACTGAGGAGCCCGGTGTGCTCCAGTTCGTGGGGTCACAACAAGTTGGACACGACCTAGCAACTGAAAAACAACTATAAACAATTATATATATATAATATATATATTCATTTTTTCAGATTCTTTTCCCATATAGGTTATTACAGAATATTGAGTAGAGTTCCCTGCACTATACACTGAAAGTGAAAGTCACTCAGTCGTATCCGACTCTTTGCGACCACATGGACTCTTCAGTCCATGGAATTCCCCAGGCCAGAATACTGGAGTGGGTAGCCTTTTCCTTCTCTAAGGGATCTTCCCAACTGATCGATCAAAGCCAGGTATCCCACATTGTGGGGAGATTCTTTACCAGCTGAGCCCCAAGGAAGCCCAAGAATACAGGAGTGGGCAGCCTTTCCCTTCTCCAGTGGATCTTCCTGACCCAGGAATCAAACCAGGGTCTCCTGCCTTGCAGGCGGATTCTTTACCAACTGAGCAACAGGGAAGCCCTAGAGTTAGTCAGTTACTTGTTAGTTACGTATTTTCTATACAGTAAATTGTATATGTTAATCCCTATCCCCTAATTTATCACTTTCCCCCCACATTTCCCCTTTGGTAACCATAAGGTTGATTTCAAGATCTGGGATTCTGTTTCTTTTTTGTAAACGAGTTCATCTGTAGCATCATTTTAAAACCACTAGATTCCACGTACGGGTGAGATCACGTGGCGTTCGTCTTTCTCTGTCTGACTCACTTCAGTTAGTATGATCGTCTGTAGGCCCATCCATGTCGCTGCAAAAGCCTTTCGTTTTTATCTTCTCAGACTGTTCAGGGACTCCTGGACACTGGCTCTGAATTAATACTGATTTCTCTGGACCAAAGCATTATTGTGGTTCACCAGTCAGAGCATTGGAAGTCAGATGGGCAGTGAAGCCTTACTTAGGTCTGTCCCATTGTGGGTTTCTGAACCCACCGTGTGGTTATATGGAGTTCCTAATGAAAATAGACACCCTCAACCACAGAAGACCCACGGTGGTTACCTGATTCATGCAGGGGTGGCTACCGTGGTAGGAAAGACAAAATAGCAGCCCTGGAGCGCCTGTTTCTGTGAAAATCGTGCACCAAGAATAATACGGTATCCTTGGAGGGACTGCTCGAGATCAGTGCCACCATAAGAGGCGTGAAAGATGCAGAATTCCTCCAGTATTCCCTTTTGACTCCTTTATTTGGTCTGAGAAGAAATAGATGGATCTAGAAGAAAGACAGTAAATTATTATAAACGAATCAAGTGGTGAGTCTGATCTTCATAGCTGGAGCAAATCTACACACCACCTGCTGACGCCTGCTATGTAGCCAAGGTGCCACGCGTGCTTCCTTCTTTATACCTGTGAGTAAAGCTACCAGGCAGTTGGCCAGGCTGGCAATACATCACTGCCGTCCTTCCTGGGGCCTGTCAGTTCTCCAGCACTTTCATAATCGACTCCCCAGGGGTTTTGCTTGTCTTTCCCTTACCAAGACACCACACTGGTTCATCACATGGATGATACTCCACTGACTGGACCTGGCGAGCAGGGAAAATGCCTGCAGCCAGAGAGTGGGAAATAAATCCCACAGAATTCAGGGGTCCTCCACCTCAGTGAAACATTCCAGATGCTCAGTAATTTGGGGGCATGTGGAAAGGTGAAGGGCAAGTTGCTTCATCTGCCACCTCCTATCAGTATGAAAGGGACATGGACTTCCCTGGGGGTCCAGTGGTTAAGCATGTACCTGCCAATGCAGGAGACACAGGTTTGATTCCTGGTCCGGGAAGATCTCATGCGGGGGAGGGGGGCAGCTAAGCCCATGTGCCGCAACTCCTGAAGCCAGCGCGTCCCAGAGACAGTGATCCACAACAAGAGAAGCCACCACGCTGAGAAGCTCATGCCCCACAGAGAAGAGTAGCCCTGCTCGCTGCAGCTAGAGAAAGCCCCACACAGCAGCGCAGCCCCCCCAAATAGAAAATACACCATAAAAAATTTAATTAAAAAAAAACGAAAGGAGCACAACGTCTAGTGAATCTTTTTGGATTTTGTAGACAACATATACCCAATATATATATATATATATATGCCTTTTACTGAGAGACCTGAAAGTCTGCTGGTTCTGAGCAGGGGCCCAGAATAAGAGCCCAGGCTGCCGTGTGAGCAGCTCTGCCTTTTGGGCCACGTGATCCAGAGAGTCCAAGCGTGGCGAAAGTGTCAGTGGCATAGAGGATGCTGTTTGGAGCCTCTGGCAGCCCGTCCGAGGTGAGCCCCAGTGCAGACCACTAGAATATTGGAGCCCGTTCCTGCCGTCTTCTTTGGCTGGCCACTCTCCATCTGAGAGTAACTGAGAAACCATTTTTTACTTGCCGATGGGCTATCTGTAGAGGCTGAATTCTGACCTGAGGGCGGCCAAGTCGCCCTTTGTGGACTAGGTATGTGCTGACCCCCCAAACCTTGCTCAGGGCCACACAGAGGCACCTCCTCTTCAGATCGAAGTGGAGTCTATCAATTCAGGTTCAAGCAAGATCTTAAGGCAAGAGTGAATCCGAGGGGAATGTGATCTGGAGACCCACGGCCCCTGGTCTCTGCCTTTTCTCTGTCATGGGGAGAAAGCTTCATGGGGAGTTCCCCATAAACTCTCAGCTAAGTGAGGAAGAAAAATAGGTTTATAGACAGCTCTGCATTAGACAAAGGTACCAAACTGGATAACTGCAGAACTATAGTCCTACTCTGGGACAGCCCTGAAGGTCAGCGATGCAGGGAGAAGCCTACCAATGGACGGAATCGCGATAGTTCGTTTTGTCTGAAAGGAGACACGGCCAGAGACATATGGGCCTGCGTTGACTGATGGGCTGTGGCTAATGGTTTGGCTGGGTGGTCAGAGTATTGGAAGAAACACAGTCACAAAATTGGTGACAAGAAGGTTTGAGGGAGAGATCAGTGGCTAGACCCCTGCAAATGGGCTCAGAGTGTGAAGGTATTTGTGTCCCATGGGAACTGTCACCAAGGTTTACAAAGGGTGACCTCGATAGAGGGAGGGTGAATTAACCAGGTAGCTAGCCTGTTTTGTGGATATTGGACAGTTCTCGCGTTCAGCCACATTGGGCTCGGGAACAAGCAGCTTTGTTAGAAGCTTATGCGTGGTCCCAGCATCCCTCATGTCCATGCTCCAAGGCCGGTCACCTCCAGCCTCTGGTGGGGGTCCGATTTGCCAACAGCAGGCCCCAGCACTGGGTCCTGATATAGTGTTGTTCCCCAGGGTGGGGCTGGGGGCGTCTGGGAGGGGATTCATTACACTGGACCCCTTCTTTCCAGAGCAGGGAGCTCTGTGTTCTTACTGGGACAGGTATTTATTTGGATGTGAATTTGCCTTTCCTGCCCTCAGTGCCTCTGCCAGAACTAGCATCCATGGATCTACAGAACACACACTTTCATCACTGACACAACAGTGATTCTACTGAGCAGGCTGTCGAGACCACCACTGGCCCCTTGAATTCCCCATCTTGCTGAATCAGCAAGCAAAGAAGGTGACTGGACTGGCTGGAGCGACTGATGCTGACTATCAAGGAGAAAGTGGGTTGCCACCACACATTTGGGGAAAGGTGGGCTGCAGAAGGTCATCTTGCAGTTTCTTATTACTCCCAGGTCCTATGATTAAAAGCAATAAAGAGTTTTGCTGTTGTTCAGTCACTCAGCCGCGTTGACTCTTGGCACTCCATGGACTGCAGCACAACAGACTTCCCTCTCCTTTACCCACTCCTGGAGCTTGCTCAAACTCATGTCCATTGAGCTGATGACGCCATCCAACCATCTCATCCTCCATCACCCCCTTCTCCTCCTGCCTTCAATCTTTCCCAGCATCAGGGTCTTTTCTAATGAGTCAGTTCTTTGCATCAGGTGGCCAAAGTATTAGAGCTTCAGCTTCAGCTTCATCTTCAGTCCTTCCAAGGAATATTCAGAATTGGTTTCCTTTAGGATTGACTGGTGTGATCTCCTTGCAGACCAGAGGACTCTCAGGCGTCTTCTGCACCACCACAGTTTGCAAGCATCAGTTCTTTAGCACTCTGCTTTCTTTATGGTCCAGCTCTCACATCCATGCATGGCTACTGAAAGAGCCATAGCTTTGACAATTCCAACCTCTGTTGGCAAAGTGATGCTTCTGCTTCTTAATACACTGTCTAGGTTTGTCATAGCTTTTCTTCCAATGATTCAGTTCAGGTAGAACCTCCAATAGCCCACATGCTCCACACATAAACACTTGGGCCACTCTGCAAAGCAAAGAGCCATGAGGAGTTGAAAGGGTTGCTAAAGGCAACGGAAATATGAAGCAGGCATGGGAAGAAGGCAGTTATAAACATCAGTTACAATGATGGAGCCAGTTGTAGGAATGACTGTAAGAATTATGAGTAGCTCTTCCTTCTTTTAAATATGTCTATGTATTTATATGCTCATTATTTCTGCTTTCTTACAGTCTCTCATGTCCTTATCATCTAGCTTAAGACGTGGCACTAGTCCAACTTCCTATCTCAATATTTAAGTTGCAGGACTTAAGAAGAGGCCCATCCCCGAGTGATGGCCGGACGTGTATGTTTAGCTTCGTGGGGAAGGTCTGGGATTTTGCAGGATGCTTATATCACTAGCTTCACAGGCAATGAGGTGACCTCAGTCTGTTTATCTTTGTGGGGTTCCAGCTCGGCTTATGGATTTTTGATCCTCGACCCTCCTCTCTTTCCTTTTATCTCCCCAACTGCCCGCCCTGTGTTCTTCCAGCTCCAGTATCAGAAAGTCTGCAGAGACTGCTTACCAGGCCCCACGGTTGTGCAAGGTCAGAGCTGTCCCCCTCCCTGCTCTCTGCCCCTTCCCTTGGAGTGATTCAACTCTTAGGATTGAATCTGAGAGTTTTACCCTCGTTCAGTAGGCCTATGGGTCATAGACTTCTCTGAGGGCAGTGCCCCATGTGGAGAATGTACCCTGCTCAATCCATGGTCTGAAGGGGTTTCCAACTCAGGTGCCCCAGAAGTCCCTGTCAAGGTCCCCAGAGATCCCAGCCTTGTGCAATCATGATTTTTCATCGTTTCAGACACTGGCGTCCAAAAACAGTGCAATTACCCATTCACGGAACAGTTGCCCTCATTTTTTAACATCTGTCATTTAGGCTTTTGTTTGGTTTGGTTTGGTTTTGTTTTCTGCCACCCCTCTCTCCTTACCAGCTGCAAGGAAAATGGAGAGGGATAGAATTGATTCATGATAAATGCTGGGCTTAATTGTGTACGATTAAATCAAGAGTGAAATAACAATTGTTGCAGGTTGGATTCCCCTGGAAATATACTCTAAGGAGATTTATGAAGGGGACATTTGTTGAAACGTTCACGAGATTGACACCCGTGGCGCACAGTGGTGGTGGGGATGGGGAGACTCGATGAGCCAGGAGGGCGCGGTGGGGTGGGATGGGGTGGGTCGTCAAGTGGCCGCGAGGGCTTCAGATAACCCTGCGTGGGGTTTGGGAGCTGTGATGGCTCTTCAGTGTTGGCCCATGTTGGGAATTCCCTGGTGGTGGTGGTAAAGACGTCACACTTTCACTGTTGAGGGCCCAGGTTCAGCCCCTGGTTGGCAACTAAGATCCCACAAGCCACGTGATGTGGCCAAAAGTTAAAAAAACAAAACAAAACAAAAAAAAACTAAACATTGTTCCACAGTGGGGGAAGGAAGCTAGGTCCTTTTATCCCTGTATAGACCAGCCATTGGAAATAGATTGCCCTGAGAAGAGGGCTTTGATTTTGGGGAAGGAGACCCTCTGCAGACAAGGCCAATGGTAGGAGTAGGGGGGGTTGGGACTCAGCAGGGTGCTGTCAGCGCGACACTCCCAGTCCCCGAGCCTAGCTGAAACAGTCCAGCCCTGGTGCCCCTGGCTCCCACATGCTCCATGTAACTCCTGAGAGCGACTCCTCCAGGACTGAGGCCCCTTTCCCTGAGGAAACCTCACAGGAGGAACGTCATGGGCTCAACCTACTGCCTGGAAAGTGCAGGTGATCTTGATGCCACGCCTGCCACTCAGTGAGTGTCTCCGGCTTTTTGCTACCCAGTAGGAATCCTCTCGTTGTTGCAGGAAGGTGGTACCGCCCATGGTGTAGGTGGCCCACAGGGAGGGGTGCACGACCCTCAGTCCCGAGAAATCTGAAACCTTGGTCACCACGCACTGCTCAAGCCATGATTCTGCACTGGTCTGTTCACCACCAAACTGGGCAGAGGTCTACTGAGAAGGGTCCAGAAAAATCACCTGGGTGCCTAGACTGCTCCCTCGTGTCCCCATCATTTGACCAAAGCCCCGATTCCTCCTCCTCATCAGCGTCAGTTTCTGATGCCTTTCCTTGTCCACAGCTCTCTCTGGACATGACTGGGCAACAACTAAACTTGAAGTTTAGTGGGGGCAGCCGCAGAAGGATCCCAGTGAAGCCTGTCTCTGGAGAAGCAAGGAGAAGATTGGACACCGTGGTCCAAACAACCATCTCAGAAACCCTGGGAATTAACCAGAGGCCTTTGACAAATTGAATGACATTGATTCCAGAGAAGCTACTTAACCTTGGTTGACAATGGGGGAAATCCGTGCCATGTTGGCCGGGCTGTTCCCATCTCCCCGAATGGATGTGGCAGCATGAAGACCAGCAGTCTTGCTGCTGCAGGAGGGTGTTGATTTAATTTGGAGCTCCAGAGAAAAGCCCCTTCTCCGGGGGCACTGTCGAAAGCAATTGCCATCCCTGCAGAAAACAATCAAGAAAGGCCAATATCACAGCTGCCTAAGGGCTGTAATACTGATTCTGGGTAGCAGCAGACCACCAGAATGTTTAAGGAGAGACCTGGGGGGCTGGGACAGCCATGGAGGGGCGGGGGGTGCTTTGATAAGGCTGCACACATTCCTGAGGACCTGGGAGGCTGTATACAAGAGGGTACTCAGGAGAAAGGGGAGAGAGCCTGCTTATCTACTTGGCTCTGGCTGACTGTGCAGGCAGAGAAAGCCAGGACAGGCTTGTAAACTGCCTGGGCCTTGAATGCATGCCTGACCACAGCAAGAGGAGGGGAAACCTTACTGGCTCAGGGAGTTTAAGCAAAACCTCCAACCAGCTATTGGCTGACTGTGAAGCTATGCTTACCCAGATCAGTTTCTAGGAAATCAGGCTAATGATGAAGCCAAGATTTTTTTTTTTTTTTAAGCACTGACATTAGTGTTTACACACAGGAGAGGAGTTAGTCTCTAAATAATTCATCCAGACTATTCCCTAAACAAACAAACAAATGCAACAACACCCCTTGGGGAAGTGAACCAGGATCCAGATTTGCTATAATAAATTACTCAAAATGTCCAGTTTCTAACAAAAATTGTGAGACATACAAAGAGGAATACACAGTCACATGCAGGAAAGAAGCAGTTGGTAGGAAATGTCTCTGAGGGACCCTAGGTGTTGGACTTGGTAGGCCAAGCCTTAAAACCAGCATAAGTTCAAAGACCTATAGGAAACTGTTTTTAGAAGAATTACAAAGTAAAGGAAGCTATCAACAGAACGGAAAGGCAGTCTACCAAATGAGAGGAGATGCTTGCAGGCAATATATCCAACAAGGGGTTAATAGCCAGAAAACGCAAAGTACTCATACAACACAACGTAAAACAGCAGCCAACCTGATCAAAACTAGGCAGAGGACCCAAACAGACATTTTCCAAAGAAGATATTACAGATGGCCAACCAGCGCATGAAAGATGTTCAGCATCACTAATCAGCAGGGAAATGCAACTCAAAACCACAGTGAAATACCACCTCACGCCTGCCAGAATGGCTATTATTAAAAAGACAACAAATAACCAGTTTGGCAAGGATGTTGAGAAAAGAGAGCTATTGTGCACTGTTGGTGGGAATGTAAATTGGTGCAGCTACTATGGAAAATAGTGTGGAGGCTCCTCCAAAAATCAAAAATAAAACGACAAATAACCAAAAGGGCCCACCCGCAGCACAGGAGACTGTTCTCAGTGTCTCGTGAAAATCCATAACGGAAAAGAATCTAACAGGAGATTAGATATATGTGCATGTATAATTGAATCACTTTGCTGTACACCTGAAGCTAACACCACATTGTAAATCAACTACATTTCAGTAACACTAAAAAAAACAGAACTACCATATGATCCAGCAATTCCACTTCTGGGTATTTTCCCAAAGAAAATAAAAACACTAATTATAAAAGAAACATGCACCCAAGGCTCACTGAAGTATTATACACAATAGCCAGCGTTTGGAAGCAACCTAAGTGCCCATCGATAGATGAGTGGATGAATACGTGTGTGTGTACTCTCTCTCTCTCTCTCTCTCTCTATATATATATATATATATATATATATAATATAGTATTCTTGCCCGGGAAATCCCACGGACTGTAGCCCGCCAGGATCCTCTGCCCATGGGATTTTCTAGGCAAGAATACTGAAGTGGGTTGCCATTCCCTTCTTCAGGGGATCTTCCAAACTTAGGGATCGAACTCATATCACCTGCATTGGCAAGCAGATGCTTTACCACTGAGCCACCTGGGAAGCCCCATACACACACACACACATATACACATATGTGTTACTCAGCTATTAAAAAAAAAGAATGAAATCTCACCTTTTGTGACATCATGGGTGGACCTAGAGAGTATTAGGCATAGCAAAATAAGTCAGACAGAAAAAAAAAAATAAGTCACAGAAGAAGAAAAATGCTGTGTGATTTCACTAATAATTGGAATCTAAAAAAGAAAAAACAGAAATAGAGTCCCAGGTACAGAGAACAAAGAGGGTGCTGTTGGAGGGAACAAGGGGGGAGGAGGAATGAGACAGACAGGTGAGCTAAATCACAGGTACATACCTCCAGTTACAAAACAAATGAGTCACGGGGAAGAAATGTGCAGCATGGGGAATGCAGTCAAGAAAATGCAACATCTCTGTATGGTGACAGCTGGTAACGAGGCTTATCGTGGTGACCATCTCGTAACCTACAGAAACATCGGATCATTGTGTTATACACCAGAAACTAAAGGGGTTGTAAGTCAAAAACAGACAAGCAAACAAAATCATAGAAAAAGAGACCAGACCTGAGGTCTCCAGAGGTGGCAGGTGAGAGCGAAAATTGGATGAAGGTGGTTGGAAGATGCAGACTTCCAGGTACAAGAGAAACAAGTACCGCGGGAGTGTAGTATACAACAGGATGAATATAATCAACCCTGCTTTATGTCTTAAGTGAAAGTGATTAAGAGAGTAAATCTTAGGTGTTCTCATCACAAGGAAAAATATTTTTTCTCTTATTTGTATCTACATGAGATGCTGGATGCATCTGAACTTATCATGGTCATTATCTCATGATGTATGAAAGTCAGATCATTACGTTGTGCCTCTTAAGCTTATACAGTGCTGTAGGACAGTTATATCTCGATAAAACTGGGAGAAGAAGAAAAAACAGAAAAGCCTGATAAATTTGACTCATCAATCAGAGAACACCAGCATGAAGATCCAAAGCAGAGGCATCTTTGTTTTATTGTACTCAGCTTTGCAGATATTGCTTTAAAAAAAAAAAACAAAACAAAACAGGTTGACGTTTGTGACAATCCTGCATTGTCAGATAATGGTAAGCATATCTAAAAAGGCAATAAAGAAACTTAAAAATAAGGCACTTACATTGTTTTTTATATACAATATATTGCACACTCTTAGATTATAGTGTGTATAAGTGACTTTTACATGCACTGGGGAACCAAAAAATAAACTGACTCATTTTATTGCATATTTGCTTTACTGCGATGGCCTGGAACCGAACCTGTGATTTCTCCCAGGTCTGCCTGTATAACAAAGAACAAAATAGAAATTCTGGAGTTGAAAAGTAAAACTGAAATGAAAAATTCATCAGAGGGGCTCAAGGATAGATTTGAGTTGTACAAAGAAAGACTCAACAAACTTGGAGATAAAGCGGTAGAAACTGTCTAAAGAACAGAAAGAAAAAAGAATGTGTAACATGAACAGAGCTTCAAAATTTTGCAAGACCATCGGTGAAAGGCACAGAATTATTTTTTTTAAGAAATAAGAGCTGAATTTTCCCCAAACTTGGTTAAAAAAAAAAAAATCCATCAATATATGCCTGCAATAAACTCAACAAATGTCAGAGGATAAACTAAAAAAAAAAAAAGAATCACACCTACATGTATCATAGTCAAAGGTTATGACTATCATATATGTCATCAAAGACAAAGTCTTGAAAGCATCAGCAGTAAAATGACTCATCAAGTACAAGAAAACCGCGATCGGATTATCTTTAGAAATAATGGAGACCAGAAGGTAGCAGGTTGTCATCATCAAAGTGCTAAAAAAAAAAAAAGTTGAATTTTCTGTATCTAGCAAAATTATCCTTCAAATATGAAGAGAAATACAGACACACCCAGATAAGCAAAGGCTGAAAGAATTCATTGCTAGCAAACCTGCCTTATAAAAAAAACACTGAAGTATGTTCTCCAGGCTAAGAAGAAATAATCTGGTGACAAGAACCTACAGGAAGAAGTAAAGAGCACCCATAAAGGTGATCGTGTAGGTAAATAGAAAAGATGCAGTCAATATATTTTTAATCTTTTCTCCTCTTCACTGATATTTTGGGTTGGCCAAAAAGTTTGTCCAGGTGTTTCCATAGGATGGTGTGGGAAACCCAAAAGAACTTTTTGGCCAACCCAATAGACCGAAACTGCATACAGTGATAATCACAAAACTGTATTGTTAGGCTTATAACATAGAGTTATATGTTTATATGGCAATATTAGCACAAAGGAGAAGGAAGGGAAGGGAGATATATTGGAGCCAAATTTCTGTATACCATTATAATTTAGTATCAATGCTAAACAAAATTTTAAGTTAAGGTGCATATTATAATCCCCACAACAATCACTAGGAAAATAATTTTTTTAATGTAGGTTAAAAAAAAGAATGGCAATAGTACACTAGGAAATATCCATTTAACACCAAACAAAGTTGAAATAACAGAGGAATGGGTGAATAAAAAGGCATAAGACATCACTGTGGGCAGTGACTGCAGCCAAGAAATTAAAAGACACTTGCTCCTTGGAAGAAAAGCTATGACAAACATAGACAGAGTATTAATAAACAGAAAGATCACTTTGCCAACAGAAGTCCATCTAGTCAAAGCTATGGAATTTCCGGTGGTCACATACAGATGTGAGAGCTGGACAATAAAAAAGGCTGAGCGCTGAAAAATTGATGCCTTTGAACTGTGGTGCTGGAGAAGACTCTTGAGAGTCCCTTGGACTGCAAGGTGATCAAACCAGTCCATCCTAAAGGAAATCAACCCTGAATATTCATTGGAAGGACTGATGCTGAAACTGAAGTTCCAATACTTTGGCCATCTGATGCCAAGAGCCGACTCATTGGAAAAAGACCCTGATTTGGGGAAAGATTGAAGGCGGGAGGAGAAGGGGGCAACAGAGGATGAGATGGTTGGATGGCATCACCGATTCAATGGACATGAGTCCAAGCAAACTCAGGGAGATGGTGAAGGACAGCCGTGCTGCAATCCATAGTGTTGCAAAGAGTTGGACCTGACTGAGCAACTGATCAACAATGTAGGAAACAAATAACAAAATAGCAAATGTATGTTGAACCATACCAATCATGACATTAAACGAATAAACACTCAAAAAGCAGAGACTGTCAGATTGTTAAAAACAACAGCAACAACCAGGATCCAATTTTACACTCTCTACAGTAAATACACTTCAAATTCAAAGACAGAATAAATTGAAAGTAAAAAGTAAAAGGCACACCTCATTTTACTGAGCTTCCTTTGATTGCACTTTGTAGATAGCGAGATTTTTACAAATTGGAAGTTTATGGCAACGCTGAACTGAGAAAATCTGTTGGCATCACTTTTCAAACAGCACTTGCTTACTTCATGTTTTTGTGTCACATTTTGGTAATTCTCACAATATTTCAAACTTTTTCATAATTATTATTATAATATCTGTTATGGTGACCTGTGAGTGGTTCGACTGTTATGACTCATGGAAGACCCAGAATTTTTGGCAATAAAGAGTTTTTAAATTTTATTTATGTATTCGGCTGCACCTGGTCTTAGGGGGATTCCCCGGTGGCTCAGCGGTAAAGAATCTGCCTACAATACAGGAGATACGGGTTCGATTTCTAGGTGGGGAAGATCCCCTGGAGGAGGGCACGGCACCCCTCTCCAGTGTTCTTGCCTGGAGAATCCCATGGACAGAGGAGCCTGGTGGGCTACAGTCCATGGGTCACAAAGAGTTGGACATGACTAAAGTGACTGAGGGCGCGCACAAACACACACACACACACACACACACACACACGGTCTTAGTTGAGCAGGCAGGCTCTTCCTTGAGGCATGTGGGATATTTATATTTGTGGCACGTGGGATCTTCTTCTTCTTTTTTTTTTTTTTTTTCAGTTGCAGCATGCAGGATCTGACCAGGGACAGAACCCGGCCCCAGGCATTGGGAGCACAGAGTCTGAACTGCTGGGCCACCAAGGGAGTTCCAGCAAGAGAGAATTTTTGAAATCAGGTAGGTTCATTTTTAAAGGCTTAATGCTACTGCATACTCACAGACTGCAGTATAGCATCAACACTTTCTACGTAACGGGAAACCAAAAAGTTCTCGTGGCTCACTTGATTGTGATAGTCACTTTATCGCGGTGGTCTGGGACCAAGCCCACACTGCCTCTGAGGTCTGCCTCTGCCAAGAAAAGAGTCACCGCAAGAGAACCAAAGAGGCTCTATTATTAGAAAAGCAGGCCTTGAAGGCCAGAAAAAGTTACTAGTGACAAAAAAAGATACATTTTATAATGTAAAAGGATCAATTAACCAAGAGGATACAATGATCCTAAACTTGCTTGTGCCTCGTAACAGTTTCAAAATACATGAAATCAAAGCTGATAGAAATGCAAAGAGAAATAGATAACTTTGCACTTGAAGTGGACAATTTCAACACCTCTTTTATAAAATAATTAACAGGGAAAATAGAAAATCAGCAAGGATGTAGAAGCTTTGAACTACCTATCAAGTGGCTTCACCTAACTGGCATCTGGAAAAGGTCAGTTTCCATTCCAATGCCAAAGAAGAGCAATGCCCCAAAATGTTCAAATTACTGTACAATTACACTCATTTCACATGCTAGTAAGGTTATGCTCAAAATCCTTCAAGCCAGGCTTTAGCAGTACGTGAACCAAGAACTTCTAGATGTACAAGCTGGGTTTAGAAAAGGCAGAGGAACCAGAGATCAAATTGCCAACATTTGTTGGATCATAGAGACAGCAAGGGAATTCCAAAAAACATCTACTTCTGCTTCACTGACTATGCTAAAGCCTTTGACGGTGTGGATCACAACAAACTGGAAAATTCTTAGAGATGGAAATACCAGACCAGCTTACCTGTCTCCTGAGAAACCTGAATGTAAATCAGGAAGCAACAGTTAGAAGTGGAAAACGAAACAATGGACTGCGTCAAAACTGGGACAGGAGTATGATAAGCTGTATATTCTCATCCTGCATATTTAACTTATTTGCAGAGTACATCATGCAAAATGGCTGGAGGAAACACAAGCTGAAATCAAGATTGCCAGGAGAATTATCAAAAACCTCAGATATGCAGAAGATACCACTCCAGTGGCAGAAAATGAAGGGGAACTGAAGAGCCTCTTGATGACAGTGAAAGAGGAGCGTGAAAAAGCTGGCTTGGAATTCAACATTCAGAAAACTAAGATCATGGCATCTGGTCCCATCACTTCATGACAAATAGAAAGGTAAAAAGTGGAAGCAGTGACATATTTTATTCTCTTGGGCTCCAAAATCTGTAGATGGTGACTGCAGCCATGAAATTAGAAGACGCTTGCTCCTTAGAAAGCAAGCTATGACCAACCTAAACAGCATATTAAAAAGCAGTGACATCTCTTTGCCAACAAAGGTCCCTATAATCAAAGCTATGGTTTTTCCAGTAGTCATGTATGGATGTGAGAGTTGGACCATAAAGAAGGCTGAGTGAGCACTAAAGAACTGATACTTTTAGATTATGGTGCTAGAGAAGACTCTTGAGAGTCCCTTGAACAGCAAGGAGACCAAATCCGTCAATCTTAAAGGAAAACAATGCTGAACTTTCATTGGAAGGACTGATGCTGAAGCTCCAATACTTCTTTAGCCATCTGATGAGAAGAGCTGATTCATTGGAAAAGACTCTGATGCTAGGAAAGATTGAGGGCAGGAGGAGAAGGGGGCAATAGAGGATGAAACGGTTAGATAGCATCACTGAATCGATGGACATGAATTTGAGCAAACTCCGGGAGATGGTGAAGGACAGGAGAGCCTGGTGTTCTGCAGTCCATGAGGGGACAACAGTCAGACAGGACTTCCCCACTGGACAACACAACAAACTGATGCTTACTGACGTCTGCCAGCAATAGCAGAATGCACATTCTTTACACTGTCTATGAGATGTTCTCAAAGATACACTGTGTTCTAGGCCATAATATATCTTTAAATTTTTAAAAATTGGACTCATAGACAGGTTCTTCAATCACAACAAAATTGAATTAGAAAAAAATAGAAGGAGATTTGGGAAATCTTAAGTATTTTGAAATGAATGAAATTGGACTGTGGTGCTGGAGAAGACTCTTGAGAGTTCCTTGAACAGCAAGAAGTCAATCCTATAGGAAATCAAAATATTAAAAAAATTTTTGTAACAAAGATATATCAAAATCTATCAGATGCAGCGAAAGTGGTGCTTAAAGGAGAAGGTGTAGCCTAGATGCCTGTGTTAGAGAAAAAGAATGTGCTCAGATCATTGATCTGATCTTTTGCTTGAAGAATTTAGAATAAGAAGAGCAAACCAAACCCAAGGCCAGCAGAAAGAAGCCAATAAAAAAGATCAGAACGGAAATAAGAATTGTAGAAGAGACGTGAGATGTTGTGGTTTAGTCACAAAGTCGCGTCTGACTCTTAGGACCCCGTGGAGGGCAGCCCACCAGGCTCCTCTGTCCCTGGGATTTTCCAGGCAGGAATACTGGAGTGGGTTGCCATTTCCTCCTCCAGGGGATCTTTCAGGCTCAAGGGTGGAATCTGTGTCTCCTGTGCTGGAGGCGATCTCTTGCCTTGCAGGTGGATTCTATACCAACTAAGCCAACGGGGAAGCCTGAAATGAAGAACAGAGAAAATCAATGAAAACAGAAGTCGTTCCTTTGAAAAGAACATCTCAATAGGCAAACTTTTAGTTAATTTGCTCAAGAAAGAAAGGGAGAATACACAGAGCACCAAAATTATTACTGCAAGAGGGACATCTGATCCTATAGGCTATAAAAGGATTACACAGGGGAGTTCCCAGGTGGCCTGATGGTTAGGCTTCGTCACTTCTACTGCAGAGGCCTGGCTTCAATCCCGGGTTAGGGGGAACCTCACTTGCCAAATGACGCAGCCGCAATAGAAAACAAACAAGCAAAAAAAGTATATGGGAATACTGTGAATAGCTCTATATCAGTGTTAGGCAACTGAGGAAAAGGAGAAATCCTGAAAAGACATAAACCACCCCAATTCATTCCAGAAAAAGATAGGAAATCTGAATACACCTATAAGACGCAAAACAAACAAAAAAAAAACTATTAGCAATCAAAAGCTTTTGCACAAAAGAATGCCTGGACAACTTTTAACTGGTGAATTCTATCAAATGTTGAAAGAAGAAATAACACTGACATTCTATGAACTCTTCCAGAAGAGGAGGAGACCCTTCTCAGCTTCTTCTTTGAAGTCAGCGTCACCCAGTGCCAAACGCAAAGACATCACGAAGGAAATGAAATGACAGACTAATAACCCTCATGAATATAGATACCATAATCTGCAACCAAATACTAGCCAAGTGAATTCAGAAAGATAGAAAAAGGATTACATATTATGGCCAAATGAGATTAATCCCAGGAATGCAAGGCTGGATGAACATTTCCCAAGTCAATTAATGTAATGCACTATATTAATGAATAAGAAACAAAACTCATATGACCATTTCAATAGGTACAGAAATCATTTAACAAAATTCAGCATGCATTTATGATTAAAAAAAAAAAAAAACCACAACTCATTCCTGCCAAACTTGGAATAGACAGAAACTTCATCAAACTGGTAAAAGGCATCTATCTGAATCCTATAGATAAGGTCACATGTAAATGGTGAAAGAATAAATGTGTTCTCTCTGAGATCTGTCTCTTATACACATCTAGATGTGTATAAGAGACAGATGTATCATAGTCAAAGGTTATGACTATCATATATGTCATCAAAGACAAAGTCTTGAAAGCATCAGCAGTAAAATGACTCATCAAGTACAAGAAAACCGAGATCGGATTATCTTTAGAAATAATGGAGACCAGAAGGTAGCAGGTTGTCATCATCAAAGTGCTAAAAAAAAAAAAAGTTGAATTTTCTGTATCTAGCAAAATTATCCTTCAAATATGAAGAGAAATACAGACACACCCAGATAAGCAAAGGCTGAAATCAACTCATTCCTGCCAAACTTGGAATAGACAGAAACTTCATCAAACTGGTAAAAGGCATCTATCTGAATCCTATAGATAAGGTCACATGTAAATGGTGAAAGAATAAATGTGTTCTCTCTGAGATCAGGGACAAGGCAGATTCTCTTGGCAGTTCTATTCATTGTTCTACTGGAAGCTTTGGCCAGTGCAATCAGATATAATAAAGAAATAAAAAACCGTTAGTTGCTTAGTCATATCTGACTCTTTGTGACCCCATAGGCCATAGTCCTCCAGGCTCCTCGGTCCATGGGATTCTCCAGGCAAGAACGCTGGAGTGGGTAGCCATTCCCTTCTCCAGGGAAAGAAAGAAAAGACAATCTAGATTAAAAAGAAGGAAGTATTGGAAAATTGTCTTTATTCCAGATGGCATGTTTTTATATGTTGAAAGTCCAAAGGACTCAACGAAAATTCTACTATAGTAGATAAATTCAGCTACGATATGGGATACAAGATCAACATCCACAAATCCTTTGCATTTTTATATATTGGCAATGAACAATCTGAAAATGAAATGAAGAAAACAATTCCATTTAGTAGCATCCAAAAAAGTAAAAGGTGCCCCAGATGGTACTAGTGCTAAAGAATCTGCCTGTTGGTGCAGGAGACACAGAGATGTGGGTTCAGTCCCTGAGTTGGGAAGATCCCCTGGAGGGGGGCATGCAGCCTCCAGTACTCTTGCCTGGAGAATCCCAAGGACAGAGGAGACTGGTGGGCTACGGTCCGTGGGGTCGCAAAGAGTCCACACGACTGAAGCGCCTGAGCACAAGCATGCACAACAGAATAAAATCCTTAGGAATAAACTCAATAAAAGGAGTATGAAACTTGCACACTGAAAATGACAAAACATTGCTGAGGGAAATTAGAGACTGTCTAAACTAACAGAGACATTTCGTGTTCACAGATTAGAAGAATCAATATGGTTAAGATGGCAATTCCCCCTGAGTTAATCTATTGAGTCAACGCCATCCCTATCAAAATCCCAGCAGTCTGTTTCCTAGACACCGACAAGCAGATCTTACAGTTTATATGGAAACAAAAAAATCCAGAGTCGCAAAAACTATCCTGAAAAAGAACAAAGTGGGAGGACTTTCACTGCCCAATTCCAAAGTTTCCTAAAAAGCTTCAGTAATGGAGACAGTGTTGAACCAGGATAAGAATGGATGTGTGGATCCATGGAACAGAGCTAAGAGCCCAGCAAGAAGTTCTTGCATTTACGGTCAATGGATTTTTGATAACGATGCCAAGACAGTTCAATGGAAAAAGGGATAAGCTTTTCAACAAAGGATGTGGGGACAGTTGAATAGCCACATGCAGAAAGATGAACTTGAATCATCACACCACACACACAAATTAACTCTAAAGGGGCTGCAGCCATAAATGTAAGTAGTGAAGCTATAAAACTTTTAGAAGAATGCTTAATAGAAAGTCTTCATAACCTTAGGTTAGGCAAAGTTTTCCTAGATTCAACATCCAAAGCACAACCTAACAGAAAAAATTGACAAATTGGACTTCATCAAAATTAAAACATTTGCACCTTTAAAGTCATTAGTAGGAAAATGAAAAGACAAGCTGTAGACTGAGAGAAAATAGCTGCAAATCATATATCTGATAAGTGACTTGTATCTAGGATATAGAGAGAACCCAATGAAAAGACAAACATTCAATTAAAAAATGGGCAAAAGCCTTGAATAGACATTTCACCAAAGAAGATAAACAAATGGTGAATAAGAGCTTGAAATGGTGCTCAACATCATTAGTCATCAGGGAGATGCAAATTAAAAGCACAATGAGATACCACTTCACACACACACCGGAATGGTTATAATTATAAGTATACACAATAACAAATGTTAAAGAGAGACACGGGCACCCTCAAACACGCCTGATAGAAATATAAAACGGTCCAGCTACTCTGGAAAATGCTTTGGCGTTTTCTTATCTTTAAAGGGAAACATAAATTTACTAAATGACTCTGCAGTTCCACAACTAGGTATCTACCCAAGGGGGATAAAAACACAAGTCCATGCAAAACTGGCATGTAAAAACCCACAACAATTTAATTTCTAACAGTCAAAAGGTAGAAATAACCCTGATGTCATTTAACCGATGAATGGACAAACAAAATGCGGTTTATCCATACCATGGAATACTATTCATCAATAGAAAGGAATGCAGTACGGATATACACCGTGGATGAGCGTCAAAAACATATTAAGCAAGGGGAGCCAGACACAGATGATTACCTCTTGTAGGATTTTGTTCATATGAATTGTGCGGACAAGGCGAATCTGTAGAGACGGAAAGCAGATTCGTGGTTGTCCGGACTGTGGGTTGAAATGGAAATTAGCTGTAAATGAGGGTGAGAGATCTTACTGAGTTGATGGAGCTGATCTAAAACTGGATTATGTTGATGGTTGCACAGTAAAGCAAATTTATTGAAAACTGTTGATATGCATACTTAAAATGGGTGGATTTCAATGAAGCGATGCTGCTGCTAAAGTTTGTTGGGACTCTCTCTCTGGCCCTGGCAGAAAGATCCCCCTTTGAGAACTGGGACCTCTATGATCACAGGGTACTGAGTCGTAGGTTGGACCAAAATTCCCCAGAAGAGCCACAGGGAGTGATGAGAAGCAGGGCCTTTCCTGTTTCTGCTCTTGGTTCCTGGACTCATACGTTTTTCCACCTGGGGGCAAAACACCATATAATGGCCATCCAAGTAGAGCATGTATGTCCTTGAGGACAGCCGTCTTCAAGCCAGCATCTCAGCTGTGTTGTCAAAGAGTCATCCTACTATTTGTGTCCTCGGTGTTTGGATGGTTCAGACTGTGTTAGCAGCGGGTTCACTTGGCCACACCTCCGTTGCTGGGATTTTATGCAGGTTTCTGTGTTGATGGATCAAACCCCCTCTAAATCTTCAGATGAGGTGAGTAGGGGGTTGGTTGAGGTTTGGGGGCCAGGAAAGGAAAATCTCAGTATGTGATGCTTAATTCTATGTGTCAACTTGGAAGGTGTTTTGGATGAGGTCAACATTCAATTGGGCAATTCCAACTGAAGGAGATTATTCTCCACGATGTGGGTGGGACTCATCCAATCAGTTGAAGGAGTGAATTGAATGAAAAGATCAGCCTCCTGGAGCAAGAGGAAATTCCCAGCAGACTGCCTTCAGGCTTCATCTGTCCATCAGATCTCCGGCATCTCCAGGCTGCCAGCTCTAGGACTGGAACTGCCCCACTGGATGTCCTAGGTCTTGAGCCTGTTGGTCTACGCTGTGAATGTGGACGCTAGTCTCCATGATCACGTGAGCCAGTTTCTTATAACAAATCTCTCTGTGTAGCTGCACATATCCTATTGGTTCTGTTTGCTGGAGAACCCTGATTAATACACTGGACGTGCCATCTCCCACACTGAATGGCTGCATAGTCAGTTTACCCCCATGTGGCTGGTTGATATGAAAACAACGTGTCGTATCAGGAGCTCAGTATTGGACTCTGTGGCCGGCAGGTTGGACATTCAACCTCCGCCAGTGGGAAGCCACGTTTCTGGGCTAATGACTGCTCTGGTCGTGTGCTGACATCAGCCAGCCCTGTCATCTTGCCCCCTCGGGTATGTCTTGCCTCATTCGTTGTAGATCAGGTGATGTCCACCTGTAACCCAGAGATCTTCCTACATCAGGCATGCATGCTAAGTCACGTCAGCCATATCTGACTCTTTGTGGCCCTATGGAATGTGGTTCACCAGGCTCCTCTGTCCATGGACTTCTCCAGGCAAGAATACTGTAGTGGGCTACCATGCCCTCCTCCAGGGGATCATCCCGACCCAGGGACTGACATATCTTCTTCTAAAAGCTGCACATTTGCCTTATCATCAGACCTTTTCTCATTCCTTTTCTGTGTTGATGGATCAAACCCCCTCTAAATCTTCAGATGAGGTGAGTAGGGGGTTGGTTGAGGTTTGGGGGCCAGGAAAGGAAAATCTCAGTATGTGATGCTTAATTCTATGTGTCAACTTGGAAGGTGTTTTGGATGAGGTCAACATTCAATTGGGCAATTCCAACTGAAGGAGATTATTCTCCACGATGTGGGTGGGACTCATCCAATCAGTTGAAGGAGTGAATTGAATGAAAAGATCAGCCTCCTGGAGCAAGAGGAAATTCCCAGCAGACTGCCTTCAGGCTTCATCTGTCCATCAGATCTCCGGCATCTCCAGGCTGCCAGCTCTAGGACTGGAACTGCCCCACTGGATGTCCTAGGTCTTGAGCCTGTTGGTCTACGCTGTGAATGTGGACGCTAGTCTCCATGATCACGTGAGCCAGTTTCTTATAACAAATCTCTCTGTGTAGCTGCACATATCCTATTGGTTCTGTTTGCTGGAGAACCCTGATTAATACACTGGACGTGCCATCTCCCACACTGAATGGCTGCATAGTCAGTTTACCCCCATGTGGCTGGTTGATATGAAAACAACGTGTCGTATCAGGAGCTCAGTATTGGACTCTGTGGCCGACAGGTTGGACATTCAACCTCCGCCAGTGGGAAGCCACGTTTCTGGGCTAATGACTGCTCTGGTCGTGTGCTGACATCAGCCAGCCCTGTCATCTTGCCCCCTCGGGTATGTCTTGCCTCATTCGTTGTAGATCAGGTGATGTCCACCTGTAACCCAGAGATCTTCCTACATCAGGCATGCATGCTAAGTCACGTCAGCCATATCTGACTCTTTGTGGCCCTATGGAATGTGGTTCACCAGGCTCCTCTGTCCATGGACTTCTCCAGGCAAGAATACTGGAGTGGGCTACCATGCCCTCCTCCAGGGGATCATCCCGACCCAGGGACTGACATATCTTCTTCTAAAAGCTGCACATTTGCCTTATCATCAGACCTTTTCTCATTCCTCATCTTCTAATCCTTCTCTTTCTTGGTCCCCAAGGAACCAGTCAAATCACTGGGTACTTCTCAAGCATCAGCAGGTGCCCTAACCTTTCCACACTTATGGAGTCTCTTCCTTCCATGCAAAGTGGAACACGTCGTGCACCACTGAAGCACCGTCTGTGGGAGGATTCCCTCTCAGCCCACATTAACTGAGAGACTGTGGATCAGTCATAAAGGGTTGTATTAGCAGCATTAGCCTCTGCCTGCCTCTCTCTCCTGGGGCACTTGCTCTGGAGCCCAGAGCCATCATGTAAGAAATCCAGCTACTCTTGGTGGACAGACCACAGGAGAGAGACACACCGAGGTAGAGAGACCCAAGGAGCACCAACTCTCCTGGCCACCAGCCCGTTGCCTCCCCAGCCCAGGTGCGGGACACCTCCGTGCGAGAACCTGCTGGTGGTTCCAGCTCGCTGCCCTGGCCCCGATGCACTGGGTCTGCCTGGCTGGAGAATCCAGCCTCTTTCAGAGCTTGGCAGTCCTTGTGATTAAGTCCTTGGCCGGATCGTCGGCTCTTTCTGCCTCCAGCTGCAAGAAATGAGAGTCTCTAATTTGTATGGTGTTAAGGAGACCCTCTGCTTATCTTAATTAGCCTTTAATTGGTGATTAACCACCCTCAGACTTTGCTTCTCCTCCTCCAGGGCCTCAAGCTGCCCCCAGCAACAGCCATCCAGTTCTGGAGTTGGCAGGATGCCGGTTTCCCGGGTCGTTCCCAGATACCTTATGGGCCATACCCTCCTGGGCTTTCCTTCCTTCGGGTCTTGATTGCACCTCCATCTCACGCCATACCTGTGTCTCCCTATCGCCCCTGATAGAGTCCTCACTGCCAGCCATCTGGTGGCTGAGCCAGCTCCAAAATCCCACTTGAGAGATCCTTGGACCACCCACTGGTACCATCTGTTGCAGGTCAGTTTCCCTGGCATCTAGCTTCTGAGATGAAGGTTTTATTGGGGAGAGTCCCTGGGTCCACCCTAATGGGAGGGAGGCTGAAAAATGTGAGGCAGAGGAAGGCAAACTGCAGGACAGTCGAAACAAAGACTTCAGCTCATCCCCCGGGATCCTGGGCACTGGGATAGCTTGTTAGAGCTGTCCTGGCTTAGGGAAAGCCTTCTGGTCTCCATACCAACTGGTCATTGCATACAGATTACCTCTGCCTGGTGAGGGGGAGTAACCTTGGGTGAGGCAGTTTTTTGGATGGAGGCAATCCCCTGAGAGGACTCAGGAAAGAGGTGTTTTGCTGAAAACCCTCTGAGCAGCTGGGGAATGAGTGCCCCCAGGCTGGGGTGGTGGAGAGTGGGTCTGGGCATGTACTGCAGTGTCTGTTGACACATCCAGGGCGCACTTTCTCTAGGCATCTGTTCATGCTCAGTGGCTCGGTCATGTCCGGCTTTTTGCAACCCCTGGACTGTAGCCCGCCAGGATCCTCTGTCCATGGGATTGTCCCAGTAAGAATCCTGGAGTGGGTTGCCATTCCCTCCTTCCGGGGATCTTCCCAACCCAGGGATTGAACCTGTGGCTCCTGCACTGACAGGTGGATTCTTTTCCCATGAGCCATCTGGGTTACTGACTGAAAATCCAAACTTGAGCTATAGGATAGAGATCTATGATATCTTTGGATAACTTCCTAGAAATTCTAGGAAAAAGCCACCATCTTGGTAATCCATCTTCACAGACTACATGTGCCACGTTCTGAAAGAGTGAAGTTTGCAGGGGTAAAAGCTGTGACTTATTTTCAATGGTGAGAAAAGCAAGTCTCAAAGCCCCATATTCCTGGCTACCTAAGGCAAAAAGAAACAAGTGTGTTCTTTTAAAAAGTAACACTGCACCCATTGCATTTATCAAATTCTATGTACATTCATGTGTTATTAGTCAGCACTTGTAAGCATGTGCCCCATTCCAGACATTGTACTGTGAGCTGAAAATTTGCTTCCTGGGAGGAGATTTGACAACCAAACATCCTTGCCTTGGGGGAACCGCTGGGTGAGGTATCTGTGGAACTGACAACCATGGAACTCTGCTCCCTCTCCACTTGGACAATCTTTACACTACTACACCCCACCCCCACCACCAAGAAATGAAGGTTAACAAGGAGAGTGAAAAAGCTGGCTTGAAACTCAACATTCAAAAAACTAAGATCATGGCTTTCAGTCCCATCCCTTCACAGCAGATAGATGGGGAAAAAGTGGAAACAGTGACAGACTTTATTTTCTTAGGCTCCAAAATCACTATGGATGGTGAAAACAGCCATGAAACTAAAAGATGTTTGTTCCTTGGAAGGAACGCTATGACAAACCTAGACAGGGTATCTAAAAGCAGAGACATTACTTTCCCAGAAAAGACCTGTATTGTCAAAGCTATGGTTTTTCCAGCAATCATGTATGGTTGTGAAAGTTGGATCATCACGAAAGCTGAGTGCCAAAGAACTGATGCTTTCATACTGTGGTGCTGGAGAAGACTCTTGAAAATCCCCTGGACAGCAAGGAGATCAAACCCATCAATCTTAAAGGAAATCAACCCTGAATATCTTGGAAGGACTGATGCTGAAGCTGAAGCTCCAATACCTTGGCCACCTGATGTGAAGAGCTGACTAAGTGGAAAAGACTCTGATGCTGGGAAGAAGTGAGAGCAGGAGGAGAAGGGGGCGACAGAGGATGAGATGGGTGGATGGCATCACTGACTCAATGGACAGGAGTCTGAGCAGACTCCGGGAGGTGGTAATGGACAGGGAAGCCTGGCGTGCTGGATGCCATGGGGTGGAAAAGAGGTGGACACGACTTAGCAGTGGAACAGCAACCACCTCCCAGAAGTGGTTTAAGGAGTGGGCACCTGTCCCAAACCGGGACAATCCATGCCCTTCCCTTGTGTTTATACACAAAAGTGGGGAGGAAACAGACCTTTCCAGCAGTGTAATGCGGTGTGATACCAGTGGAGGATTCCTAGAGGCTGTGTCTGTAGCATGAGGAAGAAACTAGGGAGACCAGGAGAGAAAGAAAGGGGAGAGAGTGGAAGAGGGAGGGAAGGAATTGTGCTTGAGCCACTAGATTTCGCAACTCTGTCAAGTTCTGAAATGTTCTTTCATAAGCTGGTTTGAGTGGCGTCTCTGTTGCTTGCACTCCAGAGGGTCCTGAGGTATCTCAGCAGGTCAGCAGCTGCTCCCAGCTGTTGACACCGTGTATGGCACACACTTGCCAGTTCACCAAGAACTCCAGGGCACAGGAGCCCTTGGCCCTGTGGGGTGAGGCCTCTGGTGCCTTTGTCTCCCTTTACAGAGGAGGACACAGGCTCTATGAGATTTCTTCTAGATGTGATGGATGGGAAAATGCTTTGTAAGTTGAATGATGCTGTCCATGTGGGACCTTTTACTGCTGCTGATAGTGAATTACTAATCTCACCTGTGAAACTGGACCTCTTGCTCACAACACCTTCTATGCCCTCGGCTCCTAAGGATCAGGCTTCCAATCGCCAGAGCCCCAGGGCTCAGCACAGAGCAGGTACTCATCTGAAGCGTTCCGACTGATCTGAGCGGTTGAGATGCAGTCGCTGGCACAGGCAGCCTGCGGTTCAGCAGTGTCCCCAGTGGGCAGATGTGGATATAGAAGGGAGGATGCTGTATGCTAGGGCGGCTGTTGGGGGCAGGTGGACCTGGGGCTGCCTCTCACACCCTGCCCTGTCCTGGGCCTTCCTTCCCTCCCCTATTAAATGGGGAGGTGGCGCTGACAATGCTCCTTCGGTCTAGATCCCCTGGTTCTTGCTGCCTCCGTGGATAGTGGGCAGATGTGGATATAGAAGGGAGGATGCTGTATGCTAGGGTGGCTGTTGGGGGCAGGTGGACCTGGGGCTGCCTCTCACACCCTGCCCTGTCCTGGGCCTTCCTTCCCTCCCCTATTAAATGGGGAGGTGGCGCTGACAATGCTCCTTCGGTCTAGATCCCCTGGTTCTTGCTGCCTCCGTGGACACTGAGCATAAGGCTCCCCACTGCACACACTGTGACTCTGCCAGACACGTCTTCTGATTATTGGGGGGCCTGGGGGAAGGCCAGAAGTGCTAGGGGATGAACGCCCCCCAGAGCAGCCCTCCTTGTGCCCCCAGTGGACCACAGAGGCAGATTCGATGCTATGGGAGTCTCCCAGCAGGACGGAGTCCCCTTGGCCTCAGGGGAACCTGCTCTCCCAGCTTTGTTATAGACGCTCCTCCTCTCCCCAGTCCCCATCCCCTACCCGTGCTCCCTGGAATTCTACAAACCAGTTGCACTGGATGCTTGTTCGAGGCAGAGGACTTGGGCTGTCTCTCTCTGGGGTCTGTAATGTCAGGACCCTCTGCTGACGGAGGAAACCCAACGTGAACGGCCAGAGTGAAAAGAAAGGGGCCAGAGTGACCCACCAACCCGAGAGCCCAGAGCTGGCCAAGCCGAGAGCCATCCCTCCTTTAGACCTTCTCACCCTGGGCGCCCTGAAACTCTGGGCACAGAGCCTTCTAGCTTCAAGTCCAAACCTGGGATGGCGCCTGCTTCTCAGGGATGGACAGTGGGTTGCTGAGCTGGGCTGGGCCTCTCCCACTGGCCAGGGGAGGGATGTTCTCGGTTCCCCTGTTGAATTGGGGGTTTGCACCCCAGTCTGGAGGGCTCAGTGGGGAGGGTTGAATCCGCAAAGAACGATGGAAGGGCTGCCTGCAGAAGGAACGAGGGTAGCACTGAGGGCAGAAAGCCCAGTGATGCTGCTCCGAGTCCCTGGAGCTCAGATGCCCTCGCTGATCCATTCAGCATCACCTCCCAGCCCCCATGCGGTGCGGACAGAGGGAGCCTCCAGGCTCTCTGGGGCAGACTCGCAGCGGAACAGGACACATGCGGTCTCTGGAGCTGCGTCAAAGCACCTCCCATCTCGCCCCCCATGCCTGCAGGCCCAAGCTCAGAGCCTCAGTGTCCCCAGCCTCCCGACAGGCTATGGCTGCCCCTGCTGAGGCCTCAGGGCTACATCTCAATCCTGCGCTGCAGGCACACGGTTGGTGCTGGACCACGGCTCCTCCATTCTTTCTTCCCTCTTGGAGATTTTTTAATTTTTGCTTTGTTTTGTGCTTGAAAAGAAGAGAAGCGAATGAGATTTCCAAATGCGTTACCGGTGGGTGAGGGGGGTCCGGGGGCCCCGCGGCAGCTCCCCTCTCTTCTGGGACCCGCCGATGCTTTCTGCCTGATGCACCTGTCATGTCTGAGGCCCCGTCCGTCATGCTGGGTGCGTGCCACATCCTGGTCCTTGTCAAGACAGCCAGCAACCGGTGCTAATGAAGCCCCCGCTGCGAGCCTCCGCGCCAGGTGGGGGCGCGGGCGCCCGAAACTCCCCCAGCCCCACTTGCCAGGGTTTCTCTCCCAGCTGCAAATAACAAGCACCCAGATGCTCTGTTCACATCAGAGCAAAATGAGACAGGCTTTACACCCAGGCTTTTAAAGGGGGGGGGGCGCAAAATTAGTGAAATGTGGAATAATTTGAAAAAATTAGACCTAGTTTGTCCAAGATTAAGGAGAGCTCTAAATTAAGTGGCCCAATCTTTCTTGCTGGGGAGGAAAAAAAAAATCAATTCAGCCCTTAATTTTCTTAAGCGTCCCTTGTAAGGACGTGTGTGCAAAGACTTCTAGGGGTGTTTATTAGGTCATTTTATTTTAATCACCCTCCGCTGGGCTTGCCAGGAGATGCTGCAGACATTTCCCTGAATTTGCGATCAGCCACTTCCAGAGCTCATCCAGAACCTTCCTGGGAAGGAGGAACTTTCCACTACCCTCCAGGCTCTGGACAGGTGTGGCCTAGATGGTCCAGGAGTGGGGCTCCAGGACCCTCACGGACCCTGCAGACAGGGTGGTGGGTTTTCTCCCCAGCTCCGTGAGAGAGATGGAAGGGGACAGGCCAGGGACTCAGGAGGGGCCTGAGTACAGGGGCAGGGAAAGAACCTTCCAGAAGGAAAGGAACAGGAGGCCATGAAGAATGGTGTCTCCAAGGAGGAGGAGGAAGATAGGAGGCAGCAGAGTCAGCGGTGGCGGGGAGGGGGCAGCTGGGAGAGAAGGCCAGAGGGGGGCATCCCCCAAGGTGAGCCCAGGAGGAGGGCAGAGAGGCCCACCTGGATTGAACCAGGTTGCAGAAGCCAGATCACGTGGGGTCTTGCCAGCTGGTTGGGACTTTGTCCCCGGGGGTGACGCAGGGGCACGACACGCTCTGATGGACAGTTTTCAGGGCTGTGCTGAGATCTGGGTGGGACCGGGGAGCTGGTCTAGGAGGGAGCCCGAGGTGATTTCCACGTGCTGGACAGGCAGGAGGAGTGCTGGTGGCAAGACAGGTGAGCCGGTGTGAAGGCAGCAATTGCGTGTCGTTGAGCCGACGTGCGGGACGTGGAATGAAAACGTCTGGGGAGGACAGGCGTGGGTGTGTGTGTTTGGAAGTCACCAGGGCCCTGCTGTCATGCTCAGGTGCTTCAGACGAGGAGAGCAGACAGAGGCACGATTCACAAGGTGCTGAGGTGGCCATCCAGGGGGGTCGTAGTGCCTCCCTGCTCATGAGCACCTGCAGGAAGGGGGAACACCCTGCCCCACAGGCTGGAGAGCTGGACCAGGAGCAGGGAAAGAAGACCCCTGACTCCCTGCCCTGCCCTCCTGTCTCCAGCCGGCACCTCCACCAGGAGCCTTCCCCCCCAGGACAGGAGGCAGGAGACCAGGCGACCCAGGGGCCAGGGGTCTGCCCCAGGGCAGGGAACAGGTGGCAAGGCCAGGAAGGGTGGCCAGGACAGAGCGTCAGCCACCTCCCACCCACAGCCCGTCTGTCTTTCTGCTGTGGTTGTCTTCTGTCCAGAGTGCCCACCCTGGATGAGAAGGGCTGCTCCGGGGCTTGTCTATACGCCTGCTATTGTGGGAGAAGCATCAGCCCAGGCGCCAAGCACTCAGGGTGCCCCCACTGATGTACACCCACAATGGAGGAGCCTGCCCTCCTCCACCCCTTCTCTCTTCACCCTGTTCTGTGACCCCAGGGCCTGGAGGAGCCTCCTGAGGCTGACCTGTCTATCCCTCCCTGCAGGGTCCATGCTGTGCAGCCCAGCCCTGGAGGGGTTCCCTCCTGGCCCTGCAGACCCGGGAGGAGCCCGCTCCTGGGATCACACCCCAGGTGGGGTGGGCTCCCACCTTATTTCTCTCCACGCCTTCCTAAAGGGTCCCTTTCCTCAAGGTACATCTGCTTGCTGTAGGACCCCAACTGAGCCAACGGCTGCAGTGTTTAATGAGGTGGACGGTGGGTGGGACGGGGAGAGAGGGGGGCACTGGTGGGGCAGACAACCCCGGGCGGGGACCAGGGCACGGGAGGGGGCGTGCTGCGGAGAAGCGGCTGCTCAGACAGCGGGCCAGGTGCGAGGCCAAGAGGAATCTCCTCCTCAAAACCTGCTGTCTGTGATGGGCACCGCGGAGGGGAGGGCCAAGCTGAGGGCCTGCACCTTGGGGGAAGGCATTCGGTGTCCCCAGGGGCAAGCATCCTTCCGGGAAGAGCCAGGAAACAGGGCAGGGCCGAGGCTCCACGGGCTACAAAACCAAGCCAGCCGCCTGTGTCTGGCCCCCACCAGGCTGCCCTCCTGGCTCCGCCCACTGTCAGTCATCTCTGAATGGCCCTGGGGTAGATGGGTCCGTTTAAACCCGGCCTCCCCTGGCTGCCTGCCCTCCCCACCCCTGGCGGGGCTCTGGGGCCCCTGGATCCAGCAGACCAGTCAGCCCCCTCTGCCAAGGCTGTCTGTGCCCAGTTAGACTTGGAGCTTGGGGCCAGAGGCGTCCTGGCCGGGGAGGGTCCCAGGGGACCTGGGGGTGCCTCTCGCGCACGGGCGTCCCGGGCTGGGCCCCCACATGGTGGCAGCAGCCCGGCACCGAAGCCCGCCAGGCCGCCTGCTCTGGGCCGGGACCCAGCACAGCCCTCAGCTCCCTGGCCCTGCTCCCCGCTTTCTGTGTCAGCCGCCCCCAAGACGCCGTCCCAGGAGCTGCCTCAGAAGCCTTCACATCGCATCTCCCCCATCACCTGGCTCTCCCCGGGCCCACCAGCATCCCTTGGACCCCAGGCCTCCAGTGTGTAGTTCATCCACAGTGAGGGCACCCCCCAGAGTAAGCAGCGGGGGGCGTGGGGACTGGGGGCTCCCACAGGCTCAGCTGGGGCCCCAGGCTGGCCTTACCCTGCCCTCCCAAGGCCAGTCTTGGGCCTGAGCGACCCAGTGGACGGATGTTCCCCCTAAGACAGTGCCCTGGGGAGACCCTATTGGGAAACATGGATGGACCCAGCTGCAGGTCAGAGAGCCCCCCTGGAAGGTGGGAGCTGACCGGGGCCAGCTCTCCAGGGTCCCCTGCACAGCCCAGACCCTTGCAGGGTGCACACTGTCCTGTTCAGCCTGCTTCCGCGGCTCCCTTCTCGCCTCCTCAGTGCCCACCAGGAACACCCGCTCTGGGACCCTCGGACAGAGATCTGCCCTCACCCACTTTGTTGTTTCTCTGCCTTTGTGCGCATGCTTTCCGCCCTCAGTTCCCTCCACCCGCCCTCTCCTCCCGCTGTGAGCAAGTCCCCACTCCCTTGGGACCAGCATCAAGGCCGGAACCTTCCTCAGCCTTCACTTCCATCGGGTCAAGTGACTTGACCCCAGAGCCTGCAGGCCCAATGGGGCCTGGGTGGGAGATGGCAGGGGGGGGCGTAGGTGCTTTTCTCAGGCCAGGCAGGGACCGGGAGATCACCAAGCACAGTCCTGTCTCTCGAGCTGCCCCAGGGGGACACCGGACAAAGTCTGGAGATGTTTGTGATTGTGGAAGCTGGATGCTACTGGCACGAGGCAGGAGAGGCCCATGGTGGGGCTCAGAGTCCCACACTGCACAGGGCGGCTGGGAGCCCAGAGTGGTCCAGGCCCCAGAGTTAATGATGGCCAGATTCGGACAGCCTGCTGCCCAGATAGAAAGAGGGGCTCATGGCAGGCATCCAGGCCCTCCCAGGACACACTGAGGTCTTAGCTGGAGCATCTCTCCTGTGCTCTGAGCCTCTTTTCCTCTTTGGGGCCCTTTCTTGGGGACTGAAGGCATGTCCCATCAGGCCAAACTGAGCACACACCTTTCTTCCCAGCCGGTGGTGCTCAGATCACCCTGACTCCCTGCCCCCTCTTCTGCTGAGCCTAGAGATGGGCCCGTGGACTTGGCATTGGGGCACTGGGGCCCTCAACTGCTGTGTAGCTCTACCCCTTTCTGGGCCCAGTGTCCCTCTCCATGAAAGGAGGTGGCTGGGGTCGAGGCCTGCTGCGGGCCCCTGCCCGTCCCGACGCCTCGCCTAGAATTACCCGTGTCAGCATGAGCAAGACCATCCATCAAGCCCCGGCCCACGCGGGCACTGACTTCAGCCCCCAGCCATGGCAGACATGTGCACCGCTGAGCTGGGGCCCCCCAGGAATGAGCCCCGGGAGCCCCACCTGCCTTATTGATAACGACCGTGCATACGTGAGACGCCGGGAATGTCTACATGATCGGGTCTGTCTGTTCCAGAGGATGCCGTACATACATCCAGGCTATTTTCGGGGGCCGGCGGGGCCAGGCGGGAGAAGGGCAGGGGCTCCTGGACGATCTGGTTACGGCCATGTGCCGGGGCAGTAAATGCCACTGATTTTGTGCAGTGATCTCACGGGAAGGGTGGCAGGTGGCCTGACCTGTGCGGGCCTGGCCCAGGGCTGGAAGGAAGGGAAAGGGTGGCAGCTGGCGCTGGAACACCCAAGCCCCTTGGAAATGTTCTGCGTCCTTTTTTCCTGAGTGGAGGACACCCCCCCTCAGTGCCCCTGTGCTCACTGCAGCCCGAGGAGGGACACCCAGCAGGCCCTGGGGGCTTGGACCTGGGGGGACCTGGGGCAGGGGGATGAGTGCAGGGCGTCCCTGAGGGAGAGGCCACTTTGGTTCCCTTCTCTGCTGCTTTGCAGCAAAAGCAGGGCCACTTTGACCCTCCGGTGGGCAGAGGAGTGCATGAGGGTGCTGGTGTGGGGTGCTCAGAGCCTCTTTGCGGGTTTCCCGGCCAGGGTGTGTGTTCTCTGGAGCCCTCTCTTAGGGCGCCTCTCCCTCACCTGCTCCCCACCTCTCCTGGAGTGATTTCCGTTTTCTTGGCAATGCCAGGCAAGGCTGCAGGGCGAGGCAGCGTTGGAAATTCACTGCCGTTTGCACTGTGTCTGATGTGTTCAGTGTCCAAGGGCTGCGTCTTCAAAGGCGCCCTGTGCGGTGTCCGAGCCGCTGGGGCTTTGTACCGCCCCAGGCCCTCCTTCTGCCCCTCCTCGCTGCCCGGCCATGTCCACTTCCCAGCTCGGCACTTCTGGTTGCCTCTGGGAGTGTGTGCTAGGTCACTCAGTCCCATCCGACTCTTTGCGACCGCGTGGACTGCAGCCCAGCAGGCTCCTCTGTCTATGGGCTTCTCTAGGCAAGAACGCTGGAGTGGGTTGCCATTGCCCTCCTCCAGGGGATCTTCCCGACCCAGGGATCGAAGCAGGATCTCTTATGTCTCCTGCGTTAGCACTAGAGACACCTGGGATGCCTGCACGCATCTTTCCGTTTCTCCGAGTCCTTCCCACTCTCCAACTGAAAACTGCCAAATGGTCCGTTTTCCTCGGACAGCTTGGAGCCCCAGAGGCAGTGGAGCAGGGCGAGACCTTGTGGGTCTGTCCCCTCCTGTGTGGCAGACACATCCCCCTGTCCCCTCCGCCCAGCCTGCAGACCCGCACTAGACTCACAGTCCCTGAAAACGTGCAGGCTGTGCGCATCCCTGCCCACCACACCGCTCTTCGGGCTTCATGGTTCCCCCTGCCATCTCTTTCTTTGCCTCCAAAGGGCTTCCGGTCACCCCAGAGCTTCCTCTGACTTCCCTGCCATGTCCCCTCCAAGCACGGGCAGGGGCGTGGGGCGGGGCAAGAGGGCTGGATGCAATCAGTTAGGGAGGCAACCCGGAACAAGGTCACCGTCCTCATCACGAAGGCTGTGACTCCCTCTCCACCCGGAGACACAGTTGAGGCTGCCTTCCATCTGTTTTAACTTGGTTGAGGGACATCAGACTTGAAACAGATCTGCAGTTGGAAGGGGAAAATTCCTCAATGTTTTAATTTGCTCCATCCGACTCCAGGCAAAGAGGCCATGGGCTTGTTTTTCCCACCTCCACCCCCACCCCCA
>SJYX01005045.1:136577-185646 GCA_006410675.1 Oreotragus oreotragus
ATATATAGATATATAGATATATAGATATATAGATATACACACTTACCAGGTGGTGGTAGAGGTAAAGAGCCTGATCGTCAATGCAGGAGCCGCAGGAGACGTGGGTTCGATCCCTGGGTCAGGAAGATCCCCTGGAGGGGAGCATGGCAGCCCACTCCAGTATTCTTGCCTGGAGAAACCCACGGACAGAGGAGCCTGGCAGGCTACAGTCCACGGGGTCGCAAAGAGTTGGGCACGACTGAAGCGACTTAGCACACAAACACAAATTATTATATATATATATATAACTTTAAAATATCCTTTTCCATTATACGTTATTATAAGATATTGAGTATAGCTCCCTGTGCTATGTACACTAGGTCCTTGCTGTTTATCTGTTTTACAGAGAACAGTGTGTCTATGTTAATCTCAACCTCCAAATTTATCCCCCTCCTACTTTCTCTGGTAGCTGTAAGTCTTGTTTCTGTGTCTGAGTCTGTTTCTGTTTTGTACATGAGTTCATCTGTGGTGTTTCTTTTTTTAAGGTTTCACATATAAGTGAGATCGTACAGCTTTTGTCTTCCTCGGGTTTACTTCACGTGATAAGCTCTCGATCCGTCCGTGGTTCTGCAAATGGCACTATTCCACTCTTTTTTTGTAAGTCTTGTTTCTGTGTCTGAGTCTGTTTCTGTTTTGTACATGAGTTCATCTGTGGTGTTTCTTTTTTTAAGGTTTCACATATAAGTGAGATCGTACAGCTTTTGTCTTCCTCGGGTTTACTTCACGTGATAAGCTCTCGATCCGTCCGTGGTTCTGCAAATGGCACTATTCCACTCTTTTTTTTACGGCTGAATAATGTTCTGCTGCCTATCTGTGCCACTTCTTCATCCATCCATTCGTTGACAGACACTTGGGCTGCACGTGTGTCCTGGGCACAATAAATAGTACTACTTTGAATGTAGGGCTGTAGGCCTAGTTTTGAATTATGATTTTCTCTGGATATATGCCCAAGAGTGGGATTGCTGGATCGGATGTTATCGGCAAACCCCACTTAATTAGAGGCTTCCAGCAAGAAGACTGCGCTGTGTAGGCCACACCAGCCCCTTCCAGCACCCTCCAGAGAGCTGGGCCTCCCTGGCAGCTCATCCCCTTTTTCCTTGCTCTTCCTCAAGGTTCAGGCAAAGTTTCAGGGTCCCGTCCCGAGAAAGGCCTCCCCCGCCCTCAGCCTCAGCCAGACTTTCTGAAGGGCCTGCGCATGTGGCTAGCGGTCCTCTTCCCTTTCCTCCCCTCTCCTCCCCTCCCCTATGCTTTTCCTTCGTCTTCTCTTTTCTTTGCTAGCATTAATAAGAGTTTCTCGTGCTTAATAACGACAGTTTGCAAACTAGGAGCTTTCAAATACAAAACAGACATAAAGCTCTTCTTCCTTCTTTTTATTAAAGCATAATACACACACCAAAAAAGGTAGTATTTTAAGTGCACCAATGCCTCTTCTCAAAATGAACACACTGTGTGGCCCATCCCAGCTCAGGCATGTTTCTGCACCTCGGAAGCCCCCCCATGCTCTGCCTAGTGGCAAACGACCCGCCGCCTCTCGCCTGCCCCATGTAACCACATTCCCAAGTCTGACCCTGTAAATCAATTGAACCCACAGCTCACTTGTGTGTGTTTTTTCCAAAAGTGAATCATGCCCTGTGCTCTCCCAACCCACGGGCCCTGTCGTGTGGCTGCCAGGGTGAGTGCAACACACTCATCCACGTGTGAGGCGGGACCACCCCCTCCAGCGGCCCCCTGGGCTGTGTCCAGGGACGCGGAGTCTGCATCTCTCGGTGGACGCTTGTTGAGTGAGTGTGTCCAGATGCCTGCTGAGATGGCCCTCCCGTGGCTCTTCACTGGTTTCGTGGCAGAATTCATCCTGAAGCTGCTTGCCTCCTTTCCATCTCTGCCCGCGACCCTGAGCCGAGTGGGCTTCCTTGGGGCTGGTAGCCCTTGCTGTTGTCACCCCCGGTCACAGTGGATGTGCAGCCCCCACTTTACAAAGGGGGAAACTGAGGCTCCATCCCATCTGAGCCCAAAGCGGCTCTCACTGTGGACAAGGAGCAACAAGTCAGGGACGTGGGGTGGGACCAACCCAGCCTCAGTGCCTTTTGTTACTTCTTTTTTCTTTCTTTTTTTCCATTTTCTTTTCTGGGTGATGTAAGACACTCCCTCTTCCCAGGAGGGACCCTGGGAATGGGCGGCCCGTCGGGTGGAGTGTATGTGGCCCAGGCCTGGGCGTCTCTGCTGGCTCCTTCCAACCTCAGGACCACCGTCCCACTGCCCAGAGCCCGTGGCCATGGGGGCCTGCTGCTTGGAGGGCATTACAGGGCCACGCTTTCCATCTCTGGTTCACTTGACCACCTCCCCTTGTGAGACTCGGCAGGATGGGTGTGTGAGTTCTGGGGAACAGGAAGTAATGAAAGCAGGGAAGTCCTACGTAGGTTGCGGGGGCCTGTAGAAGCACCTGGGCAGAGGTGGGGAGCTTGATGGGAGACTGGTGAGCCGGGGAAGCGCGCAGGCCAGGGCGGAGTCAGGCCGGGGTGGGGGCGTGACAGGGAGGCAGCGCAGGGCTGGCGGCGGGAGCTCTAGGAAATGAGGCAAGTGAGCGTTTAAAAAGTCTTTATAAATAAATATGCATAACCAAACATTTGCCATTTGGGGACTTTCCTGGTGGTCCACTGGTTAAGAATCTGCCTGCCAATGGACGTGGGTTTGATCCCTGGTCTGGGGAGAGTCCACGTGCCGTGAGGAAGCTGAGCTTGTGTGTGACAACTGCTGAGCCAGCACTCTGGAGCCCGTGAGGCACGTCAGAAAGCAGCCCAGCTGCAGGGACAAAGGCCCTGTGCAGCCAAAAAGAAATAAATCAAATTTTTAAACATTGCCATTTTATATTGCGTATTAACCATATATAATGTATAATTAACAATAATATATTCCATATATTTTAGAATCTAGAAAGATGGTACTGATGAACCTGTTTGCAAGGCAGCAGTGGAAACGCTCTCTGTGTCTATAGAGAGCAGACTTGTGCCCACAGCGGGGGAAGGAGAGGGCAGGATGAATGGAGAAAGTAACATGAGAACATATACATTACCGTACGTAAAATAGATAGCTGGTGAGAGTTTGCTGTAGGACTCAGGGAGCTCAATCCTATGCTCTGGGATAGCCTAGAGGGGTGGGATGGGGTTGGAGGTGTGAGGGAGGTTCAAGAGGGAGGGGACGTATGTATACCTATGACTGATTCATGTGGATGTATGGCAGAAACCGACGCAATATTGTAAAGCAATTGGCTTTCAATTAAAAATAAATAAAAATTTAAAAAACTGTGCTCGTAACCATTTTGAAGTCTATGGTTCAGCGGCTTTAAGTACAGTCACATTGTTATACAAGATCACCACTATCCATCTGTCAGAACTTTTTCGTCTTCTCAAACCCAGGCTCTGCACCCACTTCCTTTTCCCCCAGCCCCGAGCACCCATCTGACTTCTCCGGGAACCTTGTGTAGATGGAATCCCATGGAATGTGACCTTTCCTGACCATTTTGCTGAGAACAATGCCCTCAAAGTTAACCTATGTTACAACAGGCATCAGAATTTCTTTTGAAGACAGTACTGTTTCATGGTGTGAACATCTCACATTTTGCTTACCCTTTCGCCCACTGACGGACACTTGATTTCCACATTTTAACTATGGTGAACGATGTCAACATGGGTTTACAAATACCTGTTTAAGTCTCTGCTTTCAATTCCTTTGGGTGTACACCTAGCATTTTATTTTATATTATTGCTTTTTTTTTTTTTTTTTGAGGCAAGGAACAATGACTTTATTCAGAAAGCTGGTAGACCAAGAAGATGGCAGACTAATGTCTCAAAATAACCATCTTTTACGTGTAACTTTTTTGTTTTGAAGAATATGTTGTTTGTTCTCATTTGCCAGCTACACACTTAATTATATTTATAAAATTTATTATATATGTAAAATCTAAGTTTATCAAATTGCCTCTTGTCTTTCTACAAATAGACAATGTCCACTAATTGTAAAAATTGTGCCATACCTAGCATTTTAGAGCACAGAAGTTCATGTCCAGTTCGAACTTTGGAAAGTCCAGTTGGGGGCCCTCTTGGAGGTTGGAGGACACCGGAGGCAGGGCCCCCAGGTTGGAGGCTGGGCAGAGACCATGAGGCCTGAGCTAGGCCAGGGGGAGGGGGAGGGAAAATGAAGAACTGGGGGGTCTCTGTTGAGGCAGCCCAGATAGATACAATGGCCCTGGGCAGTGACGAGAGGAGAGGGTGAAATGGCCCACCGTGTGGCGGGGTGGGCTGAGTGTCTGATAGTGACGCCATTATCGCAGACGCAGGGTGTGAGGCCTCCCTTGTTGGCTGGGAGGAAGAGGGGAGAGAATGAGTCCAATTTGGCTGGTTTAATAATTTTTTCCTTCATGCGTTCAGCAGACATTTCTGGAGGGTCCGTTATGTGCTAAGTGCTGAACGCATGAAAGGACAGCCACGGGAGAGAGACCTCTGCCCCTCAGCCCCCTGGGTGGAGCTGCCGTGTAGACACGTGCGTAACTTACTGAGGTGCAGCCACTGGGGACCTGTGGCTGGCCTGGAGAGACAGAGGGAAGAATGGGGCTTGCTGAGGGGGCAGAGGCAGGGCCTCTGGGGCCCGGGAAGGCCGTGCTAGGCCCCAGCGTCCAGCAGCGAGGGTGCCTGTGTATGAGGAGAAGGAGGGCAGGGAGGGGAGAGGGTGGCGATACAGAGGCCTTGCAGCCAGGCTGAGGGTTTGCCCTTGACCACAGTGAATGGGAGCCACGAACTGTTGTAACAAGAACACCGTCACTTTGGGTGGATGCGCATGCTAGGGTCCAGATCTGTGAATGGTCTAGTGGAGAGGAGCTGGGGGGCGGTGGACAGGGCAGGAGAGGCACCTGGAAGCCCTCTAACCTCAGCGGTGCAGGTCAGGGGGCCTCAAGGGGTCCACCACCTCCCCTTGAGGGGAGGAAGGCCTCACTGCTTGCATCCCTTGACTGCATCTCTGAGGCAGATGGGGGCCCTGTGCAGGGGAGAAAGCGCTGATCAGAAGCAAGCTGCAGCCCCCACAAAGGGCCTGTCCATCTCCCCAGGGGCAGTGGGGCCCCAGGCTTCCTCCTCTGCCTGGGATGGGGCAGGGGCGATGGGACAAAGGCGGTGGGGGTTGCTCCCAGTGCAGTTGGAGATGCGACGGTAGCCCCAGAGACAGGCCCCCGGTGGGGTTGGGGAGATGGGATGGAGACAGAACACACTGGAAGTTGCGGGTCCGTGACCCGAGGTCCAGACTCCCGTGTGGAGGGCTGGGCACCTGCTCAGAGTGGCGGTGCGGGCGGCAGGCGTGGAGGTGAGCAGGCACTCTGGGTGTCAGGGGATTAGTGCCCATTCAGAGCGGGTCAGGTGCACGGGGGGCTTTGTTCAGACCTGTTTGCCTTTTGTACCCGCCTGCAGAACACCCAGGATGCATGATGTCATTTCAGACGCATTAAGCTGGAACAGCTCAAAATTGAATAATTAATTACACTCAGCTTCAATCGCAGTGACTAATTGATCAGGGGCTGCCAGCAGACACCTGGACGGGATTAGCTGTGCACAATGAGGGCTGCGGGCAGGTGGCGCGGCCCCTCTGGACCCCCGGTCCCTGTGTGGGACTTAATTAAGACTGACTTGATTTCTCCATTCTTGCTGGAGACCTCAGCAGGCCCCATCCATCCCACGATCAGCGGTTCCAAGTGGACTGGGCGCTCGACTCGGACATGAGAGCTGCCTGAGGTCTAGAAAGACGCTGGCCTTGTCCACGCCTGGGTCCTAACCCTGGTTCCACCTTTGGGTGAGCATTTAACCTGTTGGAGCCTCCACATCTGTCCAGCTGAGACCGGCACTGCTGGGTCCAGCTCTGGGCATAGCCCTAAGCACGTGCTGCTGCTGTCCCTGAGACTGCTGAGGAGGCTGCCCTTGCTCTCACCTCCCTTGTTTGGCTGCAGCTGGAGCAGCTGGCCTTGTCCACCAGCCCTGCGGCTCCTTATTCACTCCCTGGAGAAATTTCTCCTCCAAGGCCCCTCTTGTGGACAGTACTGCCTTCTCAGCCATCTTGAGCCCCCTTCCTGTGTACACAGCAGCGTCTGGCTGTTAGGGGGCCCAGCTCACAGTACCGTTCTCCAGAATTCACAGCCACGTGAGTGGCACATCCTGCTCCTACAAAGGGCCGGCATGCACAGTTGGGCAGGCTGCGCACTGCACCGTTCAGACTTCGCTGGAAGTGGTGTGGCCCACAGTTGCACAATGGGACACATCGTGTCCATTTCTCCCTGTCCATCTCCTTGCTGTTTCCTGGTCTCCTCATTTCATGCCGCCTCAGCCCTATACCCTGGGGCCGAACTGCCGTGCAGATCTCACAGACCTCACACCTTGCCTTCTTGCCCTTCCGGCCCCCAGCACACTTGCTGGTCCAGATGGGGCGCCCCCTGTCCCCTGACGCCTCCATGTTCATCATGCCCCCGGACCTTGTTACCCCACCCCCCACCCCTCGTGCAGCCCCCTTCTCCTGACCTGCAGATACACTGGAGACCCTTCAAGACTCGGGCTTCCCCAGCTGCCACCCTCTCCTAGGTGAGGTCGGCACCCCTCAACCATTTCCCCAGATGGCCTCAACTCTTCAGTTCCCCCGACAATAATCTCAGGCCCCGTGTACTTTCTGGGGGACATGCTCAATCCTGGTCACGGTGAAAGCCCCTGCAGGCTCGGATGCCACCGCCCCTCTGGCCTCCCTGAAGCTCCCTTCTCCCTGACCCTGCCTCGCCCCGGCCTCCAGCCCCAGTGTGCCCTGCCCTTCACTGCTGCCGGGACCGGCCAGGGCTTCTGGCCATGGCCTTCTGTGCGTGCCAGGTGGCCGATCAGCACAGTCAGCCACAACCAGCTTATTTTGTTCCTCACTTGTCCTGGTCGTAATTAAATTCTTTTCCCTCTGAAACCTGGGAGCACCTGGGACGTGTGGACGGCTACGTCTTCGGTCCTCTCCCAGGGTACAGCAAGGCACTCCTGGAGATCCTGGTCACTCTCTCCTCCTGCAGCACACCCCCAGCCCCAGGCGCGGGAGTGCTCAGCTCATTGTGACAGGGTCTTTGCCACCGACCCTCCTCTACCCTTGGCATAGCCCAGAGTGGAGGTCGGTCCTATCTCCCTTTGTTTTTTGTTTTTTTGTTTTTTTTTTGCAGAAATTGGAGGTGGTTGGATGCGAATTTCTTAAGTCAGAGGGAGGAGGAGACCAGGCAGAGAATCTTCCCTCTATTGTGCATCTTTGTCGTAATCAGAGCCCCTTTGGATCCCTGAATGAGACTTAAAGGGTGTGTGGACTGGCATCCCCCTAGCCACAGACAATAGGGTTCATTATCTCCCTATGGGGGTGCTTTCAGAGGCACCTGTGGTTCCCACTTCCAGAAAGAACAAGAGGCTCGACCAATCTAAACCAAAGTCCTCACTGGACTGTGTCGTCTCTGGTGCCCAGTCAGGCTGGCAGGTAAAGGCCCGAGTCTGTGTCCAGCACGGTGGGCACTCAGGGGACCCCCCCACCCCCTGCCGCCAGGCATCCAGTGGCCAGACCGCTCATTAGGAATGTACTTCTGAACCTGAACACACAGATGCGGTAGTGATGGGCATGTGGCCAGAACCCACAGGGTACACAGGGGCATTTCCCAGGATCTGGGATTTTATCCCAAGGTAAGTTATGTGTTTCTCATCTCTCTTCTGGCAGAAATGGAACTGACTTGTAACAGGTTCAAACACAGAAGAATGTCTGTTCCCCCAAAGTAATCACTGTTAAACTGGTCACTGTGACTTCCAAATATTTTTAGGCATATATAGTCATTTAAATATACACCTTTACGTCCTTCTTCTTCTTCTTTTTTAATATAACAGATGGGACCAGCCAACCCATACAGTTCCTCTTCTTGTCTTAGCTTTCGACAGCTCTCCCCAGGTCTGTGCGTGTCACTCTGCTTCGTCCTGTCCATCAAGCGGACAGTAAACAGTGTTCCTTAAGTGGATGTCCCCGTGGTTCGTCCAGTCATTTCTCTAATGATGGGCAAAGAGGTCACTGCAATTTTTTACAATTATAAATAGTGTGTGTTGGGGGGAAAGCCCTAAACACCCTATTTCAGTGGAACTCAACAATAGCACTTTTGACATATTGCCTCTAAAAGGGTTGTACCTATCTACACCCAATAATAACACGTGATTTTCAAAAATGTTTGAAGCTATAGAATGGCACACAAAGCAAAATTCATATACATTTAATTTTTTTTCACTTTTTTTAAACTTCATGTCAGATTTGGTGAGAGGCACTTTGCCTCTTTCACCGCCTCCCCCGCCACCCTGCCCCGGAGCCCCCGGAGGTTCTAAGGGGGGCCCGGCTCTGCTCTGTGCTATAATAACTCCAGGGGCGGCCATGGCCACCCATCTGTCCATGTCAGAGGGTCCTGGCTGGCCCTCTGACTACTCATTTATCAACACTGTGTAGGGCTGACCCCATTGAGTGATTTATTGAATTTCTTAAAAGTCCTTTTTCAACTGATGTGATGTGCCTGAGGTTTGAGGAGACACGGTTCCACCTCTAAGGGGAAATGCTTCTATCATTCTGAGAAAAGACACCAAAACTTTCCCCCAAGTTTCCTCCCTGCTGCCACCCCCACTTCTGAGACAAATCCTGGGGGGCAGGCTCCCAGCTCTTTCCAATCCCCCTCTTTTGGTGGGAGTCGAACCCCTGAAGGGGTAGGAAGAGGGGTTTGCATTTTCTCTAGCTGGCAGACCTGAACAGAAAGCACAGCCTGGCCCAGACTCAGACACGCAGCGATGTGGCCACATGGGGCAAAGTCTCTGCGCTCTGGCCATCCTCACAGCCCATTAAAGCTAGGCGCTTGGCTTCAAGCAAAGGGTCCCTGGGGCCCCCTGCCCTGGACTGCTCCACTCGGAGGCCCCATCGTGCTAGTCTGGACTGGTGAGGCAGGCTGGCCCTCAGACAGCAGAGTCTTCTGATGGCGGGTTCAGCACCCCTGTGCACACGCTTGGCCCACAAACGTTCTTCTGCTAGGAGGAAGAGTTTAGTCTCCACATCTTAGCTCAAGTTCCTCATGTTCCCTGCCTCAGTTTCCTCACCTAGAAAATGGAGCTCACGATGCCAGTTTCATTTACACGGGATCTGGGATTTTATCCCAAGGTAAGTAATGAGCAGCTGGTGTAGGAACAGGGGGCTTTCAAATGGGTCCCAGGCCAGACTCTGGAGCAGACATCTTTAAAAAAATTTTTTTTAATTGAAATAAAAATTTTATTTTACTGCACTGCAGGGCATGTGGGATCTTAGGTCCCTGACCAGGGATCAACCCCCCCACACACACACACATTGAAAGCACAGGAGTTTCAACCACGGGCCCACCAGGGAAGCTCCCTGCACCTCCCTTTCTAATTGTTCGTCACCCTGACCTGAGCGACAGCACAGAACTTGCACGTCTCAGAGCCTCCACCCCAACACCTCCTCCAGGGCCCTCGATCACCCAGAGTGGAAAGAAAGGGCCCCCAGGGCCTATTGACCTCAAGAGTAAACTCCTAGAACATATGGGTAGTGAACGTCTCGCTCACTAGCGCCATCAACAGACAGGAGTCTTTCCTGACTCTCCCCGATTGGGTGTGCAAGGGAGTACCACAATGACTGACAAAAGAAGTATTTTGACTAATTTAGCAGGAACGTGTGTGTCGGGGGAGGGGTGCCTTCTCTCTTGTAGCATTAAGAGCACCCACCCCCCAGGGCAAGCCCAGTCCGGCCCTAGGATCCAACTTTCTTATGTATTTATTTAAACCCTGCCTCATTCCGGAGAGAATCTAGGGCCTCACCATGAATACCATCTTTGTGTGGCCTCCCAGAGCCAAAGGCCGGGAAACCCAAGCCAGGCACGTCTGGAGGTGGAGCCTCCATATGGCCTGAAGGCCTTGGCCAATCACGCTGGGCCGCCGCCCCGGCCTGCTCTCCGCCTGGAGCAGGCCTCCCGGCCTCCCCACAGCATCCCGTGGTCCTGGTGGCTCCGCCCTGGGGCTCTCAGCCCCTGGAAGCAGCAGTGGCCAAGTCGTTTTACTGGAAGATAAAACAAATCTCGCTTCTCTTGAAAACCCAAGGATGAAACAAGTGGCAGCTCAATGGCCGTGTGTGTGTGTGTGTGTGTGTGTGTGTGTGTGTGAACGTCGCCCTCGGGCCTGGCACTCTGGCAGCAGTGGATGGCAAGAGAAGGGGTTTGCTGGAGGCCACCTGCCCAGGCCCTGTGCAAGTCAGGCAGCCGCTTGGAGGGAGGCATGGCCCCCGCCTGCCCTGCGGCCTGAGGGGGATGGCAGATGGGCACTCAGTGCCCACGCGCGTGGGTGGCCCTCACCTGAAGTCTGGCCTGGCTCGTAGGCCGGTGCCCCTGCCCTGGAGCTAGCGCTCCCTCCCAAGTAGTCCAGACGCCCCACAGCCCTGCCACCACTGTCCCGCAGCATCCAGAGGGTGGCATTTGGAAGTCTGAGGGACCCAGAGCTGACGGCCTCAGGTTCCTTTCACTGGGGGGCAGGGTGATGCCCAGCTAGGATCTGGCAGGTGGAACATAGATGGTCCTGCAGGGAAGGTGAGACCAGGTCCAGAACGCTGCGGGAAGTCCGAAGGGAGGCCTTGCGTTCCTGGACAGGCTGCCCCCAGGGGAGACCTTCATCCCACGCTCCCACGTGGAGCAAGCGGCTGGTGGCCTTCCTTCCCCCTTTGACTTCAACTCTCCAAAATCCTTCCATTCCAAAACCCACCCCTCCCCAGGAGAATCCTGCCATTTATAAAGACTCTCCATGTGCAAAGACGCCTTTGCAGAGACCACTGGGCCTGGGGGACGCCCCTCAAAACTTCCCCCCTCTGACACTTTGCCCCCCTCGAGCTTATGATGGGGAACCGGGAAAGTCTGCAGCAATGAGCAATTCTGTTGGGTCCAGTGCCGGCCAGTTATTAAAAAAACGATAACGTGGGTTCCACCAAGGAAGGCGGCGCTGAAACCAGACTCCCGGCGCGCATGCATTCCGATCCGGCTCCGTCGGCCCCCGCGGCGCCTGCTCCTCTGGGGCAGGGGGACATTTGGGTGGTCCTGCCACCTGTTGGAAGAGCTCGGATGCCTGTAACCCAAGCAGGGCCTGAAAATAGCTGGAGACGTGGCACTCCACGTCGGTGCTGCCCTTGACCGTCTGCTGGGAGGTGGTTTCGGCGGAGGGTTGGAAAGGCGGACACTTCCGAAACCCCAGAGAGAGGGTTTTAGAGAGAGGGGTGGGCCTGAATGGAAAGAAGGTGGGCACTGCCGAGCTCCCCGGGGCCCCAGGACCCTCTGTCTCCTGTGGGACAAGGAGAGGAGCCGTCCCTAGCCGGGGAGTAAAAAGTGCTAGCGAGGCTCGAGCAGTGACAGTGAACAGCCGCCCGCGGCCCCAGGGGCCAAGCGCCCATCCCCGCCAGCCCCGCTGCCCCAGCCTGAACTCAGGCCCAGCAAGGTCCTGCTTAGAAACCGCAGGTTGATCGTGAGCCCGAAAAGTCACACCAGGGCAGAGCGAAAGCCATTAGGCTTCCGAGACAGAGGATCAGCTACTTGGCTGGCTCCCGTGGTCTAAAGCCACCACTTTAGAGAAAGCTCCTGGAGCTGTCCAGAGGTTATGGGCTGTGGACAGAAGGTCAGAGAGCGTCCATGGACCCCAGGGTTCGGGCTACTTGACTTTCTCCAGGACCAGGGGTTTACAGGCCAAGACCCTCAGCCTCCTGTCCCCACCACCAGGGAACTACAGGGGGTCCTTGGGTGGGCAGAGGTGCGTTGGCAAACCCAGAGAGGCCTTCAGTTGTCCTGGTCACATGCTAACTGTGCACGAATTCCTGGCACCCAAAATAGCCTGGGGCAGGGGACACGGCGCCAGGAAGCTCTTGTTCAACATCTCAGCAGCTGGTGGCTCCAGGCTGGGAATAAGGAACCATTATTAGCAGCATCGATGGCCTTGGAGGGGAAGAGCAGGCATTCTGGATGGGTACAAAGGTCACATCTGATTGCTGCTGGCCTTGTGGGCTCGAGAACGCTAGGCCCTAGCTCCCAGCCTCAGGTTCCTCCACAGTGAAACAGCGAGCTATCTTGTACGATGCTTGTAAGAAAGCAGGATAACGTGTGCACGCAGTCTGCAATCGACAAAGGCCATGCCTGGCTTCCCGTCAGATCGAGGCCCAGCCCCCGAGCCCTTTGTCCAAGAAGACAGCGCGTGAGCTCTGCCAGGAGAAGCAGGAAGCCTCGGCTCTGGCTGCCTCTAGCAGCTGGGGAGGCTGGAAATCCAAAGGAGGACGGCAGCTTTAGACAGAAGTAAATTGCAGGCTTCAGAGCGCTGGGTGAATGGGTACAGGGCAGCGTCTGGATGCTCTGGGAGGATGGAAGAAACTGGGTGATGTCTGTGGGGCTTTGGGAAGGGGAAAGATGGCAAATGGAGGCGCTCGGGAGAAGGGCGGGTCCCCAGGCCCAAGGCCCCTGTGAACCCAGAAAACGTGGACCCAGAAGCCCCCCAAACCACAGGTGACCAGCAGCAGAGCAGAGATGCGCGGCCAGGCTTGCCCACACCTGCAGCAGGCATGGGCGACAGAGGAGGCAGCCGCCAGGAGACTCCGAGGCTGCTCAGAGAGGCCGGATGCTGTGGACGCGGGGCACCATCATGCCCTGGTCTATTTTCGGGCCTCCGCTGAGAGCGCAGGAATCCAGGCGAAGGGGCCCGAGGGCTGGGACCACCTGTCAGATCCTTTCCCCAGCTGAAGGCAGGGTGTGGGTGATCCAGGGCCGGAAAAAGTCCAGGCCACCTCCAAGCCTTCCAATTTTAGAGTTGCACGTCTCCAGCTCCAGGACACGGAGTAACCTGCTGGGGCTCGAGAGGACCTATTTAGTTCCAAACAGACCCTTGCCCCAGATCTCGGCCAACATCCCCTCAATCTTTCATTAACCGTCTCTCCTGCCAGCAGGCAGCCGGCTTCGTTTTACTCACGAGGCCTGGAGGGCAACCGAGAGCCCGTCAGCGCTGCGTCCTGCATGGGCACACTGCGGCGGGCCAGGAGGGAGGGTCTGGGGGTCCAGGACACCCCTGGACGCCACTTCCGGCAGGGAATTTGAGGAGCAGAGCTTCTGAGCGCTCAAGGGCAGTGAAGGGGACACGCGTGGCTGGAGCATCGAAGGCTTCGTTCAGGCCGGCCTTTCGGTTTGTCCCGTCTGTCTGCTGAGTCACTCGGGGACTCTGGCTCTTTATCTGTAAAATGGGGCCAAGAACCCACCCTTGCCGGCCTCTTGAGGGGATTAACTGATCCCCTGGCAGCTCCCCAGGCTGGAGCAGTGAGGCTCCAGGATGTGCGAGGCCCCGGCGTGTCCTGCTGAAGCCTTGGACAGGCCCTTCTATCCTGCTGGGCTCCAGTGGGGTGGAATCAGGCGGGGGAGTGCGGAGGGCATTCCAGGCCTCAGCGCTGCTCAGCAGCAGGACAGACCTATAGGAAGAAATTTTCCCCGGGCAAACTGGGCCCCTCCTGCTCCTCCCCAAGCCCTGGTCCCCCTTCCTGGCTAGAGATAAAAGTGGTTGGTGGACAACAAGGACCCACTGTGTAGCACATGGGACTCTGTTCAGTGTTTTGCAGCAGCCTGGATGGGAAGGGAGTTTGGGGGAGAAAAAGGATACATGGATACGTACAGCTGAGTCCCTTCGCTGTTCCCCTGGCCCTATCATAACATTGTTTGCTAACTGGCTATACCCCAATACAAAAAAAAAAATTTTTAAGTGATTGGTGTAAACAGTCCTACTGCGTGGCAGAAGCAGCTTCTCTTCAACTCCCCATCAGTTCCCACCTACAGAGTGGCTGCCTCCCACACTGGGGAAAATCTTTAGTGGGAGTTGCGCCCACCCCCCAGGGTTAATAACCACCATCTTTCCAATACCGTTGGATGTGCCACCCTTCCATTCATCCGGTCTCAAATGACATGACTATTATTTGCTGACCCCTTCAGCAGTGCTGCTGGGCTGGGGTTCTTATGTTCATCCAGGCCCAGATAGTTTCTTGATTTTCTGGAGAAAGTAGGGGGTGGTTTTCACAGCTAACTAGTGGGTGATCCCACTGGTAGGCTTCATCCTTCTCGTCAGGCTGAGTGGAATCCAGATAATCGGAGCGGTGGGGATGTTAGGCAGGGTGGGTCCTGGGGAGGTCAGGAGACAGCTCAACCATGTTCTGCCGAACCTTCCCTTTGGGTCAGGACAGAGTGACGGGGGATAGATTTACTCTTCCCAGTGAAACCGTAAAAAGCACCAGGCAAAATATATTGGGTTGGCCCAAAATTTTTCTTTTGTTTTTTTCCATAACGTCCTACAGAAAAACCTGAATGAACTTTTTGGCTAACCCAAGGTACAACAAGGCCTTTTCAAGACACTAGACAACGCTAAAAGCTGGGAAACGAATGGAGTGAGTCCTACAATTGCCCCGGCTTACTTCCTTGGGAGATTTCCCAGAGTGCCAGCAGGAAGGCAAACGGAGGTTGCACCCAGAGGCTCCCTGAGTCCAGGAGAAGGAGCTGAGGGGCTGGGGAGACCAAGACAGCTAGAACATTGAGGGCTGAGTAAGACGCTTAGGGAGAGAAAGCCCTGGAGGTCTGCATGGGGGCCCCCAGAGGGCCCACCAGAGGAATGAGCAGTGCCCACCTGGAGGAATCGACCTGAGGCTGGAAAACCATCCTGCTCAAGCATTCATGCTCAGTCGCTCAGTCGTGTCTGACTCTTTGCGAATCCGTGGATGGTAGCCCACCAGCTCCTCTGTCCGTGGGATTTCCCAGGCAAGAATACTGGAGTGGGTTGCCATTTCCTTCTCCAGGGACCTTGGGTGTCTCCTGCATAGCAGGTGGATTCTTTACTACCGAGCCACCTGGGAAGCCTCATCTTGCGCAAATCCAAGGATTAAAAAAACAAAACAACCCTTAAACCACTCAAAAAGATTAGTGGAAACAGGCCCAGCACTCTCGTAGGACTGGGAATAGTGTCAATTTCCCCCCACCGGCCTGGAAAAATTCATATTCAAAGGGTATTGAGTGGAATTCTCAGGAAGATATGACCCCAACAGTGGGAAATAATTAGCTCTGGACTAAACGCTGCTTCAAACCTGCCTAGTAAATTATAAAAACAAGAGCCGAAAGGATCAGACTGTTTCCAAGTAACTTGACCAAATGCTCAGACTATTTTTAGGAATATACAGATACACTGCACACAAGTGGGCAAAACTCATAATATTTGGCATCCAATCAAACCTTACCAGGCACTCAAAGAGGTGAGAATACGCAGCCTTCAATGAGGAGGCTCATTAATTAACCGGAACTGACCCAGAATTTACACAGATGTTAGAATTAGCAAGAAAAGAACATTGAAAGTGTTATTATAACTACAACCAATATGTTCAAAAGGTTAAGTAGAGACACGGAAGACACACACAGAACGAACCGAATTGAACTTCAAGGGATGAAAATCGCAATGTGCAAGATGAAAATTACACTGGGTGAGATTATTAGCAGACTAAACATTGCAGGAAAAATAAAAAGGTAAATGAGTTGAGGATTCAGTATCAGAAACTATCCAAAATGAAACACCAGAGAAAATAATCCAAAGCATTAAAATAGTGTCAGTGAATCATAGTATAATTTCAAGTCACAGGTGACTCCCTGGTAAGGAATTTGCCTGCAATGCAGATGTAAGAGATGCAGGTTCAATCTCCGGGTCAAGAAGATCCTCTGGAGAAGGAAACGGCAACCCACTCCAGTATTCTTGCCTGGGAAATACCCTGGACAGAGGAGCCTGGTGGGCTATAGCCCACGGGGGTCACAAAGAGCTGGACACGACTAAGCAACTAAGGAACAACAATGGCAATGCACAGGTCCTGAAAACTCTAAAAGAAGGAGGAGAGCACAGAAGAATACCTGAAAAACTAATCAACAAATTTTTTTTCCAGATTCGATGAAAATAATAAACCCTCAGAGCCAAGGAGCTCAATGACCCTAAGCACAAGAACAAGGCAAAAGCGATACCAAAGCATATTATCATAAAATTGCTCAAAACCAGTAATAAAGAAAAAAAAAAAAAACCCTCTTCAACACAGTCAATAGAGAAAAGACATGTTAGTCCAGAGGAAGAAGAAACAGGATGAATGCGGAGTTCTTATTAGAAACAATGAAAACCAGAGGCCAACAGAGCAACAATCTTTAAAGCACTGAAAGAAAGGAAAAACTGTCAACCTGGAATACCTTCACTGATATACCTGGTGGAACTATCTTGCAAGAACAAAGGCAAAATAAAACCTTTTTCAAGGTATACAAAAGCTGAAAGAAATTTATCACTAGCAGATCCGCACCCACAGAAATGTCAGGAGAAGTCATTCGGGCATAGAGAAAATGGGATTAGAAATGCGGATCTACACAAATGAGAGAAGCACCCCGAATGATTCCTACGTGGGTAAACAGTCAAGGTTGGTTTTTATTCTTTAAAAGAGAGTTGACAGTTAAAACAACAACATTAACAATGCATTGTAGGGCTTACAATATATGTAAAATTTATGACAGCAATCTGACGGGGGTTGGGGTTGGGAAGATGGAAGCCCAGGATGCAAGCTTCTTACACAAGGTACTGTGAAATGACACGACGTGAAGGCAGACAGTGCTAAGCCAACTTGAGAACTAGAAACTCTAAATAATGACTAACAGAACAAAACCCAGAGTTACAGCTAATAAGCCCACAAAGAAGATAGACTGGAGTAATAAAAACTAATGAGTAGTCCCAAGAATGCAGGAAAAGAGGAAAATGGGAACAAAGATCAAATCGAGAGCAAATAGTGAGAGGATAGGCTTAGACGCCAGTAAGATCCATAATGATATTAAATGTGAGTGGTCCAAGCACCCCGATTAACAGACAAGCAAGACTCAATGTCGCTCATGACAAACACACCTCGAGTATAAAGACAGAGACAGGTTATTAAAAGGAAAAGGGTGGGAAAAGATATGCTATGCTGCCACTAATCTGAAGAAATCTCAAGTGGTTATATTAATATCAGACAAGCAGATGCGAAGGAAAGGGCATCACCAGAGCTAAAAAAAGATGTTCATTTTGTAGTGATCATAGAGACATGGATGCAGAGGACAGAATCATCCCAAACGTTTATAACTGGAGTAGCAGAGCTTAAAAACACAGGAAACAGGGTCTTCCCTGTTGGCTCAGTGGTAAAGGATCCACCTGCCAAGCTAGGAGGTGTGGGTTCCGTCCCAGATCCAGGAAGATCCCGCCCGTCACAGAGGAAACGAGCCCACGTGCCACAGCCACTGAGCCTGTGGTCCCGAGCACGGGAGCCACAGCTGCTGAGGCCCACGAGTCCCTAGAACCCACGCTCTACAGCAAGAGAGAGCTCCTCCGTGAGAAGCCCTCTCACTGCAGCTGGAGAGTGGCCTCTGCTCGCTGCAAGAGCAAGGATCCAGCACAGCCAGAGACACAAATAAAAGTTTCTTAAAAATATGTGAAACAAAAACTGAGAGCTCTTTGTACAAGAGGAGACAGCCAGGTCTGCAATGTGAATTGGCTATTTCAATATCCTTTTCTCAGTAATTGATAGAACAATTAATAGACAGAAAGGCAGAAGGCAGAAAATCAGTACAGAGTGGACTTCAACTGCAAAAACAGCCAGCTTGACATGACTGACATTTACAGAACACTCCAGCCAATGACCACAGTTACACATTCTGTTCAAGTGGACATGGAACGTTTACAAAGACAGATCATATTCTGGGTCATAAAGCAAGCATCAGTACGTTTAAAGGGATACAAGTCATACATAGTATATTCCCTGACAATGGTGATATTAAATTAGAAATCAACAACAGAAAGATCTCCGGAAAATTCCCAAGCACTTTGGTAACTAAATAGCACATTTCTAAATAACTCTTGAGTCAAAGAGAAATAAAAAGAGAAAGTTGAAAGTATTTTGAACTGAATGAAAATTAAAATACAATTTATCAGAATTTGTGGGCTGTCTCTCAAGCAGAAATTAATAGCACCAAATTCCTGTATTAAAAAGGTCTCAAATCAATGCCTCCATTTATAAATTAATAAACTACCAAAAAAAAAAAAAAAGCCTCAGCATATTAAACTCACGGCATGCAGAAAAGAGGAAATAATTAACATCAAAACAGAAATCAGTGAACCATGTAGCAGAAAATTGATAGAGAAAAATCAGTGAAACCAAAAGCTGGTTCTTTGGAAGATTAGTAAAATTGATAAACTTCTTACCAGGCTGACCAGGACAAAAAGAGAAAATAAAAATCACCAGTATCAGAAATGAAAGAAATGCTATCACTGCACAGCTACTGGCATTAATATGATAATAAGGTAATTTTATGAATACTTCTGTGCCTATAAATTCTGCAAGTTATATGGTATGGAAAGATTCTTTGTAAGAAACAAACTATCAGAGTTTATTCAAGAAGAAATAGATAACCAAATTAGCCTTGTATATGTATTAAAGAGATAAATGCTATCACTGCACAGCTACTGGCATTAATATGATAATAAGGTAATTTTATGAATACTTCTGTGCCTATAAATTCTGCAAGTTATATGGTATGGAAAGATTCTTTGTAAGAAACAAACTATCAGAGTTTATTCAAGAAGAAATAGATAACCAAATTAGCCTTGTATATGTATTAAAGAGAAGGCAATGGCATCCCACTCCAGTACTCTTGCCTGGAAAGTCCCATGGACGGAGGAGCCTGGTGGGCTGCAGTCCGTGGGGTCGCTGAGGGTCGGACACGACTGAGCGACTTCCCTTTCCCTTTTCACTTTCATCCATTGGAGAAGGCAATGGCAACCCACTCCAGTGTTCTTGCCTGGAGAATCCCAGGGATGGGGGAGCCTGGTGGGCTGCCGTCTAGGGGGTCACACAGAGTCGGACACGACTGAAGCAACTTAGCAGCAGCAGCAGCATGTATTAAAGACACTGACTTTGTAGTTAAGAACTTTCCCGCAGAGAAAACCCCAAGCCCGGTGACTTTACCAGAGAATTCCACCAAGCATTTAAGGAAGAAATGACACTAGGTCTACCCAAATTCTTGAGAAAATTCAGAAGGAAGGAATATAGCCTGCCTTGCTCTATGCGGCCAGCATTAACCTGACATGTCAACTGGACAAAAATACTACGAGAAAAGAGAACTGCACACTAAAATCCTTTACTAACACAGACGCGAAACTTTAGCAAATTCAATCAAAGAGTAAATATATAAAAAGCAAATATTCATTGCTAAATGGAGTTTATTCCAGGAATGCAGAATTTAACATTTGAAAATCAATCAGTGTTATTCACCATATTAACACACTAAAAACAGAAAGACATAAGAACATTTTAATAGACACAGAAAAAGCACTTAATCAAATTCAACATCCATTTGTGATAAAACAACTCCCAGTAAGCTAGGAACAGGAGAGGACTTCTTCAACGTGACAAAGAGGATCTGCCAAAGTCCTGCCCACAGCTAGTCGGGAAAGACTGAATACGTCTCTTCAGAGGACAGGAATCAGACAAGAATGTCTGTTTTCACTGTGTGTATGTACCAGGGGATCTCATCTTTCCACTAGCGTCTCCATTAGAAAGAGAGGAAAAGAGAGTGAGGGAGGGAGAGAAGGGGAAAAGAAAAAAAAAAAGGCGTTCAGATTGGAAAGGAAGAAGTGAAACTCTACTGACAGATGACATGATCACCTCTGTCAGAAATCTCATGGAATGTAGTACAAAGCTAGTAGAATAATAAGTACGTTCAGCAAGATTGCAGATGACAAGAGCAATATAAAAAAAAAAAATCATTCTTTTTTTATACACTAGCAACAATCAGAAATTGAAATGAGGAACTTGCCTGGTGCTTCCACTGCAGGGAGCACAGGTTCGATCCCCAGTCAAGGAACTAAGATCCTGCCTGGCCCGCCAAAAACAAAACAAACAAAGAAATTGATATGGAAACACCATTTACAATAACATCAAATGTATTAAACACTAATAGGTTGATCTGACAAAAGACGTGACGGATCTGTGCAATGAAAACCATGAAACTGTTGACAGACATTAAAGATGTAAATAAATGAAGACATGCCTTGTTCATGGACTGGAAGCCTCACCGTTGTTAAGATTTTATTTCTCCCTGAATCACCCGCCAGGCTCCTCTGTTCATGGGATTTTCCAGGCAAGAATACTGGAGTGTGTTGCCATTTCCTTCTCCAGAAATTAATCACTAGATCAACACAATCTCAATGAAAATCCCAGTCAGATATTTAAAAATAGTAGCTGGTAAATTCGTTCTAAGCTGTTTCTCAAATTCATTCAGTAATGCAAAAGATCGAGAATAGCCAATCAGCTCTGAAAAAGAAGGATAAAGGTGGTACGTTAACGTTACCTGGTTCCAAGACTCATGATAAAGCTATAGTAATTAAAGCCATGTAATATGGCTTAAGAGAGAGACAAGATAGATCAATAGATCAAAACAGAAACTCAAAAAACAGAGCATGTGTATATGGAGACCTGCTTTTGACAAAAATCTGTTCATCAATACTGTTAGAAAAATGCCAGTTAACGCCATAATGATAATGTGGTGGATGAACCTAGAATCTGTTGTACAGAGTGATATAAGACAGAAAGAGAAAGACAAACATCATATATTAATGCATATACATGGGATCTAGAAAGACAGTACTGACGATCTTACCTGCAGGAAAGCAAAGCAGGCAGAGACATAAAGAACAGACTTTTGGACATAGTAGGGGAAGGAGAGGGTGGGGCGATTTGAGAGAATAGCATTGAAACATATACATCACCATATGTAAAATAGCCAGGGGGAATTTGATATATGATGCTGGAACCCAAAGCCGGTGCTCTGTGAGTGATGGGATTGGGGGAGCAGTGGGAGCGGGTTCAAGAGGGAGGGGACAGATATGTGCTGATCCATGATGATGTATGCAAAAAGCATCACAATACTGTAAAGCAATTATCCTCTAAGTGAAAAACTTTAAAAATGTATTTTTTTAAAAAATCATTATAAGATGCTGCTGCTGCTGCTAAGTCGCTTCAGTCATGTCTGACTCTGTGCGACCCCATAGATGGCAGCCCATCAGGCTCCCCGTCCCTGGGATTCTCCAGGCAAGAACACTGGAGTGGGTTGCCATTTCCTTCTCCAATGCTACAAAGCTATTAAAAAGGCAAAAATTATAGCATGATCATAACAAGTTTTAGTGAGAAACTGGAACTTTACTTTATTGCAGTGAGTGTAAAATGGCTCAGACACTTTGAAAAACAGCTTGACTGTTTTAAAAAGTGGAAGACAGGCACCATAACCACTCCACTCCTACACATGCATGACCCCCAAGAAAAGGAAGCATATGTTCACTCAGAGATTTGCACATGAATGTTCACAGTAGCTTTATTTTTAATAGCCCCAAACTAGAAACAATTCATATGTCCATCAATAGGTAAATGGACAAATTGTGCGGACAAAATTGTGTTGCATCCCTACCATAGAATACTACTCAGCGATAAAAAAGGAATATGCTATTCATAGTGGTAACTGTCTGTGTGATTCTCAAAATAATCATGGTGAATGAGAGAAACCAGGCCCAAAGAATCACATATGATGATTCCATCTTTATAGAACTCTGTAAAATGCAAACTAACCTACAGAGACAGAAGGCAGGTGAGGGCTTGCCTGGGGAAGAGGAGGGTGGCAGGAGGAATTAGACAGGGGATGTTTAGAAATTCTGGATCCTAACGGCTGCATTTGTGACCTTAATTGTTCTGATGGCTTCGTGGTGGTAACATGTTAAAACATTATTGTGCGCAATTTAAATATATTCAGTTTATTGTATGTCACATACGCATGTATTTTTTTGTTGTTGTTGAGTCAGTAAGTTGCGTCTGACCCTTTTATGACACCATGGACTACATAGCCTACCAGGCTCCTCTGTCCATAGCATTTCCCAGGCAAGAATTCTGGAGTGAGCAGCCATTTCCTTCTCCGGGGGATCTTCCCAATCCAGGATCAAATCTGTGTCCCCTGGCATTGGCAGGTGGATTCTTTACCACTGAGCCACCTGGTCACATGTACACATATTTTTGTGGAGGTAAAAATATCTTGAGGGTGAGAGGAGAAGGGGGCAGCAGAGGACGAGATGGTTGGATGGCAACACTGACTCAATGGACGTGAGTTTGAGCAAGCTCCAGGAGATAGTGAAGGATAGGGAAGCCTGGTGTGCTGCAGTCCACGAGGTCTCAAAGAGTTGGATACAACTGAGCAACTGAACAAGAAAAACAACAGAATCTTGTCTTCTTCGGTGAGATTAACTCGGGTAGAGGTGAAGGGGTCTCCAAGATTTCAGGATGGGAAGGCAACTTCTGGCAACTTCGACTTGAAAGAGACTTGCTTGCCTCCAGTAATTTTACGGCAGGACTGGGAACTCTGGGCCATTCGCTGTGCCCTTCCTCGCTGAGGGCTGGCCAAGTGTGGGTTTACTGGGGGATGGGCCCCACTTCTGGGGAAACACCTCAGTGGGTTGAGTGATGGAGGGTCAGGATGAGGTAGTGTGTGGCTATGACACAGAAGGTCTCAGAAACACCCCACACCCTCCCTCCATGTCACTTTTATATTCAATTTTGCCTGAGAATGCTCTGAAAGGCTTATAGAGCATCTGCCCCCAGATATCCCTGTGGGTAGAGGCCATCCCAGTTGAGAAAGGGAAACTTCTAGAGAACCCTGTGCCTGGCTCTCTAAGCTTGTCCCAAGACCCTCAAACAGATGAAAACCAGTAGGTACTTGCTGGCCCCAGAATGCCCTCCCTTCTTCCCAGGCACAGGCCAATAAACATCCGTCACCAGCAGCCATCATGCCCGGAACATTACACTTTGCAGCTATTTTTGCTTTTTACTCACCAACTTCTCCACCGTTTCAGCTTCTTAAGGACCCAGGACGGATGATGTTTGTAAACTGTAAATTAACATTGCACAGCTACTGTGCGGCTATTATGATGTGATTTCCTTTGTGTGATGATCCCAACCCATCTTGTGAGAGCCGCACAGGATTTAAGGGATGTGACAGAGCTGAAAATGGAGTCACCGTGGCCAATGCGAACTTTGTGTTCATTCTTTCGAAACGTCCGGTATAGGACTGCGGGTGTCTTAGGGTGATAAGGGTGTAACTTTAGATAAGGAATTCATTTGGCAGCGTCCGCGGCAAGACTTCACTGGAACAGAAGTAACTGATGGGGCCAAGCGGCCCAGAGCCTTTTTGCCTGAGAATGCTCTGAAAGGCTTATAGAGCATCTGCCCCCAGATATCCCTGTGGGTAGAGGCCATCCCAGTTGAGAAAGGGAAACTTCTAGAGAACCCTGTGCCTGGCTCTCTAAGCTTGTCCCAAGACCCTCAAACAGATGAAAACCAGTAGGTACTTGCTGGCCCCAGAATGCCCTCCCTTCTTCCCAGGCACAGGCCAATAAACATCCGTCACCTGCAGCCATCATGCCCGGAACATTACACTTTGCAGCTATTTTTGCTTTTTACTCACCAACTTCTCCACCGTTTCAGCTTCTTAAGGACCCAGGACGGATGATGTTTGTAAACTGTAAATTAACATTGCACAGCTACCGTGCGGCTATTATGATGTGATTTCCTTTGTGTGATGATCCCAACCCATCTTGTGAGAGCCGCACAGGATTTAAGGGATGTGACAGAGCTGAAAATGGAGTCACCGTGGCCAATGCGAACTTTGTGTTCATTCTTTCGAAACGTCCGGTATAGGACTGCGGGTGTCTTAGGGTGATAAGGGTGTAACTTTAGATAAGGAATTCATTTGGCAGCGTCCGCGGCAAGACTTCACTGGAACAGAAGTAACTGATGGGGCCAAGCGGCCCAGAGCCTTTCCAGACGGACGCTCCCGAGGCTCTGTCAGAGCAGGGGGAGACTTCCCACTCAGGCTCAACGGGGGACCGCGCGCTGGACCGGCCACCGCCGCTCCTGCCGAGACGCCTCCTCCCCGCGTTTCTCTCTGCGGTGACTCATCCCCCCTTTTCTCCTTTCCCTCCATTGACTAACCTGTGCTGTGTTCAGGTTAGATTCGGTAAAGCTGCGTGACTCACAGATTGAAACTGATCGTAGTTTTGGACGCCTCCAACCCTGTGATTCTTTCTGGCATCATCACTGGACCCTGTGACAGAGGCCTAAGTGGGAGATGATTCCATCCTGGGGATGGGTCATTGTCAGCAGGGCGTGTCCTCCCTTCCTTCTGGCTGGGTTGGCAGGGGGAAGGACATCAGGGATGCTCCTGACCCAGGCAAGAAATGAATAAGGTGGGGATGCGACCTCCGTGGGCCCCAGGTGGAGGCTCCCCCCGCCCCCCCACCAGACTCAAGCCTGTCTCTCCGCACAGGGCCCGGGTTGAAGAGGCCACAGTGGCTCCTGGGCTGGCCTCGGGGTGTCCCCTCCGCTGGCATCTCACTGCTGGGGTGAGGGTCTTCCCTTTGACAGCTGCCCCACGGCCTACTCCTATTCTGAGAAGCCCCTAACAAGTATCCCCTGTACTGCCTCCTTCTTTTATTCTTAGAGGATGTTGGCCAGTGACGTAGGAGGTCAGAGATGGTGTTCTGGTGTTGTCGCCGTCCAGGCCAGCGCTGACCCCTGGCCACAAGCCCTGACGTCAGCGTTCCGTGTGAAAGCAGGTGTGTCTAGACCTCTGTCCGTGTGAAAGCAGGTGTGTCTAGATCTCTGCCGCTGAGGAAGGTCAGATGAGCCCGGGTGGGAAGCAGAGGAGCGGCTCCTATTTTTCTAGCCTGGTCCAGCCGCAGACCCCTGGGAGTGAAGGCGCTGGGGCTCTCCGTCCTGGGCCCCGCGACAGCCCTCTCTGGGCTGCTGCTAGATTCCCTGGGCCACCAGGGTTCGCTGTCCAGAAGGGGATCGTCGGAGCCTGGCCTGGCCGCCAGCACCCCACTCCCTCCATCCAGCCCCAGGAGGCCCAGGTCCAGGCCGCCACACCGACGTCACCCAGGCCCTGAGCGGCGGGCCCTGGTGGATGGGGGCAGATGAATTATGGCGGTCAGCCGGCGGCCGCCAAGCTTTCCCTAGAGACTCAGGGACGGCAGAGGGGCCGAGGGGGGGCCCCGCCTCCCGAGGGCTCTGGGGGCACCGAGCTTCCTGCCCCGGGTCAGTAAGCAGAGCGGATGGAGGGCGGTCATCTCATTAGCTTCATCCGACTCCCTGCTCACCCCGTAACAGAGCCCTGGGAATGAGGGTCTGGGACTGTCTGGGGCCCCGCTTTCCCCGGGGAGGGAGGGGACAAGGGAGGTGCTGGGTCTGGGGTCAGGGCGGAGGAGAGTGAGGGAGAGCTGAAAAGTGAGCCCCGGGAGGAAGGAGATATACAGTCCAGCCGCGGACACCTGGCCGAGGGGAAGGGGAGAGCAGACTCCCCCAGGCTCTGGATCTGTGTTCAGCTGAGTGATTTCCACTGACCCCAGTTGCCTCTCATTTCCTCCTTGGTTAAAAGAGAACCTGCAAGCCCACTCCCTGGACGTTGTGAAGCTACAACCGCCCTCTCCATCCCCCTTGACCTCCCCCTGGAAACCATCCCCTACAGTTCCCAGCCCAGGAGGGCCCATCAAGAATTCATCCTTCTGTTTGCATTTCTAGAGGGAGAAGGTTGCAGGAAGGAAGGGATTCCTAACTTGCATCTCCCTAAGTCAGCGATGTCTCTCCCTTCACCATTGTTTTGGGGTTCACCCTCCACCCCAAACTCTCTGAGAACGACCTTCTCAGCAGAGCTGATCTGAGAGGGCTGGCTGCCTTCACAAGACACAGAGGGACCCCCTGATCGGCCAATATCTCCCCCCCCACCCCGCCCTCCTCTTGGCTCCTTCTAAAACCCAGTGATCCCCCTGACCCTCTAGTGATAACAGGGATTCTCTGGAGAATAAACTCCTCCATCCACATCCACCCTCCCATCCCCAGCATACTTGGAATCCCAGAAACCCACCTGGAGCAGGATCTCCCCCTAACCCCGGGCGGCTGTGGAGGGAGCTTACGACGGGAAACAGAGTCACACACCACTGCCTGCTTGGGTTTTTGTTTTGTGCTGTTTGTTCTTATTAAAAAAAAAAAAAGCAACTGATAAACAAGAATCATTCCCATAATTGTCTTAAAGGTTAAAATATTATGACAGTTCCCTGATTGGGCTGTTGGAAGAATTAAATGAGATAAGGCTCCAGGGAACATCAGAGAGGCTTTCTGGAGCTTTCCAACTGTGCAGGAAAAAGAACGGCCCTTCTGCCACCGGCTCCTTTGCCTCTGCTGTCTGTGGGGGGCTGTTTGGTACCCGAAGCTTGTCACTCATCAAACCCTGGCTACTGGCATCTTGCATGTGACAGATTCTCCTACAGGTTCTCCAGGGAGGCCCTGCATCTTACTGGCACACTTAAATCTTTGGCATTTTCAGTCATAAAGAACTTTCAGGGCACAATTCTTATTAGAATATTCAACCCTTTCAGATCTGCCATGCTCCCATCCAGGCTCGCCTCTCCAGCCAGGGCGTGGATTCCAAAGCCAACCACGTGGACACGCTCCTGGCCGCTGCCCGCTGCCCGCCCTAATCTCTGCTCCAAGATCCTGTGCTGTGGGGTGGTGGCGGGGAGGGGTGGTGGGTCCTGTGCCCCCATCTTCACCTTCCGGGCAGGGCACAGGTCTTGAGTCACAAGACTGGAATCCAACCATTTTAGCACAGTGAATGCAGACAGTCAAGTGCCTTCACGTCTGGAGTTTAGGCATCTGTAATGTAGAAGAAGAGAAAACACACCTCCAGGGGCTGTCGTGAGGATTCGATCAAATAAATGCCGAGTAAAGACTCTGGAGATCGCAGCTAAGTGAAGAGTAGGCAGCAACCAGATGCCTGGGGTCCCAGCAGAGTTGCAGCAGGGGGGGAATGTGGGTCCTGGGCCCCAGAAGGCAGCAGGGAACCTGCTCAGATCTGAGCCTGGAGTCCGGCGGGCCCCCCTCTCCCAGCATGAGGCAAGGGGAGAGGACAGAGCAAAGACCCCCAGGTGGGGGGATCTTTAGAGGTTCTCCAGCTACTCATTTAAGAAGGGAAAGAATTCCCCTTCTTCCCACCCCCACCCTCGTGCTTCCAATAAGCAAAATCCCCATTTTCTGGCCCCCAACACAGTCGTGCTAGCTTGAAAATGCCAGAGAATTAAGGGATGGGGAAGTTGAGGGGGTAGGGCGGAAGGACTGGAGACCAGTGAAGCTCCAAGCAAGGGGAATCGGGCCTTTAGGTATCTGCAAGGGCCACCCCACAATCACCCAGGCCATTTGGGTGCTTCTTGGCCACATACTTACCTTCTGGAGCAAACAGAGGGAGTCCTAATGCCCAAATGTGTGGTGGGGCTTCCTGATGGTTGGGGGGTAAATGAAAGTCACTTGGTCATGTCCGACTCTTTGTGACCCCACCGACTATATAGTCCATGGAATTCTCCAGGCCAGAATACTGGAGTGGGTAGCCTTTCCCTTCTCCAGGGGATCGAACGCAGGTCTCCCGCATTGTGGGCGGATTCTTTACCAGCTGAGCCACAAGGGGAGGGCTGGGGCGTAAGGAGGGTGGTAAAATGCACTGAAGGTGCCTGGCTGCCAGTCCATGATTTCAGTTGTTAGGGAGGCTGTGAGAGGGGACAGCCCCTGGCAGGATCAAGGCTTGCCATGGTCCCTGTGCTGGGGCGTGCTGGACTCCTGGGCTGTGGTCATGGGCCACGCTGCTCAGCTCAGAGGCTGTCCTGCCATCGTTCACGGTGCTATGACTGCCTGGCACTCCATCACTGGCTCTCCACACGGGCTTGGGGTCCACTGTGAACTTGAACTTCTAGCAGAAGCTCCTTCTATGCCTCATGAAGGCTGGGGATAGGTAGGGGGAGGGTTTGCTATGTGGAGTCTTTGCCCTGTTGTCTGTTTCCTGGACTGAATTTACCTAGGCTATGGACATTTTGTCGTTTAGTTGCTAAGTCATGTCCAACTCTTTGCGACCCCATGACTGTAGCCCACCAGGTTCCTCTGTCCATGAGGTTTTCCAGGTGAGGATAATGGAATAGGTAGCCATTTCCTTCTCCAGGGAACCTTCACGACCCAGGGATCGAACCCTGATCTCCTGCTTGGCAGGCAGATTTTTTACCACTGAACCACCAGGGAAGGACTCAGACATGGCTGGGCCAAATAACAGAAAGAACTTTGAACTCTTAAATCGGACCAGCAAACTTTCATATAGATTTAACGTTGAACTCTTGGAGCAATGGGTGTAAATATGCACCTTTTGTTCATTTTTATAGAACTTTTGAATACTAGGATTTACTTGCAGTAGGACTCGGTTTAAAAAGTGTTTGTGCTTATACAAATAAGAAGTGCTATTTCTTTCCTGTCCCTGCAGCTTTAGAAAAATAACTTTTTTCCTTGCTAATTATATATTATGGTGTTTTTGATAGATTTTTATCGACTGTGGGAAACTAACCACAGAACTGGTAATTTTTCTTAAAAACAACCCATAGTAAAAAAGACGTAAGACTTATGGAGAAATATTTTCCCAAGGCATTAGAAAAGAAAAATTGCCTGTATTCTCAAATAAGATGCAACTGAAGCAAAAAAAAAAAAAAAAAAAAAAGTGATCCCAATGTAAAGTTTTATGAGTTTGAACTTCAACAATTTGACATTCTTCTAAATGATCTCACGGAGTTTTGGCGACAATTCAGCGATGCAAGTGGTTCACAGTCTGCTTTTGTTGTTTCAGTTACTAAGTCGTCTTCTACCCTTTTGTGACCCCAAGGACTGTAGCCCACCAGGCTCCTCTGTCCATGTTATTTCCCAGGCAAGAATACTGGAGTGGGTTGCCATTTCTTTCTGCAGGGGACCTTCCCCTCCCAGAGATCAAACCCGTGTCTCCTGCATTGCAGGCAGATTCTTTACCACCTTATTGTAAACATGAAACGTGAATATTTGCTTAGATGTTAGCTTTACCTAAAGCATAGTGACCTAGACTGGCCACATCAATGCTCATTATTGGATTTCCATGTTTCTCAGGAAAAAGAAAATTTCCTTTTTTGAGGAAACTATTTAAAATGCTGTCGTTTCAGTGTTACAGTTATCAATGTAAAGCATGTTTGGTACTTACTAATTACAATTTTGTCCTGAATCCATTCCCAGCAGAGCCTAGCTATAACTTCTCCTGGCTGCTCCTAGGTTTGTGTGGTCAGGTCTTCCACAAGCCCAAGACAGACCAGGGTGTGGTTTTATTGGGCTGGCCAAAAAGTTCATTTGGGTTTTCTAGAAGATCTACCAGAAAACCTTGAACAAACTTTCTGGCCAACCCAATACAAAACTGGAAGTTAGAAGACCCATTTCCTAGGTTTGTTGTGTTAAATAAAGGCTAAGGTCCAATAAAGCACTATACATGGTAAGAGTGGGCAGGACCCTCACCTTCTAGATTCCCCCAAATCTGATACACAGAATGGAGTGTAGGAAGGAAAATGACACTAGCTTCTCCCCAGATATAAGGAAAGGACGATTTAGCTGGAACTGTTGTCAAACGCAAGTACATGTGCCCGCTGCACAGTGAGGCCAAACAAATAGAAACTTTGGAGTTTGGAGCAAACAAAGGTTTATTGCAAGGCCGAGCAAATAGAACAGGCAGCTCACGATTGAAAAACCTGAACTCTCCAGTGATCTTCAGGGAAGAATTTTTAAAGGCAAAATTTGGGGTGATGACTTCAGGGGCATGGTTGTCTCCTGAGGTAACACGGTGTTCCAGGAACGTTAACTGTCAACCTTCTGGTTCGGACCGGTCTGAGGTCTCAGCAGGCAGTGACCTGGGTGGGGGCCTTAGTTCCTGCAAAACAACTCAAAGATGTGTGCCAGGTTGTTCTGTGTGGCCCTTGAGGAGCTGCTAGGACTCTGTTCGACTGCTGTGCTTGCTTCTTGACTGCTTTTCCTTTGTTTTTGCATTCTCTTACTTCCCTAACCAGTAATTGCTTGAATCTGTACTTTGAAACTCAGGGAAAGTTCAGGAAACTAAACCCTTTTTCTCCACGAACCAGAAACAGAGGACAAGAAAAGGCTTCTGTGCCCAAGAGAGCCCTGCGAGGTTTCAGAATGACTGGCACTCCCAACGTCTTTGGATACAACTCCGTGGGCCCCCACCAGGGAGACGGTAGAATATGTACGTGCTTAAACACACACATGCTCACACCCTGCTGCAGTCCTCAGCTCCCAGCTGAACGAGGTAATTTTCAAACTTGAACTACCCCTTTAAGCCTGCCTGGAGATCCTCTTCTCCTTTAAGAGAAGATCCACAGTGTAGGAAAAGAGGAAAGAGCCAAAGGAATTACCATATTCTCTTTCTCTGGACTGCCCTCCTGCTGCTTTGTAATGGCCCAGTCTACTGGAGGCCTGCACACGGGGAAGGACAAAACCCCCCAAAGAGTGGGAACAAACCCAGCCCTAGGTCAAAGAGAGCACAACTCTTTTTTTTCAGCCCTGGGGGCTATAGAACTGAGCTCTGGGATTCCAGGTGTGGTTTGGCACCTGCTGGGTTCCCCTATGATCTTCTAGAGCGCCCAGCCCAGGCGCTGCCAGTGGCTAGGAAGTAAAGAGGATTTCCATGCCGCAGACCCTAAATAGGGGTTGCAAAATTTGCCGGGCTGTGAGAGGCAACTTCCTCTGGGCCGTGGTTTGCCAGTGGCCCGTGGTCAGGCTGCATCCGCCCCGTAATCCTGCACAGATGCTGAGGCTCACCACGGTTCCTCTGGCCTCCCTGCTCCACCCCTGCCAGACCATGATCTGTGCCCACAGTTCACCATGATTTGCCAGGTTTCATAACATTTGCTCAGCCCTCTGATACTTTAAGTGGCATGTGATTACTCCCGGGGTCTGGGGGACCAAAAGTTCTGGGGGTACACTCTGCCTCTCCAACCTGGGGAAAAGGGATCTCAGTGTAGGGGCTAAAAACCTCTCTAGGACAACTTGAATGTCACCCTTTGGGCAGCTCCTGAAAGCTTGTTACGTGTGACCTGTTTCTTTAAGAGGAAACTCAAAAGCCTACAGAATTCTGAGGGAAGCTCACACACCCCTTACTGTTTTGCAAATGGCTCACTTAGCCCGCGGTGGGGCTACCACTGCGACTGGCGGCATCTTTCTCTTCGAGTCCCCGGGTTTAAGGAAATGAGTCCAGGGTCTTCGGGGAGGTTTGGCACTGGCAGTGTCACTCCAAAATCATTAGCTATTCCTTCAGCCAAAAGGAGCACAGTTTGAACCAGGCTCTGCCAGTTGCCCATGGCCCACAGTTGCCTGCGGTCCATCAGTTGCCCCTGGCCCGCTAATTCCCCAATTCTGCCAGTAGTCCGTGGATTGCCAGATACCCACAGCTTGCCAGTTTCCCAATGTCTGCCAGTTGTTCGCGGTCTACCAGTTGCTCAGAACCCGCCAGATACCTGTGACCTGTTGCCCGAGACTTGCAAGTTGCCCGCGGTCCTCTGCCAGATGCCCACGCCTGGCCAGATGCCCGTGACCAGCCAGATGCCCAAGACCCACCAGTTGCCCAGGATCCACCAGCTCCCCACGGTCTGCCAGTTCCCTGAGACCCGCCAATTGCCCGCGGTTCACTAGTGGCCCGCGGTCCACCAGTACTCCGTGACTCGCCAGTTGCCCATGGTCCTCCGGAGGGCGAGTCCCGCCAGATGCCCGTGACTGACCAGATGCCCAAGATCCGCCAGTTGCCCGCAGTCTATCAGTTGCCCGCAGTCCGCCAGTTGCCCGTGGTCCGCCAGAGGCCTGAGACCTGCCAGTTGCCCGCGGTTCACTAGTTGCCCGCGGCCCACCAGTACTCCAGCACCCACCAGTTGCTCACGGTCCTCTGGAGGCCTGAGACCCACCAGATGCCCGCGACCTGCCAGATGCCTGCAGTCCATCAGTTGCCCGCGGTCTGCCAGTTGCCCGCGGTCTGCCAGTTGTCCGCGGTCTGCCAGCTGCCCCCAGTCCATCAGTTGCCTGAGATCCGCCAGTGGCCCGAGGCCCACTGAACTGTCTTCCCGCAGCGCTGTAATTGCCTCATCGGATCTGCCCTGATGCCCTAGGGGTCCCAGCCTTTCTTGGCTTCTCTGTGATTTAACTGCTATTCACCCTTGTTTGGGGCTTCCCGCACCTCTGTGATTCTCAGGTTCTCATTTCAAAATACAGCCGACATAGCGCCAGCCCGAGTGCTTCTCGGGCAGCCCTGCATCCTCTTGAGGATGTGCTGAAATTCTGCCGTGGAGACTGACCCTTCTTCCTACTTAGGGAAACCACTGAGTGGGGGGCGGCTCCAAAGATCCAGTTCTCCTGCTGAGAGCCCGGCGGTAACCCCGTCTTTCCTCAGACAGTTTGTGCGGTTCTGGACCCCCACCTGCTGAATGAGAGAAGCCAGTTTGGGATTCTCCCAAACTGGAAGACAAAAGACCCATTTCCTCTCATTGTTGTGGTAAATAAGTGAAGTAAGTGTTGCAGTGTGGTTCCTGAAAACACTGTGAATTGTTTGAGCATGCCAGAATCAGCGCCCTCAAGAACCACAGCATGTGGGTGACCACACTGGCTTCTCCACATCTGAGGGAAAACAGTGTTGTCGGAAAGGCTTTGCCTGGGCTGCAGCAGCAGCTGACCTCCCGCCGAGGCGAACCCCTTCTATTTCATCCTTGGAAGCTGTTCCTTGCCTCCCAACTGGGGACACCCTGCTACTTTAAGAAGAGAAAGAGGGGTAAAGACTTTCACAGTTCCTGACTCCAGAGCTGGGGTGGCCCCCAACCTAGCCTGCTGTTTTGCAAGTGTCTCTCCCCTGCGGGGCTGAACTATTGGGGTGGGGGCGGCCTGATGCTCCTAGGAGATTGGCACATCCGCCTCTTTCAGGCCCGGGATCTAAACTGTTGAGTTTTGCAGATTTGGTCCCTATAGCTCTACTCTTCGAGCGAAGAGACCACAGCTCTGGTGCACCGAGGGGAGGCTGTGGGGCGGCTTGGGGGCCAGGGCAGTATGCAAGCCCCAGACTCAATCGGGGATTGCTAAGAAGTCATAGGTCTGAGAGGAGACTGCACTTGCCGGCCTGATGCTGTAACCGGCACACCGCTCTGCCTTGACCCCTGGGCTTCCAGGCGCTTCTTTGCCCAGATGCATCTCCCTTCAGCACAGCTTCCCATGATTTACCATCATTCGCCATGGTTGGTGATTTCACCGGTCTCGGTGATTCTCCGGGCCGCGGGTTATCCACAGTCTTCGGGCCATTTTGCGCGCAGTCTCAAGTCTTTAGGGGAAAGGCTACAGCCAAATTGCTCTGGGCCCTGGTCCTGCACCTCCCCCATCTAAAACTCCGCTTTTCTAGAAGAATTGATACTTGACTCTTAGGCGACCCTCCCTCCCCCAAGGCTCTTGGTTCCCAGGGAATTATTCATCCATGGTGGGGGATGGTCATCACCTGCTCCCAGAAGACTTCAGCCTTCTAGGCTGTTGGAGTCGAGTCCAGAGGTGGTCTAGAGGTGGTCGAGTCCTGGGGGTCCCAGAAGTGCTTAGAGATGATGCCAAGCTGGGCATCACACTCCTCCAGGCGTAAGTCTGAGCGGTGTCATGTGCTACAACCTGCCTCACGCCCACGCCCGCCACATGCACACGTATGTCTGGACCAGCTCCATCCACAGGAAGTGGCCTTAGACTGCTTCCTAGTTCCAAAGATGGGGGGCCTCCAGCCCCGTTACTCTGAGAAGCAGCAGTTTTGCTCCCTAGCACTGAGCAGAGTCCCGGGTCCTGCTTTTCCAGGAGCCTCTCCCATGACAGTCTGGCCCTCAAATTGGAGCTGGGGAGCTTAAATGAATCTCTGGGCTGCCAGGAACCTCAGCAGAGGCTTTTATGAAAGGGAAGAGTGGGCAGGATTTGGAGGCACAAATAAAAACACAGGTCATAGCAAGATCCCCCAAATCACGATCCGTTGTAAGGAGATGCCTAACTGGTTCCGCAGGGACCCAGAAAGAGCACCCCACCCCCATCCCAGGCTCTGGCATGAAAACTGCCCACCGACGGGATCTCTGGGTTCCCTCCCGGAGCCTGGAGTGTGGATAGTGCCGCTGAGCCCGGGAAGGGAAAGAAAACGAATTTCCCCAGGGGAGGTGGTCTTTGGTCCAAGGCCTGCTCCCAGCTGGGGATGCTCTGTTTCTTTAAGAAGGGGAAGAACTCTCCTGCTGGAAGTTTCAGGCCCCCAGCCTGGTCTGGCTAGTTTGCAAATGACCGGGTCTATGGTGGGGGGAGGAGTGAAGCGGCCCTTCCCCCCTCCTCCTGCTCAGTCTTGGGGACCAAGGAAAGGGCTTTAGGGTCAAGGAGTCTCAGAGGAGGCGTGACACCTGCAAGTTTCACCCGAGACTTCCGAAGCCCCTTAGGCAATTACTAGTAATATTTACCTGTGGAGTAAATGCAAACGAGACTTTGGGAAGCGCCGGTGTGCGCCTGGGCTGCTTGGTGGCCTGGAAAATATGATAGTTTAAATGCTATGGGCTCCACACCAGTGGTTTTGAACTGTTTGTGTTCCCACAAGAGGCCAGGATCCTTGGCTGGTACGTGCGCCTGGCCAGTTACCCTGGGCTGCTGTGCTTCGGCTCAGAGAGCTTCCCCTGGACCCCACGGCCTCTGAGGCCCCCGGTGGGCAACACACAGACACCTGTTCCCCTTGCCACGGGGCCACCGTGTGCAGCACCACGGCTCACTCGGCTGGCAGCGCAGGGATCCCCGGGATGGCGGGGCTGGGGTCCTCCTTCACCGCACTCTCTGCAGCACGTGGCATGGCGGCTCGGGCAGTGACCTCGGGGGCCACTGCGTGGCCCTCGTGGCATTTGCTGGAGTCGTGGGAACTGTGACAGGCCATTCTCCCCAGCTAGGGAAACCAGGAAGCCCAAAGACCCCAGGTTCTCTGTGGAGGGTTAGCGCAAACGGGTTTCTGTGTGGCATCCTCACACCAGGTGCAGTGATGCCCCACTCCCCAGGATGAATATGAGGGTCTTATCACAGCTGGAGGAGAAGGCATAACCTCCAAACTGGAACGTCCTGCCCAGAGGATCTCCCCCAGGGATTCCTTGTCACTGGGATGGCCAAGACCGGAGTTCCACGTCTTGAACCTTGGCGTGTTCCGTGCCTCCCAGTGGGCAAGGTTGGGGGGGGGGGTGTGGGGAAAGGTGATTGTAGCACAACAGGGAGAAGCGCCTTGTGGCAGGAACCCCAGGGCGGCTCCTCACTAGCTGTTTCTCCGTGCCTCAGTTTCCATATCTGCAGACAGGCGTGATGAAGTGCAAGGGTGAAGGTTAAAGGAGCTATTAAACAGTAAACAGGCACTCAGAGGACCCGCCAGGCAGAGCACGCGGTCAGCATTGTTTTCCGTTTGCCTGCTGACAGCCCCACGCCATCTGCGTCTCCGCACCCTGCACAACCATTTCCGCGGGAATCGATTCTAGAGGAAGGGCAGGGCTCAGACTCCTGCGCGCTTAAACGTCGACACTCTTCTGCCAGAGGGCTTTCCAGAAAAGTTGTGCCCATTTAGATGGCAGGTGTGGTAACAAGTTGATGAGGGAAACTGCATGTGTGCCTGTGCGTGTGTATGTGTGTGTGTGGTGTGTGTGTACGGGGTGGGTGGCATTTTATGATGAATATTCCAAATAGTTTAGTAAAAGAATGTAGATCTTAAACAAACAGAAGTCCTGTGGAGACAGTCTGCCTGGTCCAAATCAGGCATTGCCCTTTTCCCTTTGCAGCCCCCTTGGGGCGATGCTGGCCTGGGACCCAGAGTCTCCCTGGCCATCTCTCCTGGCTGCAGTTGGGGGCGAGGGATGCTGGAGAGTCACAAAGTCGACGTGGCCTCGGCACACGGTTTTGCCTAGAGCGAAGGATGAGACAGGTTTTTGCACTTTTTTTAGGGGGAACACGGGTTCAAGTGTGAATCCTGATCTAGGGGAATGCAGCTTGGCACCCTTGCTCTGCTCAGCACAGACACCCCCCGGGGGGCTGCGTGGTAGCCTGAGCCCCAGTCCCTGGTTCAGAGATCCCCGCTCTACCCTTCGGGGTCAGGATCCCCTGACTTCGGGAACAGACGTTCAAGTCCCTCACATCGTCTGTCTCTCCATTAGGTTCAAAATGCAGGCATAATGCTGCCTTCACCACATAGGAAGTGGCAATGACTTTTGCCAAGGGCCTAGCCCCCTCGTGGGACCTGCCACAAGGTCGGGGGCAGGGAGGGCAGGAGTGCTCCTGAAAGGCAGCAGGGTGAATTGCTTCCTGTGGTCCGGGGTATTGCCCTTGTGAGCAGGCTGGGCACAAGATGCCCTGCCTTTTGGGCTGCCTTCCTGGACCCCCAATCTTTCTCTTCACTCACAGGATGTGCAAGGACCCTGGGGCAGGGTGGAGCGACCAGGGGCTGCCTCCCAGTTTCCTCCAGCTGTGTGGGTTGGGGGCTCCCCTTTCTGGGTGCCAGGTCGGCCTCTTATTGGGGTGTACGACTCCAGATTGGGACCCCTCCCCAATTCCTCCCAGCTCATGTTGCTTGCTAGGTGGAGAAGGGAAGCGTCTCCACCAGGCTCTGGGCCCCTGCCCCACCTTCTGCCTCTGCCACTACTGGGCTGTTTGTTTTGCGCCTCTGCTCTCTGGTGAGTTGGACTGCGGGCACTCAACGCGGATGTTTTATTCTGAGACTACAGGAATAGGATGCGGGAAACAGAGGGGCTTCCCTCGGGAGTCAGGGCCTTCCTGCTGGCCCCTCGCCGTCTATATTTCTTCTGCCACAGTTGTTCCTGGGCGGGACTGGCCAGCACATCCTTTATAAAGATAAGGTCCTGGGACAGGGCAGGGTGGAGCCTTCTGGTTTGCTGTGGACATGCTCTTCCCCTGTGGAAACCTCACCCAGAGAGGGGACTTTGAGGGGCCTTGCCAGAGAGCACCCAGTCACCTGGGACCCCTGCCCACTCCACCCCCACCTTCCCCCCTCCTCCACATNCTTAACCGATTTCATTAGGAAATCAATGCAAATTAAAAACCTCTCCCGGATCCCACTATTCTCTGAGAAGGCGGAGATCAAAGAGGCTGACTTCGCGGTTGCATTGGCGAAGCTCCAGGACTGTCTCTTATACACATCTAGATGTGTATAAGAGACAGCTTCCCCCCTCCTCCACATTCTGCCCCGCAGCCTCCCCCCGGTATTTCAGGCTCCCTCTCCAGCCTGGTGGGAGATGGCAGTTTACACACATCCGCAGTTTCTTCCTGGCACTCCCATCCCCCCTTGTCTACTTGCACTGGGATTTCTCCCAGTCAGGGCTTTGAGTTGCGGTGTGGAAACCAACCCAAATCCCGGCCTGGGTCTGCACTGTCTGTTCAGGGCGTGTGTGAGGTCCCGTGGGAACCTCTGAAGCAGGGGGCTGGGGGGTACGCTGAGGCCTTCCGGGGTCAGCTCAGGCCAGGCAGCCAGACAGTTTTGCTTGGATCTCTGGGGCTGCCACATGGCCATATGTATACCGCTGTGAGACGTGGGTGCCCCAAGCCAGCCGGAAAGGGACTTAAGGCCGAGAGCAGGATTTGAACGACTTCTGTTGTAGGGAGGCCCCTCGGAGTAAACAGGGAGAATTTCTGGGAAATGTACATGACGCCAGACTGTCGGGAAAGGACGTGGGCTCAGAATGCCTGATAGTCAGACCCGGCAGAGAGATGGCAGCTTTCCCCCCCGGGTGTCCTGGCCCCTAAGGGGCTCTCTCTCTTTTAGTTAAATGATAAAGCTGCCCCTTGCTGATTCCTCCTTCCAGGGAGGGTGGAAGGCGCTCACTTGCTTTCAGGGCCTGGGCTGAGCACACCGTCCATCTAAGATGGGAGCAGAGGTGGCCAGAGCTGAGCCTGGTGCACAGTTGGTGCAAGGCTCAGCTCTGTGAGTCCCAGAGGCAGGGAGCGTGCCCGTCACTGGCTGTCCTAACCCCCAGCACTTGAAACAGTGCCAGCCTTAGGGATCCAATCGGTGTTTCTTGAAAGTGGTGAATGAATGAATGAATGAATGCATCAACAAAACTGTCTGGAATTCACCTTTCAAAGTTAACAAGGCACAGGCTAAAGATGCGGGCCTCAGTGGTATATCTTGGGGGCAGGCGGTGCTGAGTGTCCTGGCTCAGCTGCATGTGTCCCTCCTATCGGGTGACTGACTCAGATGGTCCACCTCTGGCCATGGACATTGACCCTCGTGGCCATTGACCCTCCTAATAAAGCAGGAGGCTTTTTTGCTCTTAGCACTCTGTTCTTAGCAGTTCTTAGCATTCTGTGTTCAGGGCCCACCTGGGGTGTGAATCCCTGATTTCCATATTTTTGCAGAGGAAACCAGAGCTCAGTGGGGTGAGTGGGCAACACTCTACTCAAAGGGCCTGGGCTTCCCAGAGCCTTCCCGAAGCCCTCTGCCCCCACCGGTTCACAAAGGCTTCGCTGTCTTCAGGTTGGAGCAGGCTTTGAAAGGTGGCCTTTGTTTGCTTTTCTTTATCATCAAATGTGCAAGGGCAGCTCTGTTTACCTAAAGGCAGGCGCCTTTAAGCTCATCCTTTCCGCAAACACCTAAAGGGTATGTTGAACATTTGAGCCCATGTCTCCGAGGGCCAAGCGTTTGCAGAGCCGTAAGCCTGAGCAACTGGGTAGACAAGGGCAAGGTACAGGGCCCTGTGGTGCTCAGAGATGACCCTCTGTGACCTGTGGTCACCCCCAGCCACCCTGGTGGTGGAGCTCCCTTCGTGGTGTGGTGGGGGGAGGTTTTGGGGAAACTGAGGCCTCAAGATGTTTCTGCACCCTGGCTCGAGGAAGGGCATGCAGCAGGGCTGGCATAAAGGGCAACTGGTCCCCCTTAGAATCTTTGCCTCCGTCCCTACCCCACAATTCCCAGGACGGAGAAGCTTATAGCTCTCATCTGCCAGGCCCAGAGCTATTTCTCCTGAACCAGGAGACTGTGGCCAGGGTTTCTCGCTCTGCGTCCCCGTGGGAAGGATGGCCTTGTGAGATCAGCTCTCTCTGGGACAGCATCTGTGTGGCAGTGGGGAGGATGCCACCTCAGTTACCAGGGCTCCACTGGATCCTCAGGCGCCGCTCTGAGGGTTTCACACGTACGCCTCCCTTCTCCTTCTCAACAACCCTGGGCGGACGGGGGCTGGCACGATGGTTGTCCCCATTTTACAGATAAGGAAACTGACAGAGGGGCATGAGACCTTCCCTCGAGGCCAAGTTGCGAGCAACAGATGGTATCAGAGTTGAACCAGGCCTGACGTCAGAGCCTGTGTTCTCGCCCACCTCTTCCTTGGCTGTCAAGGCTGCCTCCATGACAAATGTTTCGTGTTGACCCCAGAGGGCCTGAGTCCTACCAGGGACAGGAGAACAGGAAGAGGGGGAGGAAGCAGGCCAAGTGCTGTGGGGATATTTTTATCTGGACGATCTCTTTCCCACCAAGCTTGTGGACTGTATCTTACATTCTCATCTTCGGGATGGGGGTCCTGACGAGGAGGAGACGGGGCTTTTGGTGGTGGGGACAGAGGGTGCTGGGCCGGGTGGCCGCACTAGGGTGGCCAGCCTGGCCCGCAGGGAACCCATGGGGCTCAGCAAAGAGGCTGAAGTTGGGGGGGCATGTTTCACTTTCCTCTCCTGCTGATTGTGGGGACCAGCAGAGCCCATTCCTCACGCTTTGAGGAGCAGCAACCAAGCTCTCAGGCATTTTTGAGACAACAGCAGTCAAGGTTGTCCACCCATGTAGGAAGGGCATCTCTATGTCCATGGCAGGGCAATGGGGCACACAGCACAGACCTTGGCTCACTTCTAGCACGTACGTTGGATTTAATTTTTGTAAAGTACAGAATAAATGCATGCTTCTTATACAGTAAAAGCAAATAACATAGAAAACAAGATTTCTAATTGCCATCTTCACCCCTGGTGTCATATGGATTGGAGACACATGGTGATACAGCGTATTTTTTTTGTTTTGTTTTGTTTTTTCTGTCCACTTAATCTTCCCTCTTGAAGGAGACGTTTACTTTCCATTCTACAGACTCTGAAAATGAGGTTAAACAACTAACTTAAGGTATGTGGGTAGCGAGCGAGTGAACTTGCCTCTGAAGTCTAAACTCAGAGCCCAAACGCTCACCCACTGGCAAGACTACTGGTCTACCCAAGAGCTGGGACCAAACACCAGCAATCGACACCGTGATTGCAGGGTCTCAGCCCTTTCATTTGGGCTTCCCTGGGGGCTTGGTGGTAAAGAATCTGCCTGCAATGCAGGAGACGCGGGAGAGATGGGTTTGATCCCTGCGTCAGGAAGATCCCTTGGCGGACAGCTTGGGCAATCCGCTCCAGTATTCTTGCAGGAAAATCCCACGGACAGAGGAGCCTGGTGGGCTACAGCTCATGGAGTTGCAAAGAGTCGGACAGGACTGAAGCAGCTGAGCACGGCAGAGCACAGCCCCCTCAGTTCAGGTGGCTGGTGTCACCAACTCGACGCAGGGCGGCCCCTGCTCGGAGTGGTCCCCGCCTGCACGTCGCTCTCTGCCCTCCGCTGGTTCTGATCTCCTTTCACCCCTAGGAGCACTGTGGGTGGCAGGCACATCACTCCCCTGGAGACGGTTGCCGATGAGCTTCTGAGCTCTGCTCTCAGGCAGGAGTCATATAAGTGTGGTTCCTTCTGGCTTTTTGGTGAAGGGGCAGGGGGTGTCTCTGGTTCCGGGTGATCTTCTGAGGCCACGGACATCAGTACACCTGGGGTCAGCCAAGGAGGATGGTGTGTGCCCTGGAAGTCAATCTCTGAGGGCACACGGGCTCTAACTACAGGGTCCTCCGGGTGCCCTTGACTCTACTAGTGAGCTAGTGGCTTCTGGGTGAGCTCGGAGACTCAGATATCAGCAGACTTGGTCCGGGGCAGCCAGCCGTGGGCTTTGGAAGGATCCAGACCTTGAATGTTTAAGCTGAAAGTGAAAAGTGAGTCTGCAAATGGTCCTCTTTCCTTGGCTGTTAAGGAGACAGGTCTTTGCGATGGACCTTGCTGAAATCTAGCACAGATGTCTTCTCCTGGGGCCTCTTGGGCGGGGTGGCAGTTTTTCAACTGTCAGCAACCTTTTAGTTAAAAAAAAAAAAAAGCAAACTTTCCAGTCCTGTTCTACCTGGAATACATTTTCTCCTTGGGGGCCCCTCCCCAGGCCTCTGCAGTTCTGTCAACATAGCAAAGCCAGCCCCCTCCCTAGCCGCAGGCAGTTGAATGAAGCAGTTCTTTGCTCCACCGAAGGAAATATTTCCATGGAGCTGGGCCAAAAAAACCCCTTGCTTGAATCCGGGCTGGCCCACACCCAGAGCCAGGGGTGCTGGGTGGGGGCGTGGCTGGGCAACGTGGCCACCTTCTCCTGGTGTCAGGATGTGACTTCTAAAATCCACCCTGTGGTGGTGGGCTTCCTCTCCAAGACCTCATTCTTGGCCTGCCTCGTCCCCTAGTAAGTGGATTTGGATTTCCTTAGGTCCCTCTGTGCATGGGTACCCACTGACGTTCCATTTCTTTTACTGTTATCAGCTTGGAATTTGTTCACCTCCATGACAGGATCAAGAGAGACTTTACAGGTATCAAGTGTGGCTGTGGGGCTGACCCCGGACCCCTCCCTCCCATCCCACACCCAAATGCCTCCATCTGAGGACAGTGCCTTGAACTACTCAGGAGGGGGAGTCCTGAGTCTCATGATTTTTATTTACTTACTAGAAAAATATTTCCTATTTGAGGCTTGTCAGAAAGAGGCTCAAATGGTCAGTCCTCTTGGATTGCTGCATTTTCAAAGAAAAATAAAAGCAGTACATGTCAGTAGAGAAATCCATAAAAGTGGAAGGAAGACAAGCCACTCAGAATTTATTCGCCCAGAACAGCTAATGGTTTGGGGGTAATTTGGAGGTATTACCTTCCAGATCCTTTTCATTGGCTCTAATCATGAAAAGGATCTCTAAAGAGCAGTGCCCACCCTCTCTCCCCACACTACACACCCCAGAGTCAAACATTACACACTGCCTGGAAGGCCAGCAGTCTACTGGGAAGTCAGCTTTATCCGTGGCCTTTCATGAAAAGCACTGCATTTTATTTGTCTTTTAATATCTACAGTTTGGCAAACTCTTCTATGCAAAGGTTGGGGCGGCACCTGGAGCTCAGGTTTCCAGGGAGCAGCATGCTCCTGACACTGGGGTCGTGGGTAGAAAATCCACATATGATCAAGAAGCTGTGAGGCTCCCTGCTTACCAACCACAGGATCACGACGCACCACAGGGACCACCAAGACTCTGACTTGCAGGGCGTGTGCGTAGGAATTGTGTTTGGATAAGTGAGAGCAGAAAGAAGAAAGGGAATCCCTCCTATAAGTCCTTAAATGCCAAGCTCAAGTGTTCAGGCTTTGTGTTGAGGGCAAAATCAAGTTCTCGAAAGGTGGTTAGTGTAGGAGTCACAGATGAGTGTGTGCTCTGGAAGTGAGTGATAGTCGCTCAGTCGTGTCCGACTCTTTGGGACCCCATGGACTATAGCCTGCCAGGCTCCTTTGTCCATGGATTTCTCCAGGCAAGAATACTGGAGTGGGTTGCCATTGTTCTAGAAGAGTTACTGTCAATTCCAGCATCCCAGAAGACAGGATTGTGTTAGATTGTTCTCCCTGAATCCTTGATGCCCAGTTTTGTACTTCACAGGAGGCACAGAGGTGGTACCTGGTAATTCCAATCTCCCCCACCACAAAGCAGGTTCATAGGAAGACCCTCTTTGTGCCCTTTTGCTTCTTTGCCTTGGGATGAGGTCTAGGGGGAGTGAGGGGGGTTCAGGGATGTGTGATTGGGGGGATTTTGAATTGCCAGAGGCTGGCCCTGGTCCTGGCATCAAGAAGGCAGAAGCATCAGCCGTCACTGTGGCCAGCCTCGGGATGTGTGGAAGGAAGACGGCTTGGGGGAGAGCTCCCTGGTGAACACTAGCATTTTACCTGGAAGACTGAGAAAGTCCGCTTAGGCGGCAGGCACTCAGGGGTCGCTGAGCAGTAGAAGCCTGAGCGTGGTTTTGAATAAGGCAACACATTTACCCACGCCTGGAAGGTGGCTATGGGAGGAGCTTGTCTTCACTTCCTGGCTGAATCTTAGGACGCTTGTCTACTTGCCCACAAGTATGTACACGTGGATAGGAGACTGCTCACATGGCTTTTGAGGGCTCCCAAGAATGAATTTAAAAAAGAAGAAAAATGTATGCTTTGAATTAGATCTACGTGAAAAAAGAGAAAGAAAATGAGGCAGCAGGCTAAACTGTGTGTCTGGGTCACTGGCTGTCCTCCAGGGATCTTCAGGAGAGTTGGGTTTTAGCATGTACAGAAAGAAAGTGAGCCATTTCTCAAATTTGGATTTCCTTGTCTGTTTTGCCCTATCGATATGATCTGAGCCTTCATATGTCTTTTTTCCAGCAAGTAAAGCTTACATGACATTGTTCAGATTGAGAAGCAGTTTGGATCCAAATATTACCATAGAGTTAGCTCTTTCAAGTTCTTTTTTTTTTTTTTTTTTTTTTTGGACCAACAAATATTTAAAAAGTTAGGTTCTGAGCTCCAGAAAAGCCAGGAAAAACATTTAAACATATGGACTCTGTGTGTGTGTGTGTGTCTCTCTGTGTGTGTGTGTGTGTGTGTGTGTGTGTGTGGTTAAACCAAGCTCAGTAGAGATTAGTTTACAGCAGTCTGTCTTTCTCTCTGCCTTTTCCCCCCTCTATCTCTTTCTTTCTTTCTTTTAGGAAGCCAGAAGGATAAACATGTTGCCATGGAGTTCTGTTTAAAATAAAATACAATGGAAAGAAAAGCAGCATGATGAAGTAACCACATGGACGGCAGGATACACCTGATACTAATTACTGTCATGCAGAATGTTCTGGAAGACATTCGACTCGCCTGATGTATACATTCAAATCAAGCAGAGCAGGACTGGAAGGCTCCTTGGGGACCATCTTGTCCAACTCTTTCCTTTCTCCAGATGAGGAAATAGGGGCCCAGAGTGAAAGGCCTGGACCGCAGCCTCCCAGTTAAAGAGGGAGCAGAGCTAGGATTCAGACCCGCGGCGCTTCTGTCGGAAACACAGGCTTTCCAGGGTCTTTTACCTTGGCCTGTCACTGAAACCTTGAAAAAGAGGAGTGGGATTTACTGTGAAGCTCTGAGCAGCAGGCCAAGGAGCCAGAAAAAAAGCAGAGAGGCGGACTCTGCGCCGGGAGGCCCACCTCTCCTCCCGGGGGCCAGGCCTGGAGGACAGAGATGCGCATTGGCCATCTGGAGTTTCTCTTTCCAGGGCCTCTCGGAGGCACCCCAACCAGAGCTGGGGGCTCCTCCCAGAGCATCGCTCATGTCCATTCGGGGCTGCAGGAATGACGCCAGGAGGCCGTCTCTGGAACAGCCTCCAGGGACCCCTAGTGCGTAACTACTGACGCTCTCTGGTGGCCGCCTCCGCTCCCACGCAGACTTCCCACGCGCGCGGAGGGCGAGCTGGCGCCCCCATGACAATGCGCACCCCTCTCGCCTCTGCCCCCGAGAGGCTAGCAACCGGGCCTGCGGGTGTCTGATTGGCCGCGCCGGCTTGACGACAGGGGCTCCTAGTCGCTGATTGGTCCCTGCTGGCTCTGGCTGTTTCCTAGCTATTAATACCGTGGCTAATAAACGCTCTCCTGTTGACGAGGATGCTCGGAGCCATGATTTTGTGAAGCTTTCTTGACACCCGTGGTTGGTGCGGGCCTTTCTGTTTTGCAAGTCCTGCGGCCGGGGCTCTAGTCTCTGGGGCACCTTGCATGCTCTCAACCAGGCTGTAAAGGGGGTTCTCGTCCCCCCTCTGACACTTTAAGGTAGCTCCTCGCCATGGACCCCAAAGGCCACTTTATCTTCATCTGCCCAACAGCCCGCCTATAAATGAGCCCCCCGCCCAAGGCTCGGTGTCTCGTGCGACTGGGTGGTCCATTTTCACTTCCCTGTCTCTTGTGGTGGGCTTACAAATAGCTCAGTCCCTTCTTTTCTGCCCAGGAGTCTCCCGACAGTTTTACAGTCACCTACAGGATCGCTGGCCACGGCGCGAGGAGAGGGCGAGGGGGCGAGGGTGTTGTTGGCTCTGAAGCGTCTTTGAAGCTCCCCAGAAGAGCATAGGAGCTCTTTCTAACTTGATGCCTCCTGCGGAGCCACTCTGTCCTTCCCCTTAGGGACCCATCACTCATTTTTACCCCTCTTCTGGCGCTTCATCCTTGTCCTCCCGGCTGCCACCCACCTGTCGCCCTAAGATAGATCCTTAGTCCCTTTCAACAGCATTTTGACCTTTGCGAGAGGACATTTGATTGACGGTTCTGCCCACTCTGCCGCTCGGTGCCCGGCAGAGCTCCCGAAGGCGGCACCTGTTAAGGATTAAATCTCATGTGCCAAGTCCCGGAGTCCGAGGCCGTGAAGCTCTGGTCTGAGGCAACATGTGTCGCTGCCTGTTTCCTCGGGGGCCGGGAGGGGGGTGTTCAAAGTTGTATGTGTGGGGAAGTGATCTCAAATTTGGAGGGGGGTGACCTATGGATCTCCCAGTGGGACACGGACCTCCTTGAAAAGTACTTTCCCTATAGAGACACATCTCCTGTCTAGATTACTACAACTCCCTTTCTTAGGGGCACCCCCGCTTTTCTTTAAAGTGGAGGAAACGGACCTCTTGGCAGAGGAGGGGGCATTGCAGGATTCTGGGTACCCAGGCTGTAAGCGGCAGAGCCAGGAACTCACAACGCGGGTTTTCTGACTCGGAGGTGCACTATGGAGTCTCCCGATCAGAAGGGACGCGTAGGCTAGAAGGGGTGACAGCCGCCGACTTACGTTTGGGTTCCGCTTGTCTTGCCTAGGGCATTTTATTTCCCAGGACAATAAGCAGAAAGCATCATTTTCTCTCCCTAAGCTGCATCCTCTGATAGAGGTTCCGAAATAGCCAGGTGTGCGATCTGCCGCCCCCAGCGCCCCAGCTTTGCTCTCCGCCCGCCCGAAGACAACCACCCCTTGTCCAGGTCTCCCAGCAAATCGTGCACAGAAAGCTCCCCCGCTGGGCGCGCGGGGCTTGCAGAGGAAAAAGCGCCAGCGAGCTCGGGGTGTTGGCCATGGCGGCAGGGGCACTGCGGCAGAATTTTTCCTCCCTTCTTTGCTGCAATCTGGGTGCGGCTAGAGCAATTTGTCATAGAATCTGGGGGGCTCATTTTTCCGGCCAATCACTTTTGGAGAAATGAGCGCATTGCAGCAGAATGCACTGACGTCAGAGACCACCCCTTCTGCGCCTCCATATAAACCCCACCCAGCCAGCCCCTAGCGCAGACGGCGGAGAGCTGGGATGGAGCGCGCCTTGGCCCGCTGGCCTGGGCCGCGGCTCCTCCGGAGAGCCCGGGCGCCCACGCGAGAACCTTCCTACCCGGTGAGTGGTTGGCCATCCTTTGCCCGAAAGGATGTGCAAAAGGAAGACGACACCCCCTTCTGGGCTGGGCTCCGTCCTACTGGACCTGCCGCGAGATAGATACCCGAGACCGTCCCCTGAAGGCGACCACTTAGCCTGGTCCCCGAGCATCGGCGATGGAATCGTGTCGGGAAGGAAAGTCTCGAGGCACATTTTCCTGGAGGACGTGGTGGTGGTGGGGGGGGGGTGGTGAAGAATCACAGGGCCCCTTTCCAGTCTGGTCACTGAGGGCAGGCTGGGTGGTCGCAGCTTCAGTTACGAAGAGTGGGAGGAATCAGATCAAACCCCCTGTCAGAAGCTAGTGTGCTGCAGTCACCGGGGTCCAAAACCGAGATTTTCTAGATTTGAAGCCACCTTGAGAATCACGAGTGGTGAGAGACGTGGTGGTGGATGCATTCCACATTCCCTAAGAAATGGGGGGAGCACCCCCAAAGCCAGAATCTCCCGGGCATATTTTCCCGCTAGTTTTGGCCAGGTTCTTGGTGGCCGTAGGCATCAGAAGTGGAGGTACTTATCCGCTAGGGGTTCCGAATCCAAGTACACAGGTTAGTGCAAAGACTACTCCAGTCAAAATTCAGATAGTAGCGTTACTACCTGATATCATCTGGTTTATTAAAATAGTGGAGAGATATGGCGCCCAAGTGCAAATCTTCCAGGAGCCCACCCACCCCAGGACGGGTTCCGTGCACAAGGGCGGCTGGGGGGGGGGCGGGTCAAGTGATTAGGGGTGCACGCAGAATAGAGGCAAGGGGTGGGTTGAGGTGGAGGGAAGGCTGTGTCCTTGGGTCTGGAGGGGCTGGTCAAAAGGAAAGAGAGAAATACAGAAAAGGGGGGCGTGTTGGGGGAGTTCTGAGCTCTGGGAGCGGAGAACTGGGGGATCGGGGGGTCTTCTCGGTGTTGCGCGATGGTCCCTGGAAGGTTCTGACGTGTTGTGGGCTTTTGATTTTTGATCGAACCGCCTCTTGCCGTTTCCTTTGTCCCTGTCAAGCACCCCCCCACGCCGCCCCCTCCCCACGGTGGGCCGGCGGGCTTGGGGAGGGGGGGCGCGAGCGGGTTGCTACGTGGCAGGTTTCTGGAAGGTTTTCTCGCTGGCCGCCAGAGGGCGCCCGCGGCACTGCGGAATTTGTGGGGGGCGGGGTGGGGAGGGGAGGTGGCCTTTGTTCTCCTGCTGGAGGGGGTCGGGCGCGGGATTTCCTGGAGAGTTCTGGGTGCATCTACCTAGGGAAGAAATGTTTTAAGATCCCCAGGGAACCTGGGGAGCGGTTGCAGGATTTCGCGTTGGATCGCGATGCCGTGGTCGGCACTGATTGTGCGACCTAGGGCGTCGTGGAAGAGCGTGGACACAGATGAGTTTATTTCGGCCGGTTTGGGTTTTGAGGGTCTGAGAAGGTGGCTCATCTGAGTAGGACGGAGAAGCCGTAAAACGGTTAATTAGGCGCCATCGTGCGGGGGTCTTGAGATTCTTACTGTGGCGGAGAAAAGGAGGCGAGATTTGGGGTGGGGTGGGGGGATCGGTGGTGGTCTGGGTAATTTTAGGCGGTTTTGGCTACCTTTATTTTATTTCCTAGTGGTACCATATTTGTATCATGTGTCCAGAGACACAGAAGTGTGTGAAAATAGTGTATTGAAAACTGGGCCTTTATCATTTTAATTAATGCATGTGTAATTGCATTTTCTGGAGGTTGGCACCAAGATTTCGGTGTTTTTACCCATCAAAAGTGAAATCTTGTTCTGGAAAGACCCCTATGGTGATTGCCCCCTTGAAATGCTCAGGTCTGTCTGGTGCCAGATTGACCCCCGCAGTTGGGGGGCGCAGAAGGACCTCAGGACCTGTATGGGGGTGGGGGGCGAGCACCCCCCGCCCATAGAATCCACAGGTGGATTCTGGCTGGTGTCGGCCGGCGTGGCGTTTAGGGGACCCAGCGGCCCTGCGTGATTGGCTGGGGTAGGCTCTGCCCCCCCCAACTTTCTTAGGCCTGAGACCTGTTGGGCGCCCCCTCCACCTTATGCCAGCTGTGCCCCTGGCAGCTGCGGGCCGGGCGCGGGCGGGAGGCTGGGGTGCGCGCAGGTGTCTGCTCTCAGCTTCTGGGCGCTGGCCGCGCGCCCCCTAGCGGTCGGTGTCTGCAAATGGCTCTCGGCCCGCTAACCTAGGCTTCAGGTGGCGCATGCGCACACCATGATCTCTTGTGCCCTGTCAATCAAATCTACCTTACCCCCTCCCACTTCTCTCCCTCCTCCCCTTTCCGCTCCTCTCCCTCCTCCCCCTCCCCCTTTCCTTCCTCCTCCTCCCATTCCCCAGCCCCTCCCATTTGCGTCACCCCTCCTTTCCCCCCTTCCTCTCTCTCATTCCCTCTCCCCTCCCCCTTCCCCCTTCCTGTTCCCCCTCCCC
>SJYX01005045.1:186639-252384 GCA_006410675.1 Oreotragus oreotragus
CCCTTCTCCCTTCCCGTTCCTCCTCTCCCTTCCTCCCTCCTCCCCGTTCTCCCTCCTCCTCCCTCCTCCTCTTTGTTCACTCCCTCCTCCCTCTCCCTCGGACTGCCCCCTCCCTCCCTCTGCTGTTCCAGTGCCGGCCGTTAGAGGTCATCAAGCCGGTTTCTAATTGTGCCCCCCTTTCCCTGCCCCAGGGTCTGTCTTCAACGATGACACCTTCCGTCTGCCTTCCTGCCACCAAGGACCACCTGTGGATGACGAGCTGATGCCCAGGTGCTTGCTGCTCACCTCCGTCTTATGGTACCTCAACCCATCCTGGTGGCAATTGAAATCCAACACGGTGGGCAGACCCCCCCACCCCTGCCACCCTGCTTGCAGCACCCCCAGGCCCATTAGCAATTAAAAGGCAATTTAAAATGTTAACTAATTAGTTTTAGTTGTAATTAATTCATTTCAATTTTAACTAACACCTAGACTTGGCCTTCTAACCTTTGATCTGTTGCAGAGGACGCCAGGAGCAGGGGTTCCTGGATCCCACCAGCAAACAAAGCAACCACTGGGCAGTGACGCCCCCCCAGGCCACCGAAGGATGAAGAGGACTCGAACTGACCAGCCAGCTCTCCCTCTTGGCTAAGTGTTGAAGCCAGTGCCCTAGTGAGGGGGCACTGGTTAGCCTCGGACTTTCCATGTGCTTCTGCCCTGATGCTTTGCTTTTCTCTGTGCGTCTGCTTCTGTTAACCTTCCATCAACCTGGAGGTTTCACCATCCCCAGGGAGGTGTCAGTCTTTCTCAGTCCACCCCGTCATTACCCCCAGGATGGTCTGAAAGGAAGGGTCCCTTTGGGAACTTCTCAGGAGGGAGACCTGGGCCAAGGGCTCGACCAGCATCTCCCTGGCAATTCCAAGGCCCAGGGTGGGCTTCTGGAAGGAGCATGATTCCCAAAGCCTTGCTACCGAACTGCCAGGGGCATCCCCACCTCCTCTAGATCTCCTCATCCTTTCTGGGGAACAGGATCGAGAAAAGCAACCTCCCAGGGTGTTGTGAGTGTTGGTCCGATTCTGGGAAGCCGGTAAGGCCAGGCATAGAAGAGGCGGTCAGTAAATGTTTTTCCCAAACAGGTTGGTCGACCACGTCCCCCTCGCCCCATCACCTGTCTCACGCTTCTCATTTATTCTCCCACAGCGCTCCGGACAACCCCAGTCCGCAGGGCTCTCGGTGTACCAGGTAGGGGCTGTACTCAGCCCGGGCTCGAGCTGACCTGAGTCAGGACCTGAGTCATTTCCAGAGCACTGTGTATGTTCTGAGCCTACGTTATCGCTATGTCAGATGTCCATGTGAGTGAGGCCACCTCATTTACAGATGAGAATGAATGTGGCCTCGATTTGAGTAATTTTAAAAGGTGGAGGGCAAGAAGACAGAGATGAGCGCCTCTCCCTGTGTAATGGGAGTGACTCCCACTTAGAGTGAGGTCGCTGAGGCTGAAGGAATGTGAGCGTTTTGTCCCATTCCTGGCAAGAGAAGGGGTCAGAGTTGGACCCTGGGTGCCATCAGGGGCTGCCCCTAACTCCCGCCTCCGCCCCAGAGTTCTACCAAGAGCCTTTTGATTTCCACTCCAACGTTTGACAATGGGACAGCCTGTTTGGAATCCCAGCTGCCCGGGGTGGTCTTGGGGGTCTTGGGTGGCCCCACTGCTGGTACCATGTGCTGGTCCCACCTCTCAATAACGGTGTGACCTTAAATACGTTGCTTAACTTCTCTGAGTCTCAGCTCTTTTCATGGCCTAAATGGGGATTAGGGAGGGGGGCAAAAAAAAAAGCAACACAAAAAACACCCGCATTTATCTACCCCACATGGCGCTTTTGAAGGCCAAATGATGTAACCACTATGAAAGTGCTTTGTAAATTGCTGTGGAAATCGCGAGATACTTAGCACCAGGAGGCTGTCCCTCATTATCACATGCCCAGCCTTGCCCCCCCGCCAGCGCCCTCCCCACAGTAATAACAGCTAGCACCCACTAGGTGCTGTGTGTTTGCACTCAATAAATAAATTCCAGAAGAAATAAAAACAGAATTAATTCAACAAACATTTTCTGGACTGCCTACAATATGCCCCGCACACCAGGCCTGGAATGTGATACAAAGATGATGAAAACAAGTCTCTTGGAAGCTAATTGGGGTCCTCGTTTGACCAGCACTTTCTTTCGTCCCCTTTTAAGCCAACCAGTTTTGTCCGGACGAGACAAAAACAACTCGGGCCGCTTTAGAGAAACCCAGCTTGGTGTAGACAATAGCTCCCGGGCTTCTGAAAGGGGCTGATTGGATTATGTGGCAAATGAAGGTGGAAAGATGACTTGGGAGGTGGCAAATGAAGTGGGCGGAGATCTGCTGTGAGTTAATCCAGGCTATTAGGAGGGACCTTTTGTCTTCCAAAGGCTGGCAGGAGCTTTCACCACTGGGTTTTACATCCTTAATGTAAGGACGCATAATTTATGGTCAGTGAAAACTCAGGCCCCAGTGAGATCTGAGTGGGCTGTAAAATTGAGCGTCCTGCTACCAGTGAGTAATTACAGGGGACGTTTATGTCTCCCTTTGCAGTTGGCAAAGGCCTTTCTGCAACCGTCAATTCATTTGAACCTCACAACTCCCTGTCCGGACCCCGGGCTGGCCTGCACCTCCTAGGGGAACAGAGGCTGTCAAGCGGCCTTCAGATGAGGGCATCTGAGGTGTCTGACACAGTAAAAGGAGAGGAAGCCCCCCCCCGCCCCCCCCCGCCCCTCCAGTCTCTCAGGCCTGGCCCTTCGGCCGCAAGCGAGTCCCTAAGAATTCCTAACTTTGCTTTCTCGGCAGCTCCTGAGCCTCCGGGCCTCTCCTGGCCTGCTCTCCAGCCCCTGTCTCTTTCCTTCCGCAGCCCCGCCTCCTGTACAGCCTGTCTACATTTGCTGTCTTCCTTCCTCAGCTTCCGTTTCCCCTCCAACCCACCGCTTCGTGGCCTCCTCAGGTCCGTTGAACTCCACCAGCTCTAAGGTAATGGCTTTTCTGGAGCTTAAGACTCCGGACACGTTTCCGGCTCCCGGACGCACAGACATGTATTCAGTGTTTCTCTCACGGCCTTCCCAGCTCCTGGTCTCTGGTGTTGACAGACAGCCCTCTCCCCTCCACCCCCTGACCGGTATGTAAATGGTATAGTCACCTGCCTCTGGCCCTCCTTCTTAACCTCTCCTAGAAGAGTATCCAGCCCTTCCAGAACCTTCCAGAACCTGCCCCTTGGCATCTTCTCTGGGTTGGAGTCCTAACCACCTAGAGCTGAGGCCTCGAGGTAGCTTTTCCACCTTTCTCTCAGTTGCAGAATAGTTATCTTTACCTGGCAGGTCAGGTGGGCTATCGTGCAGGTAAAACCTCACATCCCCACTATTCGAGGAACTTGAAATAAATTCAGTCAAGTGTTCATGAGAAAACACAGCAAAGGTCGCCATCCGATTTTCTTGTAGGTTAAGTTCCCACAGGAAGGAGCACACGGGAGAAGAAAGAAGTAGGGGGAGGGGGGGCAAGAAAGAAGCAAAGACTAGAAAAGGGCCCCTAAGGGGGCGGGGGGGAAACCACGGGAGCAAAGGGAGACTTAGAAAATATGAAAACCCACCCCCAAAAAACACATCCAGAGAAAGCTTCCTTCTGGGGTTAGGCAAAAAGAAAGTAAACAGGAAAAAGGTTTTCAATTGATTATCCCAGTGACAAGTCCCAGGAAGCTTTCAAATCAAATTGCCCCATTTTAGGTTTTTAACTCCTTCTATCGGGTTTAACCTCTTTACCTCCTGCATCCTGGTTAAACCCTTCTCCTGGCCCCCTCGATGGTGATTAAATCCCGAAGGTACATGGAGCCTTTCAGTGAATGAATGGCCAGCAGAAAGAGCCCTCCCCCTCCCCCCAGCTGTGTTTTTCAGTTTTATTCCACTTTCTGCCCTTTTCCCTTAATGAACACAGGGCTAATCTTGGGCCTTGTCAAGGAAGAGGCTGTAGACCTTAATGAGGTAGCTGCTGGATTCCAATATTCATCTCATAAGGAGCCTTCTTTGTCTGAGAAGGAAAGACACACTGATTATCATAATGAGGTGAACTGCGGCTGCAGGGCAGGGGCGAAGAGGGTCTGAAGCCACACTTCTAATTTTGGTGCTGGAGCCCAGGGACTCATTCCGCTCCCCATTCAAGTCTTTGCCTCTGTCCCAGCTCGCGGTGCATGGAGTGAGGTTGAAAGTTGCAGGCAGCTTTGGGCCACAGATGAGGGCTGCTCTGCAGAAGAGTTCCTTTGTTCGACTCTGTGTGCAGACCAGCCATGGGCCAGGGCGACTCAGGCCTCTGGGATCAGTTTTCCAGGAGCAGAGAGACAGAGATATGGGTCAGGCTCAACCCGGACTCATTCTTAGGGCTCATTTTTAGGTGTTAAACCTATAAGACTTCCAAAAGCTGGAAAAGTAAGTCCTAGGTGTAGACCCCATGGAATTGTAGCCGAGCCAGCGTCTGGAACGCCCCTTTCAGGTCAGGAAGTGGATGGGTATTGGTACCCCAGCACAGCCCCATCCTCGTAGAAGGTTAGAGCTGGGGGCTCACACTCAGCCCCTCATATAAGAGACGCCAGCGATCTGTCAGGACCACTCAGATCCAGTGTCTGAACCTGGCGTCACCCACTTCACCCCCTAACGGTTCCTGTGCCCTGCGCCCCGCCCCGCCTGTCAGTCCTCTCTGCCCTCATTCGTGAAATCCCTGGAGCCCTTTCATGTCTTCAGGGAAGGTGTGCCTGAGTCAGAAACTTACCTCGCCTGAAGGCAGATCAATCACGATTAGATCACTCCAGTTAAACCTCAGACTCCAGCCAGACCTTCCGCCAAATAGGGGGGTGGGGTGGAAAAAGGAGAGGGGTGTGGAGAAGTGCAGTGTTTGGAGCAAGAAAACTTGATTAGTTGAAAACTTCTGGTCCTCCCTTCCTCAACTTACCTCTTGGCTAAAGGTCCCCTGGGGTTGGTGGATGAGATTTAGACACTTCCTGAGTCCTCAGAACCACCTCCCATCCAGCTCACTAGATGACAGTATGGACGGCTGCCCAGACGGCCAGCTGGGCCTACTCCATCGCTTTTGGTGGTGGTGACCCCAGGTGTTGCCCAGACTTGGGGACTGGATGGCGTGGGCACTTCTGAGAACAGGGGGTCCCGCCAAAACTTGCCCTCTTCTGTACAGTTTGTGGGAAGCTCCTGGTGTTTCTAGAAGGATTTATTTTAAGTAGGAGAAAGGAAATCCATAGAACCCTTCCTACCCTCAAATACATACCGATAATTAAAACGTCTGCCCCAAAGCCGTTAATATTTTAGCATTGGAGAACCCAGGGAGGAGGTGGAAGGAAACAGCTCACCTGAGGCCGCTGGCAGGGAGGTGTCTGTTCAGGAGTCCTGAGTGGACGGCCACTGCTTTAACCTGCGTCCTTGTTTCTGTGGCCCCTCTTCTGCAGCTGAACTGACACAGCTCCCAGCTCCCCTGTGTGCATGGGACACCTGCCCCCGACTCCTCCAGCCCGGGGGTCCTGCCAGTCTTCCCGTGTGGGCCCCCGGCCTCCCGGGCCCCGGTGGGCTCAGCCACCATTAAGGCAATCCCGGAGGCTCCCCCCAGTTCTTCTGATGATTCCAGTTGTTTCTGCTTTCACTGCCCCTTTCTGTGGTCCATCCGTCTTCTCTCCCTGACTCCCACTTCCTCATCTGGTCCTCAGGGGGGCGTCCTAGGCCAGCCCACTCCTCCTTTGGGTGTCCCAGAACCAGCCTGGCACAAAATGGGGCTCAGTAAGAGTATGTGGGATGTATGTTTGGACAGGTGAGTCAATGAAGGAACCTGACTGTCAAACTTGAGCTGCCAGGCGGGAGTCACTGGGAGCGCAGGAAGCGACAGGTCTAAAGGGTGGAGGGTGGACGTCCTTTAACAGGGCGGTAGGTATTGTCCCACCCCCAGCCCCCTTTGAGTGGGGCCCCACCAGTCTCACCCCTTCCTGGACTCACGCATCCATCCCATCATCCAACAGTTGATCCTTACTGAGCAAGCCCATGGCTCGGCCCCGGGCTGGGCACCTGCCACCCTAGCGCGTCCCTTGATGGCCTCTGCCTCCCCGGGGTGGGGGGCCGGGGGTTGCTTCTGCCCAGGGTGCCCTGTCGGCTCCTGGGCGCTGGAGCAGCATGCTCCTGCTCTGTAGAGAAGGCAGGCCGGAGGGGGGCGCGTGCGAGGGGCAGGCCTGCTTTGCCTTGCTGTGGTCGGGTGGCCCCCTTTGAATCCGAAGCCTGGGGAGGGGGCCCCGAACCTACCCTTCTCCAGGGTTCAGCTGCAGGTCTCAGCCGGCCAGCCCCTCGTGCTCGCCCGTCCTCCCTGCCCGTCCCGTGGCTAAGTGTGCATGGTCATCCTGGGCCCCCAGCCCTGAAGTTCAGGGCTGAAGAGGGCGCTGGGGCAGCCGTGGCGTCTGTCCCCTCGGGCTCTGGCGCCACCAGGTCTCCCTCTTGAGTTGGTCCAGCCTGTGGACCCCTCCCTCCACGATGCCCTCCTCCTCCTGGGACTACGTCCAGCTCCCCAGCCCCCTTGGCGGGCGGGCGCCTGCCCACCGCCTCAGCCCCCGGGCTGGGAACCTCCAGGGGACCTCCAGGCCTCGCCCTTCCCAGCTGCCCCCCTGGCTCCCCTGTCTGGCGGCTCCTCCTCTGGCATCACCCCACCCCCGGCTCTGCTGGCCAGATCCGACCTATGTGCCCTTCCCTGTGCCCCCTTCTCCGGGTCCAGGACCCTCTGCATCTCAGCCGTCCACTCTCTGCTTAACGTGATGGTTTCCTCACTGAGCCCACCCCTGTGGTTGCCTGCGTGTTGCCCAGCCCACCTCTCACCTGCGTGCCTTTTCCCTGTCTCCCCCCAGTGCAAGAAGGCCTTCCCCCTCAGGGTGACTCAAGTTTCCAGTGGGTCTCCAGTGGCCGGGGCGCAAGCCCCCCCAAACCCGGCAGGCTACCTCCCCCTAGCATCCTCAGGTACCTCCTCCCGTGGGCCTGTCCTCCCAGGCCCTGAGTGACCCTAGGCCGCAGCCAGGCTTTTGCCCTGTCCTCTTCTCCCCACCCTAATCCCCCCAGACCCCCTTGCCGTCACATCCTGCGGGCCCCCCAGACCCCCTTGCCGTCACATCCTGCGGGCCCCCCAGACCCCCTTGCCGTCACATCCTGCGGGCCTGCCCGTCCAAGCGCTGTGTCCTGGCGAGTCCCAGGCTTGGCGCCCCCGCCCGCCAGGCCTTGTGGCCCGTCTGGGGGCTGCTCCCTGGCCTATCGCTTCCCACACCTCTTCCCGTCCTTGCCACCTCCAAGAGCCACCTCCCTCCACCGAAAACCATTCGGCAGGTGAGGCCAGGCTCTCTGCCTTTTCTGGGTCTTATGTGTGTGTGGCTTTTCTGGGGGGCTTGCCTTGCTGTCCTTCTAACGTGCTGCTTGTTCCCCCCCAAACAAGGAGCCCCGGCGGCCCTGGATCGTGAACGCCTGGACGGAGCAGGTGGAGGAGCTGCCCTGGAGCAGCACGTCTTCTGGAGGGTCACCTGGTGTCTTGTGCCCGCCCCGAGCCGCGATGCTGCTGCCTGGATGGGGGTGAGTTGCGTGCTTGTTTGAGACACCACGATTTCATCAGGCTTACTCAAACATGTCTCATTTCGAGAAGGTCCACATGCAAACCTTGGGAGGGGGTCGCTTCCAAGGGCAAGTTCTCTGCCTCCCCGACCGTGGGGCTGGCTGTTCTAGAAGCCTCCGGGAGCTGAGACCCTCGTGCACCAGCATGGTAAGTGGGGAGCATTCCCTCGGGTCTGGGCTCCTGAGAACCAGCGCAGGCCAGGCACACACATAGTAGGTCCTCACAGAGCTTTGCTGAGCATGGTAATGAAAGGAATAGCAGGACGTTTGCCCTCTGCCTAAAGCCCAGCTACTGGGCCCCTTTGGAGATGCAAAAACATTCTGCGCCTGTCCGCCTGGAGCTGGAAAGGCGTTTCTGCCCACACGCCATGGAAACGTCAGTGGCTGTGAGAATGCTGGGTTCTCACGCGCGAGGCTTTGATCAAACAGTGGTTTTTGAGGGAGTTCTTCCCTTGGCCTCGTCTCCTCACCCCTGACATTGCAGCAGGATGGGAATGTTTTTGTGTGTTTAAATAAAATCAGTAATGGTGGAACACAAGAAAGCTGGGGTTACGGCTCCACGAGGCTCTCTGGGCCCAGCATTTGTTTATGGGACCTTCATTTATTCAAGAAGCGTTAATGGAGCCTTGGGGGCCCGGGGGTGGGGCTCTTCTCCAGGGGCCTGAGGCCAGCTTTGCCTTAGGACCAGAGGGTCTAGTCGGATGCTTGGGAGGTCCCATATGGTGATGTGGCCTGTGTGGCATCCAGGTCAGGGGGACAGGGGTGGGGGGCTCCCCCGAGGGCTCCTTGCTTTCTGTGGTCACAGCAGCGGAGCCCACAGCAGGGCTCCTGGAGGGGACTTGGGGTGTTTTCACAGCCAACAGCTCAGTGGAAGGTGGCTGGCTCTGTGCATGTCTGAGACGCTCAGGGTAGCCACTGGGGTGAATGAATGAAGGCACTTAAATGGCCGGGATGGCTTGGATAATGGGGTCAGAGTTGACTCAACTCCCCTGCTGTTTATGGAGGCTCGGGTGGGCCCAGCCCTGTCCCTGTCCCTGTCCCTGTCCCTGTCCCTGTCCCGGTGCCTCGATGCTCCACACGGGGTCTCTGTGAGAGGAAACGGGCCACATTGGAGCTGGGGGCCCTGTCTTGGGGTGTCCCCCCAGACCCCCTTGCCGTCACATCCTGCGGGCCCCCCAGACCCCCTTGCCGTCACATCCTGCGGGCCCCCCAGACCCCCTTGCCGTCACATCCTGCGGGCCCCCCAGACCCCCTTGCCGTCACATCCTGCGGGCCCCCCAGACCCCCTTGCCGTCACATCCTGCGGGCCCCCCAGACCCCCTTGCCGTCACATCCTGCGGGCCCCCCAGACCCCCTTGCCGTCACATCCTGCGGGCCCCCCAGACCCCCTTGCCGTCACATCCTGCGGGCCCCCCAGACCCCCTTGCCGTCACATCCTGCGGGCCCCCCAGACCCCCTTGCCGTCACATCCTGCGGGCCCCCCAGACCCCCTTGCCGTCACATCCTGCGGGCCCCCCAGACCCCCTTGCCGTCACATCCTGCGGGCCCCCCAGACCCCCTTGCCGTCACATCCTGCGGGCCCCCCAGACCCCCTTGCCGTCACATCCTGCGGGCCCCCCAGACCCCCTTGCCGTCACATCCTGCGGGCCCCCCAGACCCCCTTGCCGTCACATCCTGCGGGCCCCCCAGACCCCCTTGCCGTCACATCCTGCGGGCCCCCCAGACCCCCTTGCCGTCACATCCTGCGGGCCCCCCAGACCCCCTTGCCGTCACATCCTGCGGGCCCCCCAGACCCCCTTGCCGTCACATCCTGCGGGCCCCCCAGACCCCCTTGCCGTCACATCCTGCGGGCCCCCCAGACCCCCTTGCCGTCACATCCTGCGGGCCCCCCAGACCCCCTTGCCGTCACATCCTGCGGGCCCCCCAGACCCCCTTGCCGTCACATCCTGCGGGCCCCCCAGACCCCCTTGCCGTCACATCCTGCGGGCCCCCCAGACCCCCTTGCCGTCACATCCTGCGGGCCTGCCCGTCCAAGCGCTGTGTCCTGGCGAGTCCCAGGCTTGGCGCCCCCGCCCGCCAGGCCTTGTGGCCCGTCTGGGGGCTGCTCCCTGGCCTATCGCTTCCCACACCTCTTCCCGTCCTTGCCACCTCCAAGAGCCACCTCCCTCCACCGAAAACCATTCGGCAGGTGAGGCCAGGCTCTCTGCCTTTTCTGGGTCTTATGTGTGTGTGGCTTTTCTGGGGGGCTTGCCTTGCTGTCCTTCTAACGTGCTGCTTGTTCCCCCCCAAACAAGGAGCCCCGGCGGCCCTGGATCGTGAACGCCTGGACGGAGCAGGTGGAGGAGCTGCCCTGGAGCAGCACGTCTTCTGGAGGGTCACCTGGTGTCTTGTGCCCGCCCCGAGCCGCGATGCTGCTGCCTGGATGGGGGTGAGTTGCGTGCTTGTTTGAGACACCACGATTTCATCAGGCTTACTCAAACATGTCTCATTTCGAGAAGGTCCACATGCAAACCTTGGGAGGGGGTCGCTTCCAAGGGCAAGTTCTCTGCCTCCCCGACCGTGGGGCTGGCTGTTCTAGAAGCCTCCGGGAGCTGAGACCCTCGTGCACCAGCATGGTAAGTGGGGAGCATTCCCTCGGGTCTGGGCTCCTGAGAACCAGCGCAGGCCAGGCACACACATAGTAGGTCCTCACAGAGCTTTGCTGAGCATGGTAATGAAAGGAATAGCAGGACGTTTGCCCTCTGCCTAAAGCCCAGCTACTGGGCCCCTTTGGAGATGCAAAAACATTCTGCGCCTGTCCGCCTGGAGCTGGAAAGGCGTTTCTGCCCACACGCCATGGAAACGTCAGTGGCTGTGAGAATGCTGGGTTCTCACGCGCGAGGCTTTGATCAAACAGTGGTTTTTGAGGGAGTTCTTCCCTTGGCCTCGTCTCCTCACCCCTGACATTGCAGCAGGATGGGAATGTTTTTGTGTGTTTAAATAAAATCAGTAATGGTGGAACACAAGAAAGCTGGGGTTACGGCTCCACGAGGCTCTCTGGGCCCAGCATTTGTTTATGGGACCTTCATTTATTCAAGAAGCGTTAATGGAGCCTTGGGGGCCCGGGGGTGGGGCTCTTCTCCAGGGGCCTGAGGCCAGCTTTGCCTTAGGACCAGAGGGTCTAGTCGGATGCTTGGGAGGTCCCATATGGTGATGTGGCCTGTGTGGCATCCAGGTCAGGGGGACAGGGGTGGGGGGCTCCCCCGAGGGCTCCTTGCTTTCTGTGGTCACAGCAGCGGAGCCCACAGCAGGGCTCCTGGAGGGGACTTGGGGTGTTTTCACAGCCAACAGCTCAGTGGAAGGTGGCTGGCTCTGTGCATGTCTGAGACGCTCAGGGTAGCCACTGGGGTGAATGAATGAAGGCACTTAAATGGCCGGGATGGCTTGGATAATGGGGTCAGAGTTGACTCAACTCCCCTGCTGTTTATGGAGGCTCGGGTGGGCCCAGCCCTGTCCCTGTCCCTGTCCCTGTCCCTGTCCCTGTCCCGGTGCCTCGATGCTCCACACGGGGTCTCTGTGAGAGGAAACGGGCCACATTGGAGCTGGGGGCCCTGTCTTGGGGTGCACCCGCCCTTATGAGCCCTGCATCCCAGTGAGCAGGGGGGCTGGACCCCCGTACTCCCCAAGGGTCTCCGGTTTCCACTGCAGCTTCTGTGAGGCTCTTGCATCAACCAGATTTGGGGGACAGCTCTTCCACAGTCCTGCCCTCCTGCCCTGAATGGGGAATGGGCTGAGGATGTTATTTTGAGCAGGCAAGAAGGGAAGAAGTATCCACACAGGGGGCTGACCCCTTTGTCCCCAGAGAGGTTGCAGAGAGGTGGACAGCATGTGCCCAGGCCTGATTCCAGGGAGGGGGCACCAGGCGGGCTCCGCCCCTTGACATTTACTCCGAAGCTGGCATTTGCCACCTGCAAACATGATGATGTGGAACGGAGCCCGGGAGGGGATCTTTACAAAGGGCAGGATCCGGGCTCCGGGATATTGTATCCGGAGCTTCCCAGAAAGATTTATGTGATTCGTCGGAGCCAAATGCCCACGGTTTCTGGATGCCTCCCTCCTCAGGGACGTCTCGGGAGCCCCCTCCAGGTGGGCTGGGCTGATGGCCAGAGTCAGGATGGAGGCCGACCCCCAGCCAGTCCCGGACTTTGCCAGCTCTCCGCCCTCCTCCTCCTCGGTGTTCAGGGTGCCTCTCTCTGGGCTGTGTTGAATTTTAGAGGCTCTGGTGAATGCTCCGTCTCAGGCAAACACATATTTTGGGTTTTGTGTGTCATTATGCAGAAAATTGGAGAGGGCAATGGCACCCCACTCCAGCACTCTTGCCTGGAAAATCCCATGGACAGAGGAGCCTGGTGGGCTGCAGTCCATGGGGTCGCTGAGGGTCGGACATGACTGAGCGACTTCCCTTTCCCTTTTCATTTTCATCCATTGGAGAAGGAAATGGCAGCCCACTCCAGTGTTCTTGCCTGGAGAATCCCAGGGATGGGGGAGCCTGGTGGGCTGCCGTCTCTGGGGTCACACAGGGTCAGCCATGACTGAAGTGACTTAGCAGCAGCAGCATGCAGAAAATGGGGGCTTCCCTGGTAGCTCAGTTGGTAAAGAATCCTCCTGCAATGCAGGAGATCCTGGTTCGATTTCTGGGTCAGGAAGATCCACTGGAGAAGGGAAAGGCTACCCACTCCAGTATTCTGGCCTGGAGAATTACGGGGACCGTAGAGTCCATGGGGTTGCAAAGAGTTGGACACTTTTCACACAGAAAATAGAGTAATAGGTATAATAGGTCAAGTTCTTCATTTAAAGAAGTTGAAACGTAGCATCATCCATCTGCCATTGTCCAGTGTTGAAAGAAAGGATCATTTTCAGGAAAATTCTTTTTTGGTGGATTGGCCCATCCCTGAGCAGTAAGGGGTGAAAATGAGGCCCTAGCCAGCCAGCCAGACAGGTGGGAGGGTTCCCTGGTCATTTGTCATGGTGCTGGGCCGGTCCTCAGGGCCGCCTCTAGCTGAATGCTTCCGGGTGTGCGCAGGTATCTGGAAGAGATGGTGGTCTTGCTGGAAAGCTGGTCTCCCCCCCCCCCCACGGTGGAGGGGGGATGGGGAAGGGGGCTGAGAGCATCGCTGCACCCCCGCGCGTCTGGAAAGGAAGAAAATGCCCCCTTCCTCACCCTTCAGTCTCCCACCTGCACGTTGCTTGTGGGGCTCATGGCAGCTTTCAGGGCCCCTGACCTCGTGTCTCCTGACTCGTGACTCAAACCCCAAGCGTATTTCCAAGCACATTTCTCCACATAATGTCAAAAACTGGCAAGATTTAAGGGCAACGGGAGGAATATGTTTCTTATTCATTCATTTACATGAAGGAACTTAAAATTTTTTTTTTTTTTATGACCAATCTGACTTCCAGAAAGAAAAAAAATCACCCGTCTTTAATGAGCTTGCTAATGAATTTTTCCTTGAAAAGAGGAAGGCAGCTTTACACAGAAGGGGGTGTGGAGGGAAACAAATTAAGGCCCCAAAGGGTTAAAGGGCAGTGGACAATGTAGAAGCCGCCATTGTGAGCTGAATCAGAAGGTCTGGGGTGCTGGGAGCATTTTCTTTTTAGAAGACTGACATTTAACAAGTTGCACATGAGCCCCAAGAACTGGTTCCTTTCTCCATCTGCGGCTTTGAGCTCTGCCCCCTGTCCTAAAGAAGGACTTAAAGGAGTCTGACTGCCTTGGTCTCCCATCACTGGTTTGAACAGATGGAAAATTCTGGAAAAGGGTTAGTTATAGCTTTCCAGAAGAGGCCATCTGAAGTATGGGGTCCCCATGTTGAAAGGAAGAGAATGGTCTGTAGGGGAAGGAGTGGAGGCTTTCACTCTGGGGCACCCCCCCCCCCCACAGTTCCAATGGGCAGCCCCAAGTCCCAGCTGCCTGCCTGTGGCTTTGGGAAGCCAGGTCATTTTTTGCGGGGGCGGTATCTAAGGCAGGAGTTAAGCTGAGGTAGCACCCTGTTATCGGCGTGGCATGAGTTAGTGTTTTGGGGCCAGGAGGGAAGAGAATGAGGGGACCCCTGGAAATCTACCGGGAGGAGGTCAGCCCCCTACAGTGTCCACTCCCAGGCACACCCTCCCCCCCTCAATATCCACATGCTGCAGCGGCAGCAGGAGGGATCTCAAGTTCACTTGGATCCAGCAGAGGTCGAGAGTCCCCTCCTCAGTGCCCAGGCGACATGCTAGCAGTGCCCAAGAGGCTCATTTCTGAATGCCCACACATCTTCGAATTCCTCGTGCCTTCCAGATTTTAGATACTTGGCCCCTTATCCCTGCCTTTGGGGGACTCACCGAGGGCCTCAGCAGTCGTGAGGGGCCTGCAGGCAGAGCAGGTGCGGGGTGGCCGAGGCCGAGGCAGGCCCCAACTTGGGAAGGGTGTGTGTGTGTGTGTGAGAGAGAGAGAGAGAGAGAGGAATTAATTAAGGGAGAGGAGAGTGGTGGAGGGTGTAGTCATGACTCTCCTAATTGCTCTCCAATTTCTTTGGGCTTCAACAAAAATCCAGATGGAGAGTTCTTAAGTCCTCCTTCCTGGGCGTCAGGGGGCCGGGGTGGCGGGGGAGGAAGGCTGCCCACCACCTTTTGCCGGGCGTCTCTTTGCAGAGTGAATAGGGTCTTTGGCAGGGGTTTAAGGAGGGACTTAGCCTGGGAGCTCCCAGGGCGGTGCAGATGGAGACAAAGGCCCCGCAGAAGGAATGTGGGGAGCCCCCCACGGAGAACAGCCACCTGGGGATAATTGGGAGGCCCAGCGCAGATGAGTTTTCCCAGGTTCTATGAATACATTCTCTCAATAGAAGGTGCCCTTTCTTCACATGAAAAGAGGAAACCTCAATTACCTCCCCCTGAAACTGTGTGCGTGTGTTCCCTCCGGGGGCTGCGGCGGGGCCCCTCGCCCTTGTGTGCATGGCGGGGCCTCCGAGGCGCATAGACTAGAGGCTGTACAAAGCATGTCCAACCAGCCGCCCCGGCGGCGTGACCCCAGACCAGCCCGGACTCCCCCGACCCGGGCCTTTCTCTTTGCAAGTTTCTCAGGAGGGGGAAGCAGAGTCGCCCTGCCTGTAAACAAGAATCTGATCAAACTGGGCCTGATGCCCGAGAAATAGCCAAAGGACACAGAAGTCCAGGGTGGAAAGTTGGGGAGGAGGCTGGTCGGGAGAGAGAGGGGCAGAGACTGACCGCACATCTGTGCTGGCCATCCAGACTCACAGCCGTGCTGGTCCTTCCAGCTCTTTCTCTGGGCCGTTCCGTGGAGCGGGAGATCAAGTCATTCCTTCGGGTTAGGAAACTGGGGCCTCTGTGGCTCCAAGATCCATGGGGCTAATGCTTGCACTTAGGAAAGGGGGGGGCAGTCAGCAGGGGGCTCAGGGTCGGGGCCACCCTGAGCAAAGGGACCCTCTGAGCTGGAGAGAATCAAGTTGGCACCCTCGCTGCCCCCAACTGTCCCTAGGACTCAGACCCTTCTGGAGGACCCCAGGGCAGCATCCCTGCCACGGGATGAAAGCGTCCTGGTTCCGGGTCTCTCCTGGCGCCTTTGTTGCTGCTGGCTTCTGGGCTTCAGTTTCCCCATCTGTAAAATGAGGCAGGGGTGTCGGCGCTAGAAAGACAAGGGCTCTTTCACCAGAGGAGGGGTGGGGGTCCCCAGGTGTTCAAATTGGGCCCCCACTGGCCTCCTGGCTGGGGGCAGGGACCCCCTCCTACTCAGGCCTGGTCCGTCAAAGGAGAGAGTCCAGATTAGGCACTTTGGGTGCCCCAGAGTCAGGCAGCAGGTCTGCATTGGTCCTCTGGGGACCTGGTTCCAGCCTATGCTCAGCTCCCACTGTGACTATGACCTTGGTCCCCGGTGGGCCTCAGTTTTCCTATCTAAGAAATGGGGGCAGTGCAGGATCATGGTCACCTCAGGGTCCGTGGGGCCCTGGGTTCCTTCCCGCTGCTCGGGGGTTTGTTTGCTGAGTCTTGAGAGTCAGACAGCTGGAGATCACTGGTCTTCCGTCTCTCCACCCTCTTTTACTTTCAAGACAAGGAAAGCAGAGACCCGAGGGAGCCGGATGTGAAGCCCACCGCCCGTGGCCAGGCAGCAGGGTTCACAGTTGTCAGCCAGTCCTCTCGGTCAGCTCTTTGTGAACACAGATCCTAATAAGGCTCGTGGCCCAGAGCAGCTCAGTGGACTATTCTTCCACGCAGGTGGGCTGCCGGCCAGGCCTGAACACCTTTCTGGGCCATGTAATGAGCCTGGCCCGTGGCTGCGGTCCCAGGAGGGTGTGCCAGGCCGCACCCTCCCCTGTGGCTTGCCCCAGGGCCTTTTGGTCACGAGAGCCTCCGCTGCACCTCTGTGGGTGCCCTGGCCCGCTCCGCAGAGAACTTCCTGAAAAAGCCATCAGGCAGAGAGGCAAAGTTCTGGAAAAACGATCAGCCGCCTGGCCTGGCTGCCCGTCCCAGACTCAGTTTTGCAAACATCTCTAGCTGTCTCTGTGCTTCGGTGCATGGTAGTAAAGAGCACACAAACCCGCGGCCAGGCCTGCATCCGGTGATTACCACGGTGGGCTACAGCCTTTGTTTGCTGACCTTGGTTGCTACAATACCTGCGAGCTGAAATGAGGGATCGGGAAATTGCCAGCTTCAATTAGACCGGCAGCCTGCCTTCCCAAGTGCCTCTGCCACTCTATCCATTAACGGTAAACATACGCCAAATAGGCCCTAATTCTCTCTAATTGCCCACTCCTGAAGCAAAGAGTGAAATTCCAGGAAGAGACGTATGTAAACAGCCCCCATCCCCTGGCCAACTGAAATTAGAGGACTGATGGGGGCCGGCGAGAGGTTGGTGGTGGTGGGGGACGTGATTTCAAAAGCTGTCCCAATTACCTCTCCTATTTTCATAAATGAGCCCGCAATGCCCCTGGCCTTCACAAAGGTACAGGAAATGAGGTCCGCCAAGAGCTTGCATCTGTTGGGGAAAGTTGTGAGGGGGGTGGTCTCTCCTCAACAGGTAGGAGGGCGAGGCTGATGACTGTTTGGATAAACTGCGGGCTTCTATTTCTGAGAATCACCATTTTATGAAAAATCGTCCTTTTCCATCTTTCCCCTCCACTCAACACCCACAAATGCTATATATATATTTTTTTCCATTTCAATACAGTATTTATTGTATAGAAGAAAAGTAGATTAATTAGTAAATAGTAAAAGGTTTTGGGGGAGAAGTATATTACAGCAGGAAAAATTCTTTAAAAATTTTATTTCTTTAAATCTATTTCTTAATCAGAGGGAAATTGCTTTACAGTGTTGCGTTGTCTTCTGCCCTACAACACAAGTCAAGTCAGTCACACACACACACACATATAATTATGACTGATCCACAAACGATTTGTGCCAGACACGCCAGATCAAGGAGGTCCTAGTTGCCCCTAAAATAGAGGAACTTTAAAAATCTTGAGAGTCAGTATACGGGTAGCTGATTCATGATGTTGAACAGCAGAGACTAACGCAACGTTGTAAAGCAGGTATCCTCCGATTAAAAAAAATATATCCTATGATAAACCGTAGTGGAAAACAATCTTAAGAAAAGAACTAAATGTATGTATCACTTTGCCGCACCACAGGAAGTAGCAATGTTGCTAATCAACCATACTTCAGTAAAAAGAAAAAGAAAGAAAACATTTCCTGAGAAGCAGAGCTAGGGTTTTCTAACCCTCGTAAACCCCGGAGGATGATTTTGGTGGAGTTAGCAGGGCTTCCTGTGTGCATTGTGAGCGCAGCATGTGCGTTTATGAGGTCTCCCATCAGTTGCTCGCGACAATTGTTCCTCTGGACCCTAGAAGGAAGCTTGGGTTTTCCTTTGGTCCCAGACACTGACTCATCTCTGCAGTGTCTTCGTCTGTCACGATTGCAGCCCAGCACCACGGTGCTAATCCATCACCACGGTCGCAGGGCTGGGACACACGGAGCTCAGAAACCAAGGCATGACTTTCCCGGGGCAATGTCTTTAGTTGCAGCCTGGGGGTCTGCACGAAAGTTGATTACGAACAACCAGGAAACTGAGGGCTCCCGGGGTCCCTGGGGACAGAAGCAGGAAAAAAAACCCAGATGCCCTGAGCTGCTTCTGATTTCCCGGATCCTATTAAAAGACACCAAAGAGAACCAAACCGGAAAGACACAGAAAAGCCCTTTCCTATCTCTTTGTTCTGTGGGGAAGGGCGGTGACTGTGGTCTTGCCGTGTGTTCCAGGTCTAGAGCCCGGTCGTCCTCTTAGGACCGTGGTGGTGATGACAGGGTCACCCCTGGGTGCTCATGGGTCTCTGGGGAAGGGCTGGAAACTCTCCCGGAGTGATGGGTCCGCAATACGGCCCAGTGCGCCCTTAGGTAACCAGTCTACTCTGGCCACCTATGGGCTGATGACTGCTTGATTAACTCTGGTTTTTTAAAAAGACTTCCTGTTTCTTGCTTATAAAATCAACCAGTTAGGGGAATAGAGTGTTTGGGAAGCTCAAGGTCAGGGGAGGAATTCTTAGGAGGCTTGGGAGCAAGAGGTGAGCCCCCTGGGGTCCTGGCCAAGTCTCGGGCACCCCAGTGAGTGAACCATGGGCAAGGGGGTTGAAGTACCCAAATGGCTTAAGTCAGGGCAGGGGGCTTGGAGAGGACCTCTTCCTTCCTTGGGTTTCCTTGGAGGCCTTGTTCTTTCTTCCTTTTCTCAAGTTTTTACTTCTCATTCTTGCCTTGATTTGGCTGCCTCCTCACCTTACAGTGCCGATCAAACCTCAGTCATCAGATAAAAGAATTAACAGAACCTACTGAATATGGCAACCCACTCCAGTACTCTTGCCTGGAGAATCCCATGGAGGGAGGAGCCTCGTAGGCTACAGTCCATGGGGTCGCAAAGAGTCGGACATGACTGAGTGACTTCACTGAATAGTCCAAGGGAACTCTAATGAATACCCTGTGATAACCTGTCATGGAAAATAATCTGAAAAAGAATAGAGACATGTATTTGCATCACTGAGTCACTTTGCTATACACTTGAAACTAACACCACATTGTAAAGATCAACTAAGCTTCAGTATAAAATAAAAAATTTAAAAAAGAAAAACACACCAAACCTCCCTCAGTCATCACAGACCACCTGTTGGGCACACTTATCTACCAGAACCTCCTGGGTGTCTGTTCAACATCAACTCCCTTAAAATATTTTTAGAAAATGACTAACCTTTTTTTTTTTTTTTCTTTTTCCTGAGCAGTTTTAGATTTATAGAAAAAGTAAGTGGCAAATACAGAGCATGCTCGTCACCTGCCCTCCCACCTCCATTTCCTCCGAGGTCAGCAAGACGAGCTGACCTGGATAACATAGCTGTTAACTGAAATTCATGGTTTCTATTGTTCTTTGTATCCTACAGTCTGTGGGGTTTTGACAGACGTATAATGACACGTGTCTATCACTGCTCGGCTCATGCTTTTTAAACTTTAAGGCAAATACTTGACGTCAAAGATTTGACCTGCCTGGTCAGGGCTTTTTATATGGGGCTCGTGAAAACTTGTAGGTAATTGCTCAGGTGAAGCCGTCTGTCCAGGCAGCGCTGTCCCTTCATCCTCCATCTCCTGGTTTTAGGACACGCTGCTCATTCAGAGCCCCACAGCCCTGGCGTGGCCCACAGCACACTTTCCTAGTCTCAGCCAGGGCCCGCTGCCCCCGCCCCTCATCATGCACACGCTACCCTGCGCACGCTAGCCCTGGCTCAGCTGTGCCCTGCAGCGCCCTTCTTCCTGGTGGAAGGCGCTTCCAGGAAGCCTTCCATGCAGCCTTTGAGTGTGTCCAGCTGCAGCTCTCACTTATACAGTGACCCCAAGCCTTTGGGTTCCATGAAACCGCGTCTAGCATCACGGGTGGCACCAGCCCACCCCGAGGGCTCAGGGGTCAGGAGCCATGTGTATGCCAGCCCCCGTCAGCTCCAGATACACCTGGAGCTGGGAGAGGGGGAGCTTGGCAGGTGAGAGCACTTGTGTGTGTAAAGAGAAGAGAAAGGCTGATTTCATCAGTTCACCCTTGAAGTTGGGGCATCTCTGCTTCCATTGGGTGGGATTCTCTTTGAGTGACCCAGTGCTTTCTCATTCCAGCCGAAGCCATCATCTGGAATCCTCCGTGGTCCAGGACCTCGAACCCGCCACCCCAGCACCCTCTAGCTCCATAATCGTAAGTTGTTGGGGTGTGGGGGCCACATCTGAGGCTGGTCACCGAGGGAGGCAGGCTGCCGCCCCGACAGCCTTGTGGGGAGGGATGGGTAGGCACTGGTCAGAGGTCCCCACACAGAAGGGGGTTGCCCAGGGAGCCGAGCTGAGTGTGGACCTTGGGGGCTCACATTCAGAGGCGCACCCCCACCCTCCTCATGGCACCCCTTGGCAAAGGGATTCTACGGGTGGCCTCAAGTGCCGGACCCCCGCAGAATTCCTCCTCTTTCACAAAGGATGTGAATGGCCCTTTCATGACCGAGCCTTACTTTGGCTCTTGTGTGGCAGGGCAAACTAGGATGGAAGTGGCCTAGCTGGGGGGCCCTTCGATGGGCCAAGGAGCAAACGCAGGCAGTGGTACCAGCCTCTGAAGCCATCTCCGAGCTCCAATAATCTTCGCTTGCCTCCCCCCCTTGAAATGTCCAAACGGACAGACTTTCTGTCTTCAAAGCTTCCGGCCAAACCTCTTCAAGCTTTTTATTGTTTGGGACTGGGACGCTTAGCTATAGTGATGGGTAGTTCCTTTTTTATTTGCCTTGAAGGGCGAAAATATATTTTTGTGTGTGTGACTATAGACAAAGCCGTCTGCTCTCAGATGAACTCTATGTCTGTCGTCTCCCACCAGGGAGGCTGTGTATACCATGTGTGCCTCTGTGTACTCTTGGCTCTTGAAACAGGTTTCTCATAGGGATGACCATTCAAAGGGGTCCTTGGGGAAGCGCCTGCCCCACCAACGGGCCTGGGGAGTCCGACCCCTGTCTGTGTCGGGTGTGGGCCCCGGGGCGGGGGGCGTCTGCTGCACTCCCGTGTGCTCTGCCTGTGCCTGCATCTGCCATGCTTGTGTGTCAAGGACTGTGGGTTTTGTGCACCTTGGTGCTCAACTGGATGAGAGGGGGTGGGAGGTCAGAGATACTGTGAATGCCCTACTGTTCTGGTTGGGAAGTCATTTTGCTGGGCTCTGTTACCTGATCCAAAGAAGCGAGTGGATGGATAAATGAATGCAGGCGCGAAAGAACGAATAAACAAATAAATAGTGTAAAGAAGTGTACCCTGAATGAGATCCAGTTGGATACGTAGGAGATCAATAGATAAGTTGATGAAGCAGGGAATCAGTATGTAAATAAGGCCACGCAGAAACCGGTATCTGGTTATCCTGAACTAAGGCACACGAGCAATTCAAATACATAGCACCTATTGTTTGTCCACAAGAGAAGAAAAACCTACATGACAGAAAGAAAGAATAAGGAGTCTGGATGTGTAAACCAGGGGTGAGGCTGGGATGGTGAGGCCCATCAAAGTGAAAAGATGGGACAGAGGGTACCAGGGATTGAAAGTGGCAAGGAAAATGGAAAGATGCAAATTAATACGTAAAAAAGTAAGGTAACTTTTAAAATTAGGGGGTGAGAAAAATACTCCCCATAAGGAGAACTATGTCAGGTTATTATAAGCCAAGCATTAGGATTAATCCAAATATGTGCTCTTGGCAGCAGGAAAAAAAAAAAAAAAGAAGAAGAAAAGAAAACACCAGAGGGAAGAGCTCAAAGAATAGTTAAAAGTGAAAAAAGACCCAGGGGACCAGAGATGAGATTTAACTTTAACCCAGAGTTTTCTAATTCTGGGCACACATAAATAAAGACCGAAATGAAAGAAAGTCAAAAAAGAGAGGAAAACATGAAGGGAAGGATGAGTGAGCAGTGGACATTCCTGGATCCAGTAGAGGGCATGGAAGAAAGGGTTTTGAGTCCTTCAGTCCTTGGGGCTGAGGTCTGTTCCATGAAGGGATTAAAAAAGAGAATAAAATATCTAAATAAAAATCTAGAAATGTGGAGGAAAAAGTGACGGGTGTGAGGTCCAGAAGAATCTTAGCGGGTGAGCAGATCAACACACAGCAGAAGGCAGTGCTAGGAGCTGAGTGATAGACAGTCATGAATCGAGGCTGGTGGTTGGTCCGACCCTGAAACCCACAGGACTGTCAAAGTATAATAAATATCTCAGTAAACAAGTGAGCGAGCATCTAAAGAGACAGACGGCATGGACTGAGGAGGGGGAGAGGCTGTGGTCACACCAAAGCTCCAGGAAAATGAAAGAAGACAAGTGAGAAAAAGTGAGAAAGGAGGAAATGTGGAAAGCTGTAATGAAAGAGAGAGAGAATAAAAGAAGGTGATAAATGAGTAGATCCTTGGAAGAAGGCGAGGCTAAGAATCCAAACTGTGGATCAAAATGGGTCAAAATCTGAACAGGCACTCCATTAGTAGAGGAGTTAATACCTAATAAAAAGAAAAAAAAAAAAAGGAAGAATGAATGAAGGAAGGAAAGCAAGAAGGAATGAATGACTGAGAGGCGGAGCTGAAGGGCCCGGGGATGCTGTTTGCAGGTGACATTAGGCTCCATCAGGTCGTGGCACCTGAGCTCCAGAGAATGAAAGAAAGAGAGAGAGTAAAAGAGAGAAACAGTGAAACTGAAAATGGGAAAGAAATGGCAAGTCAGAAGTCAGATTAGAAATGCGAAAAGAAAAAGGAATATACTAATAGATAGATAAATGCACATATAAGAGACAGTTGTTCTAGGAATAAGAATGGGAGGGGACATGAACCATGGGCCTGGATGAATTCACATCTGGGCTTCTGAGATGGGTCACCACCCACCCAACCAGGACGCAGGTCAAAGCCGCAATACGTAAGGAAGGGCCTCAGAGGGGCCAGGGAGGGGAGGACTCACTGCTTGTAGACTATCATGTATCCAATTAGGTACCCTGGCCATCCAGAAGTCTAAAAACAATTACCAAAGGGAAAGAAAGCCTGAATGGGTGCATGAATGCCCGCGAAAAAAAATTTGCAGTGACCAATAAAGCTGACGTTGCGAGGGGTGTTAGGGTTCATCCACTTCCTGGTGCCCAATCTCCAAAAGAAAGAAAGGCAGTAAGAAAAAAGCCTGAAAGACGGGTAGAAAAGAACAATTAATTAAGATGGGAGGGAAAAAAAACAAAAAAGTTTTTATAAAGAAGTAAAAAAAGATAATAAGTATGTCAGTGAAGTCTGAGAGGGGACTGGTTTAGCACAGATCATCCACATTCATTCCGATCTCTGGCCCCAAAGTTGAGAAATACTAAAAAAGAACAAGAGCATAAATAAAAACCTGAAGGAATAAACACGCATTCCACGAGAAGGCAGGGAAAGGAGTTTGAAAAATTGAGGGGGAGACTTGGAGAAAGAAAGATACGGGAGGAGAAATGAAAATAGACGGATGGAAGAGAAAAGGCACGTCCTGGATAAGTACTTAATAAACATATTATTCATTAAATATTAAAAACTAGTAAAAGCTGAAGTTCATCAGAAAGGAAGAATAAATAAGGGGATGGCTGTGTGAATGAATGAATGAATGAGGAAGGGGACTGTGATGAATCAGCCTCTGCACCTGAGGCTCTTGAGAATAAAAGAATACCAAAAGAGCAAGTGAGGATGGAGGAGGGGCACAGGCAATTAGGACAAGATGGATATTAGCAATAAAAACATATTGAATGAATAAATAAATATGTACATAAATTACGAGAGAGAGGGCCATGCTAGAACACAAAAAATGAGAAGGCACCATGGGCTCCTGAGAGAGTTAAATAAGTCCTCCCGCAAATCACCAGTGCAAGGAGGTAACGAACCAAAGGGGCCCTACATGGACCGGTGCCGAGAAGCCTCCAGGAACTACAAATGATGGTTAATCCAATTCTGTGCACCTGAGGTCCATAAATAAAAGAATAAATATTGAAATAGAAGAGTAACAGAAAGAATGAATGGACCCACTAATGACTGAATCAGTAATGGGAATGCCTGAGACGGCCCATGGGATTGTCACTCATCTCACCCCAGACACCTGGGGTTCCTAAGAGTAAAAGAGAAGCCGAGAAAGAAACGAGGCGAAAGGAAACTTAAGTGAAAGAGAAAGGTGGGGGGCCCAACAGAAAGGTAGTGAAGATGTGGGTGTGTCGGAGAGAAGAGTCTGTTAGGATTAGGGGTGAGGTGTTCATCAATCCTAATGATGGATAAGGTCACCCAGTCCCCTCTTCTAGGGGAAAGGAGGATGGAGAGATTAAAAAAGAAGAAGCAAAAAAAAAAAAAAAGGGAGAGAGAGAGAAAGGAAAGATGGTAAACCAACCACCAAAGTGATAAATGGTTCGTTAAGAGAGGTTGTCTGAACAAGAATGGTAATTAGTTTACATACTACTCCTTAAATAGATAAACGCATTACACCTTTCCGAGAATAAATGAAAAATAGAGCAAATACCCAGCCCCAAGGCAAGGCTGCACCTCCAGCCTTTTATTATCTTTATATCAAAAAATACAGGCAATGGAGGTCCATAAATAAAAGAATAAATAGCAAAATCTAAAAGGTGACTAGTGGCGAGGAGGAAAGATTGCAAAGGCAAGTAAGCACATGGGCTGATGATGGTGTTTTGCACGTGGAGTTTTGACCACTATCATGATTTCCCAGGATAAGCCAGGATAAGAATGAAAGGAAGGGCAAATGCAAGACCGTATGAGTGAATGAATGAGATGGTGTGGTTTGGACCAGGGGTTTTGCATGTGGGATCCTGACTCATCCTTCTTCACCTGAGTTTATAAGAATGAAGGAATGAAAGTAAGCGTGAGAGAAATAAGAAAGCAGAAACGGAAATAATGTATAAACAAATAAGAAGGGAGACCTTCATGAACCAAAGGCTATAATTAAAGTCATGCTGTTGAAGTCAGCAGGTAAAGGCATCAGACCTAAAGGGACGAGTGAATGAATGGAAGAGATGGCTGCATGGAAGGAAGGGAGGAAGGAAGGCGGAGGAAGAAGGGAAATGAAGGAGGAGAGGGAGGGAAGGCTTCCTGTTTGGGGCCCCCGGGCCCCCAGCAGCTGGACGGAGCGGGTGGCCCCTGGCATGCAGTGTGCTTGTGACGTGCACTTCCTGGCGGGGAGGGGCTGGCCCAGGGGGACCCTTGCCTGGAGGGCCACCGTCACACCCTGGCTGTGGGGGCCATTTCACCTCGCTGCTCTCCTTCCGTCTTCCCTGTGTGTAGACGTGGAATGGCATCGGCTCCCCGCTTGGGTGGATCGTGGGGGCAAATCCTGCCCTGCCTGTTGGCAGTGCCCCGTCTAGAGCCCCGGAGAGGCAGAAAGGCTCGGGCCCCGGGAGCCTGCAGAAGGTTGCGGGAACAGGGGGTGTTGGGCCAGGTGGGTGTCCTGGCCCCTCCCTGGGCCTGGGTCACCTGTGGGGGAGGCTTTTCCCGCCAGGGGGCAGCAGAGGGTCAGGGAGCAAGGGGCCCTGGGTGGAGCGCTGTCCCGGTAGGGGTGCCCCTGCCTCCAGGGCCCGCTGTGCTGTCCTGGGGTGGGGCGGGGGCCCCCCTCACCTCCAGGACCGGTGCAAGGGAGAGGCGGGTGGGAAGGGGGCCGGCACGGCCTCATCACAGAAACCTTGTTCCCGCAGCTTTCTGAAACATGTCCGGGAGCCCTCCAGCTGGGTCTTCCATGGGTGGGCTGCCGTCCCTTCCCAACTCGGGGTGTCCTGGGGCAGGTGCATCTCAGCCCGGCGTTGGCAGAAGTGGTCCCAGGACCCCGCCCCCTCCCCCCTGGCATCCTCGGAGCCCGTTTCAAGGCCTTGTTACCTTCTCGATTGTTTTGCGATGTACTCTGTATTTCGGCAAAAAAAAAAAAAAAAAAAAAAAAATGGCCTTTGCATGGTGTGTTGTTGAACGCGTCTTCTCTCCTCTCGCCCTGCCCCCGCCCTGCCCCTCGTTGGGGCTGTTTGTACTGATAATTTTGAATCCCAGGGATTCCCTGGTTCTGTGTAGTCTCTTTTTCTCTGTATTGGTGGGATTTGTGCCTGTGTCTGTCTATCAATCCAAGGATCAAAGTCCCTCTCGACTTCTCGATTCCAGTCTGGGACATTAAAAAAAAAATTGGATTCCTAACCAGCGCCCTGAACGTGAGGAGCCCACTTGGCTGGACCCAGGATTCGTGGCTGGGAGCACGGGGAGCCCCGGGGGTGGAATCTGGTGGAGGTGGGGCTGGAGCGTTGCCTGGTGGGCGGAGCTGAGGGGCTGGTTACCCTGCTGGGGGTGACTTTGGGCCCTGGGTGGGGACAGGGAGTGGTCGGGGCTGGGTGGGGTCGGTGGGTCTAGTTCAGCCCAGCGATGCCCCAGGTGTGGCAGGGAGGCGGAGAGGCAGGAGCCACAGCTACAGACAGGGTGCAGGGAGGGAGCCAGGGGCCCAGGGGCAACCTCTTCACTCTTAGCGCGCCCCGAGTGGGCGCAGGTGGTCTTTAGGAGAGGAGGACACGGAGTCACGTGTTAGGAGCTACCCTTCCCTGCCTCCAGTGCCACGTGTCCGGGACACGTGAGCAGGGCTTCGTGGGCCTGATGGTGCTGGGGCTTCAGGGCTCTGCTGTCTTCTGTTTTAGAATCTGGGGGCCCGGGTTCTGCCTGAAGCCTGGGGTGGGGGGTAGCGCACTTCTTAAACCCAAAGACAGCTACTCAGAGAAGGGTCCCCAAAGAGCCCCCCAACCAGCCCAGGCGTCATCTCCTGGGCCGGAGTGGGGGTTGGGGGAGCTTGGGGCAGGAAGAGCCTGGGAGGGTCTTTTTGAAGAACCCGAGTGTGGTTGTTTTAAAAGGCAGCTGAGGGTTAGAGGATGGAGAAAGTGTTAGGTGTAGAATGGGAGGGGATCACAGCCCAGTTCGCAGAGGAGATGGGCAGGAACAGAAGCAGACTCCTAAGGAGAGGGGCCTTCTCCCGGGGACCAAGGGGCTATCCAGGGTCATGTGGGTAGAAATAGGCAGGTGGGGGAATGTCCTGGGGGGGAGGGTAGGTTGCGATTGGATAAGTTCTGTCCTAGGAATGCTGGGGGCCTGAGGGTCCCTGGGTCAGGGTTTCTGAAGGTCTCCAGTTCTGGGACGCTGGGTTTCAGTGCAGGACTCCCAGGGCTGCAGAAGCCAGGGGTGGAAGATTCACACGGGCCCCTGTCTGGTTCTGTCTGTGCCCGACCCACGAGGTCCATGGTTGGGTTTCAGCGCTCCTCTCTGATCACGGCCTGTCTCAAGTGTGTGCTTCTTCTTTTCCCTTTTCAAAGAAAGAACAAATTTTGTCTGTTGACTTTGACCTTTGCATGCACCCCTTGCACAAATCCTTCCCTTGATGGTACCAGGAGCTACAAGTCTCCTTGGATTTCTGTATGACTCCCAACTCAGGGAGGTTGGCCTTGGGGCTGGCCTGCCAGAGGGTGGAGGGCGGAGGCTGGGTCTATGGGGCAGATGGGCCAGAGGCCCTGTTGTGATCTTGACTGTAAATGGTGTGGATAGCACATGACTTGGAGCAGATCGCCCATCATTTGACATATCACTCATCTTTATTTCTCCCCTTCAGATTCTGTTTATAAGCACACTATTTTTTTAATGGACGTCTAAGTTTTTAAAACAAGCATCCATTTTTTAAACCTAATTGCTATTCTTCACCACATACACTTTTTTTTGTTTGTTTTTTTTTTTTTTGCATCCCACCTTTTCCATATTCCACTGTCAACATTTTTCTTTCTTCCGTATACGTCATCACCTCACTGGCTGCCTTGTGTCTCATTGAGTGGCCGTGTCAGTCATTCACCACATCAACCTGCTATTATTACTCTTGTTATGCATAATTCATCTTTTTTAATGTTACAAATTATGCCACAGCTAATAACTTAGCACACCCCCCTTTTTCATTCTTATGAATTATTTTCCCACACCTAGAAGTGATCTTTGCTTTGTGGTATGTCAATTTATCCTGCTAGGCTGTGAACCCTTGAGGGCAAGGAGCTTGTTGCATTGATCTTTGTATCTCTAATGCCTGAAATGTTGTAGATATAAATGTTAGATGAAAGGATAGAAGGATGGATGAAAGTGTGAGTGAGTGCCTGGTTGGCTGTTGGAGGAGAGGATGGGAGAATGGATGAATAAATGGAGTGCTGAATGAACAGATGAATTTTCTGGTGTGGAGTTTCTTGAGGAAAGGCCAGGAATTTTTGTCTGACTACTGATTTCAGAAGGCTTGTAGCATTTTAGGATGTCCAGCGATGTATTAGCATTTTGTTAAGATGTTGCCAATTTATCTCTGTTAAAAAGTGTTTTTCTGTCATTTTAACTTGCACTGCTTTGATGACTAATGACGGTTCAACATTTTACTGTGTTTGTTAAAAAAAAAAAATTGCATCTTCTGTGAACTGTTTGTCCAAGTCCGCTGGGTCATGGCTTTGGGATAAGACTGGCCAAGGATGGGATGAGGGTCCTTGGGATGTAGTGAGCCCTTCATCTCTGGGGTCATTCAAGGGACAGGACAGGCAGATACTCGATGAGGGTAGCTTCAAGGAGATTCAATTAGTAGGAGTGGGATTGGCCTAGATGACCCTTCAGGTCTCTTTGACTCTTCCTGGAAAATGTGCATTGGGATGATATTCTCCCTTTGGCAGCCCAGTGATGTTTAAGGCTGCTTCTCCTGGGTGGGTTTGTGCATTTATGATTTATAAACTCTCAACTCACCCTCTGTAACTCTTGTGGTGCAAGAATCTCTTTGACCCTCCAAGGTCCAGACAACTGTGCTGCCATCTTGAATGTCAGTTAAGTGATGGCTTTCCTGCCTCCATCCCCTGCCCCCATTTCACTTTCAGGAAGACAACCCCTTGGATCACCCCTTGCCACCTCTCAGGGCAATCAGCTGAGGCAATCTGCTGCCCTTCATGTTCCTAGTGCCCTCTGATGTGTGAGCCATTGTCCCGCTGGCCTCCATGGTGGTCTTTGGGGTTTAATTAAGTATGTCAGGTCAGGTCAGATAGTGAATCTGCCTTCAGAAATGGGGCAACTCAATTCCACAAGCCAAAGAGTAGAATGGCCCCCATCTTCTTGGGCTTCTCTCATGGTCCACCCCAGGGGTAGCCAGGTCTCAGAAGTCATCATGGCCATTTGGGAAGGGCACGTGACCCAAGAAGGCTCGCCCCTGCTTTCCAGAATACCCTCTGCTTGCAGCCGAGGGCCGCGTCTTCCCACTGACCGTCTACTATAGCACTGAGCGCTGTTTGCCCGTGTCAGAATTTCTCACCCACGTGTTTGGGAGGCCAGTGACGATTCCCAACATTACTTGGATCCATCCATCCATCCATCCGTCCATCCATTGCATTTGGCCTCTCGACCTGGTGCTTTGGCCTTTCCCTTTCCTGAAAGCAAACCTTTTCCTTGTGGGCAGGCTGTGTAGCGCCATGGGCTGTGGTTATGAAGTGAGTGCCCTTACTTGTGGCTTCTTCCTCCGGGGTCATTGCTCTGAGCATGTCCCAGCTGGATGTCATCTGCCACATCACCCACACGGCTTCCTTCCCCATGGTGCATTCCCATGCATCACACACTGTGAGGGATCCAGGGCCCGGGGGCCCGGGGGCCCAGGGTGGCCCCCGTCCCCACCCAGGAGTGAAGATGTCCCCCCCAGGCCACCGTGCCAGGGGCATGGTCCCTGCCATGAGCTTTGCCCTCAGCCTCTCCGCTTCCTCTACCAGATGACAGCGGTTGTAACTCATCCTTTCATCCCTTCATTCACTCCACTCTCAGCCCGCAAACATTCGAAAAGGTCAGCTGGTGCTATACTAGAGCTGGGTCACAAGGTTGCGTTGCGACACCCCCTCTCGAAAGAAAAGATGCGTGTGTTTGCTGGGGGCTAGTCACAAGGCGGGATCCTTGATTCAGCACGCCCACCTCTCGGCCAAAGTTCTGTTGTAATTCTGATTGCCCTCTCCAACTTTGTTCCTCTGCAAACTGGGTTGATTAGTAATCAGCAAGCTGTGTTCCCTGGGTGCTCAGAAATCATAGCCCAGGGTCTCAAGAGGCCAGAATGATAGCTGGAGTGGGGGAGGCGGATCTGAAACAAACAGCTGATTCTGGCCGTGAGCAGGATTTCGAGTCATTAGGACATCCTCATCTTGCACAAAGGGCGAGTTTCAGAGTCCTTCCTGTCCCTTGGAGATTGGTTCATTCTGGGCTCTTTTGAGAGAAAATTGGGGGAGACGATTGCTGATTTGGATGGTAGGGGTCATGCCCCCTCATGAGGTCTTCACAGAACAATCTATTGGCACAACAGGGCATCCGGGCCGCCTGAACGCTTGGCAAACCCGGGATGCATCCGTGATCCAGGTTCCCAGCCAGGTGGGGCTTCCCACCATAGATCTTGGGGGCTCTCCTGGGAATTCTGCATTTGACTTACTGCCTTGGACAGTGGGTGTCGTGNGTTCTTGCCTGGAGAATCCCAGGGATGGGGGAGCCTGGTGGGCTGCCGTCTCTGGGGTCACACAGGGTCAGCCATGACTGAAGTGACTTAGCAGCAGCAGCATGCAGAAAATGGGGGCTTCCCTGGTAGCTCAGTTGGTAAAGAATCCTCCTGCAATGCAGGAGATCCTGGTTCGATTTCTGGGTCAGGAAGATCCACTGGAGAAGGGAAAGGCTACCCACTCCAGTATTCTGGCCTGGAGAATTACGGGGACCGTAGAGTCCATGGGGTTGCAAAGAGTTGGACACTTTTCACACAGAAAATAGAGTAATAGGTATAATAGGTCAAGTTCTTCATTTAAAGAAGTTGAAACGTAGCATCATCCATCTGCCATTGTCCAGTGTTGAAAGAAAGGATCATTTTCAGGAAAATTCTTTTTTGGTGGATTGGCCCATCCCTGAGCAGTAAGGGGTGAAAATGAGGCCCTAGCCAGCCAGCCAGACAGGTGGGAGGGTTCCCTGGTCATTTGTCATGGTGCTGGGCCGGTCCTCAGGGCCGCCTCTAGCTGAATGCTTCCGGGTGTGCGCAGGTATCTGGAAGAGATGGTGGTCTTGCTGGAAAGCTGGTCCTCCCCCCCCCCCACGGTGGAGGGGGGATGGGGAAGGGGGCTGAGAGCATCGCTGCACCCCCGCGCGTCTGGAAAGGAAGAAAATGCCCCCTTCCTCACCCTTCAGTCTCCCACCTGCACGTTGCTTGTGGGGCTCATGGCAGCTTTCAGGGCCCCTGACCTCGTGTCTCCTGACTCGTGACTCAAACCCCAAGCGTATTTCCAAGCACATTTCTCCACATAATGTCAAAAACTGGCAAGATTTAAGGGCAACGGGAGGAATATGTTTCTTATTCATTCATTTACATGAAGGAACTTAAAATTTTTTTTTTTTTTTATGACCAATCTGACTTCCAGAAAGAAAAAAAATCACCCGTCTTTAATGAGCTTGCTAATGAATTTTTCCTTGAAAAGAGGAAGGCAGCTTTACACAGAAGGGGGTGTGGAGGGAAACAAATTAAGGCCCCAAAGGGTTAAAGGGCAGTGGACAATGTAGAAGCCGCCATTGTGAGCTGAATCAGAAGGTCTGGGGTGCTGGGAGCATTTTCTTTTTAGAAGACTGACATTTAACAAGTTGCACATGAGCCCCAAGAACTGGTTCCTTTCTCCATCTGCGGCTTTGAGCTCTGCCCCCTGTCCTAAAGAAGGACTTAAAGGAGTCTGACTGCCTTGGTCTCCCATCACTGGTTTGAACAGATGGAAAATTCTGGAAAAGGGTTAGTTATAGCTTTCCAGAAGAGGCCATCTGAAGTATGGGGTCCCCATGTTGAAAGGAAGAGAATGGTCTGTAGGGGAAGGAGTGGAGGCTTTCACTCTGGGGCACCCCCCCCCCCCACAGTTCCAATGGGCAGCCCCAAGTCCCAGCTGCCTGCCTGTGGCTTTGGGAAGCCAGGTCATTTTTTGCGGGGGCGGTATCTAAGGCAGGAGTTAAGCTGAGGTAGCACCCTGTTATCGGCGTGGCATGAGTTAGTGTTTTGGGGCCAGGAGGGAAGAGAATGAGGGGACCCCTGGAAATCTACTGGGAGGAGGTCAGCCCCCTACAGTGTCCACTCCCAGGCACACCCTCCCCCCCTCAATATCCACATGCTGCAGCGGCAGCAGGAGGGATCTCAAGTTCACTTGGATCCAGCAGAGGTCGAGAGTCCCCTCCTCAGTGCCCAGGCGACATGCTAGCAGTGCCCAAGAGGCTCATTTCTGAATGCCCACACATCTTCGAATTCCTCGTGCCTTCCAGATTTTAGATACTTGGCCCCTTATCCCTGCCTTTGGGGGACTCACCAAGGGCCTCAGCAGTCGTGAGGGGCCTGCAGGCAGAGCAGGTGCGGGGTGGCCGAGGCCGAGGCAGGCCCCAACTTGGGAAGGGTGTGTGTGTGTGTGTGTGTGAGAGAGAGAGAGAGAGAGGAATTAATTAAGGGAGAGGAGAGTGGTGGAGGGTGTAGTCATGACTCTCCTAATTGCTCTCCAATTTCTTTGGGCTTCAACAAAAATCCAGATGGAGAGTTCTTAAGTCCTCCTTCCTGGGCGTCAGGGGGCCGGGGTGGCGGGGGAGGAAGGCTGCCCACCACCTTTTGCCGGGCGTCTCTTTGCAGAGTGAATAGGGTCTTTGGCAGGGGTTTAAGGAGGGACTTAGCCTGGGAGCTCCCAGGGCGGTGCAGATGGAGACAAAGGCCCCGCAGAAGGAATGTGGGGAGCCCCCCACGGAGAACAGCCACCTGGGGATAATTGGGAGGCCCAGCGCAGATGAGTTTTCCCAGGTTCTATGAATACATTCTCTCAATAGAAGGTGCCCTTTCTTCACATGAAAAGAGGAAACCTCAATTACCTCCCCCTGAAACTGTGTGCGTGTGTTCCCTCCGGGGGCTGCGGCGGGGCCCCTCGCCCTTGTGTGCATGGCGGGGCCTCCGAGGCGCATAGACTAGAGGCTGTACAAAGCATGTCCAACCAGCCGCCCCGGCGGCGTGACCCCAGACCAGCCCGGACTCCCCCGACCCGGGCCTTTCTCTTTGCAAGTTTCTCAGGAGGGGGAAGCAGAGTCGCCCTGCCTGTAAACAAGAATCTGATCAAACTGGGCCTGATGCCCAAGAAATAGCCAAAGGACACAGAAGTCCAGGGTGGAAAGTTGGGGAGGAGGCTGGTCGGGAGAGAGAGGGGCAGAGACTGACCGCACATCTGTGCTGGCCATCCAGACTCACAGCCGTGCTGGTCCTTCCAGCTCTTTCTCTGGGCCGTTCCGTGGAGCGGGAGATCAAGTCATTCCTTCGGGTTAGGAAACTGGGGCCTCTGTGGCTCCAAGATCCATGGGGCTAATGCTTGCACTTAGGAAAGGGGGGGGCAGTCAGCAGGGGGCTCAGGGTCGGGGCCACCCTGAGCAAAGGGACCCTCTGAGCTGGAGAGAATCAAGTTGGCACCCTCGCTGCCCCCAACTGTCCCTAGGACTCAGACCCTTCTGGAGGACCCCAGGGCAGCATCCCTGCCACGGGATGAAAGCGTCCTGGTTCCGGGTCTCTCCTGGCGCCTTTGTTGCTGCTGGCTTCTGGGCTTCAGTTTCCCCATCTGTAAAATGAGGCAGGGGTGTCGGCGCTAGAAAGACAAGGGCTCTTTCACCAGAGGAGGGGTGGGGGTCCCCAGGTGTTCAAATTGGGCCCCCACTGGCCTCCTGGCTGGGGGCAGGGACCCCCTCCTACTCAGGCCTGGTCCGTCAAAGGAGAGAGTCCAGATTAGGCACTTTGGGTGCCCCAGAGTCAGGCAGCAGGTCTGCATTGGTCCTCTGGGGACCTGGTTCCAGCCTATGCTCAGCTCCCACTGTGACTATGACCTTGGTCCCCGGTGGGCCTCAGTTTTCCTATCTAAGAAATGGGGGCAGTGCAGGATCATGGTCACCTCAGGGTCCGTGGGGCCCTGGGTTCCTTCCCGCTGCTCGGGGGTTTGTTTGCTGAGTCTTGAGAGTCAGACAGCTGGAGATCACTGGTCTTCCGTCTCTCCACCCTCTTTTACTTTCAAGACAAGGAAAGCAGAGACCCGAGGGAGCCGGATGTGAAGCCCACCGCCCGTGGCCAGGCAGCAGGGTTCACAGTTGTCAGCCAGTCCTCTCGGTCAGCTCTTTGTGAACACAGATCCTAATAAGGCTCGTGGCCCAGAGCAGCTCAGTGGACTATTCTTCCACGCAGGTGGGCTGCCGGCCAGGCCTGAACACCTTTCTGGGCCATGTAATGAGCCTGGCCCGTGGCTGCGGTCCCAGGAGGGTGTGCCAGGCCGCACCCTCCCCTGTGGCTTGCCCCAGGGCCTTTTGGTCACGAGAGCCTCCGCTGCACCTCTGTGGGTGCCCTGGCCCGCTCCGCAGAGAACTTCCTGAAAAAGCCATCAGGCAGAGAGGCAAAGTTCTGGAAAAACGATCAGCCGCCTGGCCTGGCTGCCCGTCCCAGACTCAGTTTTGCAAACATCTCTAGCTGTCTCTGTGCTTCGGTGCATGGTAGTAAAGAGCACACAAACCCGCGGCCAGGCCTGCATCCGGTGATTACCACGGTGGGCTACAGCCTTTGTTTGCTGACCTTGGTTGCTACAATACCTGCGAGCTGAAATGAGGGATCGGGAAATTGCCAGCTTCAATTAGACCGGCAGCCTGCCTTCCCAAGTGCCTCTGCCACTCTATCCATTAACGGTAAACATACGCCAAATAGGCCCTAATTCTCTCTAATTGCCCACTCCTGAAGCAAAGAGTGAAATTCCAGGAAGAGACGTATGTAAACAGCCCCCATCCCCTGGCCAACTGAAATTAGAGGACTGATGGGGGCCGGCGAGAGGTTGGTGGTGGTGGGGGACGTGATTTCAAAAGCTGTCCCAATTACCTCTCCTATTTTCATAAATGAGCCCGCAATGCCCCTGGCCTTCACAAAGGTACAGGAAATGAGGTCCGCCAAGAGCTTGCATCTGTTGGGGAAAGTTGTGAGGGGGGTGGTCTCTCCTCAACAGGTAGGAGGGCGAGGCTGATGACTGTTTGGATAAACTGCGGGCTTCTATTTCTGAGAATCACCATTTTATGAAAAATCGTCCTTTTCCATCTTTCCCCTCCACTCAACACCCACAAATGCTATATATATATTTTTTTCCATTTCAATACAGTATTTATTGTATAGAAGAAAAGTAGATTAATTAGTAAATAGTAAAAGGTTTTGGGGGAGAAGTATATTACAGCAGGAAAAATTCTTTAAAAATTTTATTTCTTTAAATCTATTTCTTAATCAGAGGGAAATTGCTTTACAGTGTTGCGTTGTCTTCTGCCCTACAACACAAGTCAAGTCAGTCACACACACACACACATATAATTATGACTGATCCACAAACGATTTGTGCCAGACACGCCAGATCAAGGAGGTCCTAGTTGCCCCTAAAATAGAGGAACTTTAAAAATCTTGAGAGTCAGTATACGGGTAGCTGATTCATGATGTTGAACAGCAGAGACTAACGCAACGTTGTAAAGCAGGTATCCTCCGATTAAAAAAAATATATCCTATGATAAACCGTAGTGGAAAACAATCTTAAGAAGAGAACTAAATGTATGTATCACTTTGCCGCACCACAGGAAGTAGCAATGTTGCTAATCAACCATACTTCAGTAAAAAGAAAAAGAAAGAAAACATTTCCTGAGAAGCAGAGCTAGGGTTTTCTAACCCTCGTAAACCCCGGAGGATGATTTTGGTGGAGTTAGCAGGGCTTCCTGTGTGCATTGTGAGCGCAGCATGTGCGTTTATGAGGTCTCCCATCAGTTGCTCGCGACAATTGTTCCTCTGGACCCTAGAAGGAAGCTTGGGTTTTCCTTTGGTCCCAGACACTGACTCATCTCTGCAGTGTCTTCGTCTGTCACGATTGCAGCCCAGCACCACGGTGCTAATCCATCACCACGGTCGCAGGGCTGGGACACACGGAGCTCAGAAACCAAGGCATGACTTTCCCGGGGCAATGTCTTTAGTTGCAGCCTGGGGGTCTGCACGAAAGTTGATTACGAACAACCAGGAAACTGAGGGCTCCCGGGGTCCCTGGGGACAGAAGCAGGAAAAAAAACCCAGATGCCCTGAGCTGCTTCTGATTTCCCGGATCCTATTAAAAGACACCAAAGAGAACCAAACCGGAAAGACACAGAAAAGCCCTTTCCTATCTCTTTGTTCTGTGGGGAAGGGCGGTGACTGTGGTCTTGCCGTGTGTTCCAGGTCTAGAGCCCGGTCGTCCTCTTAGGACCGTGGTGGTGATGACAGGGTCACCCCTGGGTGCTCATGGGTCTCTGGGGAAGGGCTGGAAACTCTCCCGGAGTGATGGGTCCGCAATACGGCCCAGTGCGCCCTTAGGTAACCAGTCTACTCTGGCCACCTATGGGCTGATGACTGCTTGATTAACTCTGGTTTTTTAAAAAGACTTCCTGTTTCTTGCTTATAAAATCAACCAGTTAGGGGAATAGAGTGTTTGGGAAGCTCAAGGTCAGGGGAGGAATTCTTAGGAGGCTTGGGAGCAAGAGGTGAGCCCCCTGGGGTCCTGGCCAAGTCTCGGGCACCCCAGTGAGTGAACCATGGGCAAGGGGGTTGAAGTACCCAAATGGCTTAAGTCAGGGCAGGGGGCTTGGAGAGGACCTCTTCCTTCCTTGGGTTTCCTTGGAGGCCTTGTTCTTTCTTCCTTTTCTCAAGTTTTTACTTCTCATTCTTGCCTTGATTTGGCTGCCTCCTCACCTTACAGTGCCGATCAAACCTCAGTCATCAGATAAAAGAATTAACAGAACCTACTGAATATGGCAACCCACTCCAGTACTCTTGCCTGGAGAATCCCATGGAGGGAGGAGCCTCGTAGGCTACAGTCCATGGGGTCGCAAAGAGTCGGACATGACTGAGTGACTTCACTGAATAGTCCAAGGGAACTCTAATGAATACCCTGTGATAACCTGTCATGGAAAATAATCTGAAAAAGAATAGAGACATGTATTTGCATCACTGAGTCACTTTGCTATACACTTGAAACTAACACCACATTGTAAAGATCAACTAAGCTTCAGTATAAAATAAAAAATTTAAAAAAGAAAAACACACCAAACCTCCCTCAGTCATCACAGACCACCTGTTGGGCACACTTATCTACCAGAACCTCCTGGGTGTCTGTTCAACATCAACTCCCTTAAAATATTTTTAGAAAATGACTAACCTTTTTTTTTTTTTTTCTTTTTCCTGAGCAGTTTTAGATTTATAGAAAAAGTAAGTGGCAAATACAGAGCATGCTCGTCACCTGCCCTCCCACCTCCATTTCCTCCGAGGTCAGCAAGACGAGCTGACCTGGATAACATAGCTGTTAACTGAAATTCATGGTTTCTATTGTTCTTTGTATCCTACAGTCTGTGGGGTTTTGACAGACGTATAATGACACGTGTCTATCACTGCTCGGCTCATGCTTTTTAAACTTTAAGGCAAATACTTGACGTCAAAGATTTGACCTGCCTGGTCAGGGCTTTTTATATGGGGCTCGTGAAAACTTGTAGGTAATTGCTCAGGTGAAGCCGTCTGTCCAGGCAGCGCTGTCCCTTCATCCTCCATCTCCTGGTTTTAGGACACGCTGCTCATTCAGAGCCCCACAGCCCTGGCGTGGCCCACAGCACACTTTCCTAGTCTCAGCCAGGGCCCGCTGCCCCCGCCCCTCATCATGCACACGCTACCCTGCGCACGCTAGCCCTGGCTCAGCTGTGCCCTGCAGCGCCCTTCTTCCTGGTGGAAGGCGCTTCCAGGAAGCCTTCCATGCAGCCTTTGAGTGTGTCCAGCTGCAGCTCTCACTTATACAGTGACCCCAAGCCTTTGGGTTCCATGAAACCGCGTCTAGCATCACGGGTGGCACCAGCCCACCCCGAGGGCTCAGGGGTCAGGAGCCATGTGTATGCCAGCCCCCGTCAGCTCCAGATACACCTGGAGCTGGGAGAGGGGGAGCTTGGCAGGTGAGAGCACTTGTGTGTGTAAAGAGAAGAGAAAGGCTGATTTCATCAGTTCACCCTTGAAGTTGGGGCATCTCTGCTTCCATTGGGTGGGATTCTCTTTGAGTGACCCAGTGCTTTCTCATTCCAGCCGAAGCCATCATCTGGAATCCTCCGTGGTCCAGGACCTCGAACCCGCCACCCCAGCACCCTCTAGCTCCATAATCGTAAGTTGTTGGGGTGTGGGGGCCACATCTGAGGCTGGTCACCGAGGGAGGCAGGCTGCCGCCCCGACAGCCTTGTGGGGAGGGATGGGTAGGCACTGGTCAGAGGTCCCCACACAGAAGGGGGTTGCCCAGGGAGCCGAGCTGAGTGTGGACCTTGGGGGCTCACATTCAGAGGCGCACCCCCACCCTCCTCATGGCACCCCTTGGCAAAGGGATTCTACGGGTGGCCTCAAGTGCCGGACCCCCGCAGAATTCCTCCTCTTTCACAAAGGATGTGAATGGCCCTTTCATGACCGAGCCTTACTTTGGCTCTTGTGTGGCAGGGCAAACTAGGATGGAAGTGGCCTAGCTGGGGGGCCCTTCGATGGGCCAAGGAGCAAACGCAGGCAGTGGTACCAGCCTCTGAAGCCATCTCCGAGCTCCAATAATCTTCGCTTGCCTCCCCCCCTTGAAATGTCCAAACGGACAGACTTTCTGTCTTCAAAGCTTCCGGCCAAACCTCTTCAAGCTTTTTATTGTTTGGGACTGGGACGCTTAGCTATAGTGATGGGTAGTTCCTTTTTTATTTGCCTTGAAGGGCGAAAATATATTTTTGTGTGTGTGACTATAGACAAAGCCGTCTGCTCTCAGATGAACTCTATGTCTGTCGTCTCCCACCAGGGAGGCTGTGTATACCATGTGTGCCTCTGTGTACTCTTGGCTCTTGAAACAGGTTTCTCATAGGGATGACCATTCAAAGGGGTCCTTGGGGAAGCGCCTGCCCCACCAACGGGCCTGGGGAGTCCGACCCCTGTCTGTGTCGGGTGTGGGCCCCGGGGCGGGGGGCGTCTGCTGCACTCCCGTGTGCTCTGCCTGTGCCTGCATCTGCCATGCTTGTGTGTCAAGGACTGTGGGTTTTGTGCACCTTGGTGCTCAACTGGATGAGAGGGGGTGGGAGGTCAGAGATACTGTGAATGCCCTACTGTTCTGGTTGGGAAGTCATTTTGCTGGGCTCTGTTACCTGATCCAAAGAAGCGAGTGGATGGATAAATGAATGCAGGCGCGAAAGAACGAATAAACAAATAAATAGTGTAAAGAAGTGTACCCTGAATGAGATCCAGTTGGATACGTAGGAGATCAATAGATAAGTTGATGAAGCAGGGAATCAGTATGTAAATAAGGCCACGCAGAAACCGGTATCTGGTTATCCTGAACTAAGGCACACGAGCAATTCAAATACATAGCACCTATTGTTTGTCCACAAGAGAAGAAAAACCTACATGACAGAAAGAAAGAATAAGGAGTCTGGATGTGTAAACCAGGGGTGAGGCTGGGATGGTGAGGCCCATCAAAGTGAAAAGATGGGACAGAGGGTACCAGGGATTGAAAGTGGCAAGGAAAATGGAAAGATGCAAATTAATACGTAAAAAAGTAAGGTAACTTTTAAAATTAGGGGGTGAGAAAAATACTCCCCATAAGGAGAACTATGTCAGGTTATTATAAGCCAAGCATTAGGATTAATCCAAATATGTGCTCTTGGCAGCAGGAAAAAAAAAAAAAAAGAAGAAGAAAAGAAAACACCAGAGGGAAGAGCTCAAAGAATAGTTAAAAGTGAAAAAAGACCCAGGGGACCAGAGATGAGATTTAACTTTAACCCAGAGTTTTCTAATTCTGGGCACACATAAATAAAGACCGAAATGAAAGAAAGTCAAAAAAGAGAGGAAAACATGAAGGGAAGGATGAGTGAGCAGTGGACATTCCTGGATCCAGTAGAGGGCATGGAAGAAAGGGTTTTGAGTCCTTCAGTCCTTGGGGCTGAGGTCTGTTCCATGAAGGGATTAAAAAAGAGAATAAAATATCTAAATAAAAATCTAGAAATGTGGAGGAAAAAGTGACGGGTGTGAGGTCCAGAAGAATCTTAGCGGGTGAGCAGATCAACACACAGCAGAAGGCAGTGCTAGGAGCTGAGTGATAGACAGTCATGAATCGAGGCTGGTGGTTGGTCCGACCCTGAAACCCACAGGACTGTCAAAGTATAATAAATATCTCAGTAAACAAGTGAGCGAGCATCTAAAGAGACAGACGGCATGGACTGAGGAGGGGGAGAGGCTGTGGTCACACCAAAGCTCCAGGAAAATGAAAGAAGACAAGTGAGAAAAAGTGAGAAAGGAGGAAATGTGGAAAGCTGTAATGAAAGAGAGAGAGAATAAAAGAAGGTGATAAATGAGTAGATCCTTGGAAGAAGGCGAGGCTAAGAATCCAAACTGTGGATCAAAATGGGTCAAAATCTGAACAGGCACTCCATTAGTAGAGGAGTTAATACCTAATAAAAAAAAAAAAAAAAAAAAAAAAGGAAGAATGAATGAAGGAAGGAAAGCAAGAAGGAATGAATGACTGAGAGGCGGAGCTGAAGGGCCCGGGGATGCTGTTTGCAGGTGACATTAGGCTCCATCAGGTCGTGGCACCTGAGCTCCAGAGAATGAAAGAAAGAGAGAGAGTAAAAGAGAGAAACAGTGAAACTGAAAATGGGAAAGAAATGGCAAGTCAGAAGTCAGATTAGAAATGCGAAAAGAAAAAGGAATATACTAATAGATAGATAAATGCACATATAAGAGACAGTTGTTCTAGGAATAAGAATGGGAGGGGACATGAACCATGGGCCTGGATGAATTCACATCTGGGCTTCTGAGATGGGTCACCACCCACCCAACCAGGACGCAGGTCAAAGCCGCAATACGTAAGGAAGGGCCTCAGAGGGGCCAGGGAGGGGAGGACTCACTGCTTGTAGACTATCATGTATCCAATTAGGTACCCTGGCCATCCAGAAGTCTAAAAACAATTACCAAAGGGAAAGAAAGCCTGAATGGGTGCATGAATGCCCGCGAAAAAAAATTTGCAGTGACCAATAAAGCTGACGTTGCGAGGGGTGTTAGGGTTCATCCACTTCCTGGTGCCCAATCTCCAAAAGAAAGAAAGGCAGTAAGAAAAAAGCCTGAAAGACGGGTAGAAAAGAACAATTAATTAAGATGGGAGGGAAAAAAAACAAAAAAGTTTTTATAAAGAAGTAAAAAAAGATAATAAGTATGTCAGTGAAGTCTGAGAGGGGACTGGTTTAGCACAGATCATCCACATTCATTCCGATCTCTGGCCCCAAAGTTGAGAAATACTAAAAAAGAACAAGAGCATAAATAAAAACCTGAAGGAATAAACACGCATTCCACGAGAAGGCAGGGAAAGGAGTTTGAAAAATTGAGGGGGAGACTGGGAGAAAGAAAGATACGGGAGGAGAAATGAAAATAGACGGATGGAAGAGAAAAGGCACGTCCTGGATAAGTACTTAATAAACATATTATTCATTAAATATTAAAAACTAGTAAAAGCTGAAGTTCATCAGAAAGGAAGAATAAATAAGGGGATGGCTGTGTGAATGAATGAATGAATGAGGAAGGGGACTGTGATGAATCAGCCTCTGCACCTGAGGCTCTTGAGAATAAAAGAATACCAAAAGAGCAAGTGAGGATGGAGGAGGGGCACAGGCAATTAGGACAAGATGGATATTAGCAATAAAAACATATTGAATGAATAAATAAATATGTACATAAATTACGAGAGAGAGGGCCATGCTAGAACACAAAAAATGAGAAGGCACCATGGGCTCCTGAGAGAGTTAAATAAGTCCTCCCGCAAATCACCAGTGCAAGGAGGTAACGAACCAAAGGGGCCCTACATGGACCGGTGCCGAGAAGCCTCCAGGAACTACAAATGATGGTTAATCCAATTCTGTGCACCTGAGGTCCATAAATAAAAGAATAAATATTGAAATAGAAGAGTAACAGAAAGAATGAATGGACCCACTAATGACTGAATCAGTAATGGGAATGCCTGAGACGGCCCATGGGATTGTCACTCATCTCACCCCAGACACCTGGGGTTCCTAAGAGTAAAAGAGAAGCCGAGAAAGAAACGAGGCGAAAGGAAACTTAAGTGAAAGAGAAAGGTGGGGGGCCCAACAGAAAGGTAGTGAAGATGTGGGTGTGTCGGAGAGAAGAGTCTGTTAGGATTAGGGGTGAGGTGTTCATCAATCCTAATGATGGATGAGGTCACCCAGTCCCCTCTTCTAGGGGAAAGGAGGATGGAGAGATTAAAAAAGAAGAAGCAAAAAAAAAAAAAAAGGGAGAGAGAGAGAAAGGAAAGATGGTAAACCAACCACCAAAGTGATAAATGGTTCGTTAAGAGAGGTTGTCTGAACAAGAATGGTAATTAGTTTACATACTACTCCTTAAATAGATAAACGCATTACACCTTTCCGAGAATAAATGAAAAATAGAGCAAATACCCAGCCCCAAGGCAAGGCTGCACCTCCAGCCTTTTATTATCTTTATATCAAAAAATACAGGCAATGGAGGTCCATAAATAAAAGAATAAATAGCAAAATCTAAAAGGTGACTAGTGGCGAGGAGGAAAGATTGCAAAGGCAAGTAAGCACATGGGCTGATGATGGTGTTTTGCACGTGGAGTTTTGACCACTATCATGATTTCCCAGGATAAGCCAGGATAAGAATGAAAGGAAGGGCAAATGCAAGACCGTATGAGTGAATGAATGAGATGGTGTGGTTTGGACCAGGGGTTTTGCATGTGGGATCCTGACTCATCCTTCTTCACCTGAGTTTATAAGAATGAAGGAATGAAAGTAAGCGTGAGAGAAATAAGAAAGCAGAAACGGAAATAATGTATAAACAAATAAGAAGGGAGACCTTCATGAACCAAAGGCTATAATTAAAGTCATGCTGTTGAAGTCAGCAGGTAAAGGCATCAGACCTAAAGGGACGAGTGAATGAATGGAAGAGATGGCTGCATGGAAGGAAGGGAGGAAGGAAGGCGGAGGAAGAAGGGAAATGAAGGAGGAGAGGGAGGGAAGGCTTCCTGTTTGGGGCCCCCGGGCCCCCAGCAGCTGGACGGAGCGGGTGGCCCCTGGCATGCAGTGTGCTTGTGACGTGCACTTCCTGGCGGGGAGGGGCTGGCCCAGGGGGACCCTTGCCTGGAGGGCCACCGTCACACCCTGGCTGTGGGGGCCATTTCACCTCGCTGCTCTCCTTCCGTCTTCCCTGTGTGTAGACGTGGAATGGCATCGGCTCCCCGCTTGGGTGGATCGTGGGGGCAAATCCTGCCCTGCCTGTTGGCAGTGCCCCGTCTAGAGCCCCGGAGAGGCAGAAAGGCTCGGGCCCCGGGAGCCTGCAGAAGGTTGCGGGAACAGGGGGTGTTGGGCCAGGTGGGTGTCCTGGCCCCTCCCTGGGCCTGGGTCACCTGTGGGGGAGGCTTTTCCCGCCAGGGGGCAGCAGAGGGTCAGGGAGCAAGGGGCCCTGGGTGGAGCGCTGTCCCGGTAGGGGTGCCCCTGCCTCCAGGGCCCGCTGTGCTGTCCTGGGGTGGGGCGGGGGCCCCCCTCACCTCCAGGACCGGTGCAAGGGAGAGGCGGGTGGGAAGGGGGCCGGCACGGCCTCATCACAGAAACCTTGTTCCCGCAGCTTTCTGAAACATGTCCGGGAGCCCTCCAGCTGGGTCTTCCATGGGTGGGCTGCCGTCCCTTCCCAACTCGGGGTGTCCTGGGGCAGGTGCATCTCAGCCCGGCGTTGGCAGAAGTGGTCCCAGGACCCCGCCCCCTCCCCCCTGGCATCCTCGGAGCCCGTTTCAAGGCCTTGTTACCTTCTCGATTGTTTTGCGATGTACTCTGTATTTCGGCAAAAAAAAAAAAAAAAAAAAAAAAAATGGCCTTTGCATGGTGTGTTGTTGAACGCGTCTTCTCTCCTCTCGCCCTGCCCCCGCCCTGCCCCTCGTTGGGGCTGTTTGTACTGATAATTTTGAATCCCAGGGATTCCCTGGTTCTGTGTAGTCTCTTTTTCTCTGTATTGGTGGGATTTGTGCCTGTGTCTGTCTATCAATCCAAGGATCAAAGTCCCTCTCGACTTCTCGATTCCAGTCTGGGACATTAAAAAAAAAATTGGATTCCTAACCAGCGCCCTGAACGTGAGGAGCCCACTTGGCTGGACCCAGGATTCGTGGCTGGGAGCACGGGGAGCCCCGGGGGTGGAATCTGGTGGAGGTGGGGCTGGAGCGTTGCCTGGTGGGCGGAGCTGAGGGGCTGGTTACCCTGCTGGGGGTGACTTTGGGCCCTGGGTGGGGACAGGGAGTGGTCGGGGCTGGGTGGGGTCGGTGGGTCTAGTTCAGCCCAGCGATGCCCCAGGTGTGGCAGGGAGGCGGAGAGGCAGGAGCCACAGCTACAGACAGGGTGCAGGGAGGGAGCCAGGGGCCCAGGGGCAACCTCTTCACTCTTAGCGCGCCCCGAGTGGGCGCAGGTGGTCTTTAGGAGAGGAGGACACGGAGTCACGTGTTAGGAGCTACCCTTCCCTGCCTCCAGTGCCACGTGTCCGGGACACGTGAGCAGGGCTTCGTGGGCCTGATGGTGCTGGGGCTTCAGGGCTCTGCTGTCTTCTGTTTTAGAATCTGGGGGCCCGGGTTCTGCCTGAAGCCTGGGGTGGGGGGTAGCGCACTTCTTAAACCCAAAGACAGCTACTCAGAGAAGGGTCCCCAAAGAGCCCCCCAACCAGCCCAGGCGTCATCTCCTGGGCCGGAGTGGGGGTTGGGGGAGCTTGGGGCAGGAAGAGCCTGGGAGGGTCTTTTTGAAGAACCCGAGTGTGGTTGTTTTAAAAGGCAGCTGAGGGTTAGAGGATGGAGAAAGTGTTAGGTGTAGAATGGGAGGGGATCACAGCCCAGTTCGCAGAGGAGATGGGCAGGAACAGAAGCAGACTCCTAAGGAGAGGGGCCTTCTCCCGGGGACCAAGGGGCTATCCAGGGTCATGTGGGTAGAAATAGGCAGGTGGGGGAATGTCCTGGGGGGGAGGGTAGGTTGCGATTGGATAAGTTCTGTCCTAGGAATGCTGGGGGCCTGAGGGTCCCTGGGTCAGGGTTTCTGAAGGTCTCCAGTTCTGGGACGCTGGGTTTCAGTGCAGGACTCCCAGGGCTGCAGAAGCCAGGGGTGGAAGATTCACACGGGCCCCTGTCTGGTTCTGTCTGTGCCCGACCCACGAGGTCCATGGTTGGGTTTCAGCGCTCCTCTCTGATCACGGCCTGTCTCAAGTGTGTGCTTCTTCTTTTCCCTTTTCAAAGAAAGAACAAATTTTGTCTGTTGACTTTGACCTTTGCATGCACCCCTTGCACAAATCCTTCCCTTGATGGTACCAGGAGCTACAAGTCTCCTTGGATTTCTGTATGACTCCCAACTCAGGGAGGTTGGCCTTGGGGCTGGCCTGCCAGAGGGTGGAGGGCGGAGGCTGGGTCTATGGGGCAGATGGGCCAGAGGCCCTGTTGTGATCTTGACTGTAAATGGTGTGGATAGCACATGACTTGGAGCAGATCGCCCATCATTTGACATATCACTCATCTTTATTTCTCCCCTTCAGATTCTGTTTATAAGCACACTATTTTTTTAATGGACGTCTAAGTTTTTAAAACAAGCATCCATTTTTTAAACCTAATTGCTATTCTTCACCACATACACTTTTTTTTGTTTGTTTTTTTTTTTTTTGCATCCCACCTTTTCCATATTCCACTGTCAACATTTTTCTTTCTTCCGTATACGTCATCACCTCACTGGCTGCCTTGTGTCTCATTGAGTGGCCGTGTCAGTCATTCACCACATCAACCTGCTATTATTACTCTTGTTATGCATAATTCATCTTTTTTAATGTTACAAATTATGCCACAGCTAATAACTTAGCACACCCCCCTTTTTCATTCTTATGAATTATTTTCCCACACCTAGAAGTGATCTTTGCTTTGTGGTATGTCAATTTATCCTGCTAGGCTGTGAACCCTTGAGGGCAAGGAGCTTGTTGCATTGATCTTTGTATCTCTAATGCCTGAAATGTTGTAGATATAAATGTTAGATGAAAGGATAGAAGGATGGATGAAAGTGTGAGTGAGTGCCTGGTTGGCTGTTGGAGGAGAGGATGGGAGAATGGATGAATAAATGGAGTGCTGAATGAACAGATGAATTTTCTGGTGTGGAGTTTCTTGAGGAAAGGCCAGGAATTTTTGTCTGACTACTGATTTCAGAAGGCTTGTAGCATTTTAGGATGTCCAGCGATGTATTAGCATTTTGTTAAGATGTTGCCAATTTATCTCTGTTAAAAAGTGTTTTTCTGTCATTTTAACTTGCACTGCTTTGATGACTAATGACGGTTCAACATTTTACTGTGTTTGTTAAAAAAAAAAAATTGCATCTTCTGTGAACTGTTTGTCCAAGTCCGCTGGGTCATGGCTTTGGGATAAGACTGGCCAAGGATGGGATGAGGGTCCTTGGGATGTAGTGAGCCCTTCATCTCTGGGGTCATTCAAGGGACAGGACAGGCAGATACTCGATGAGGGTAGCTTCAAGGAGATTCAATTAGTAGGAGTGGGATTGGCCTAGATGACCCTTCAGGTCTCTTTGACTCTTCCTGGAAAATGTGCATTGGGATGATATTCTCCCTTTGGCAGCCCAGTGATGTTTAAGGCTGCTTCTCCTGGGTGGGTTTGTGCATTTATGATTTATAAACTCTCAACTCACCCTCTGTAACTCTTGTGGTGCAAGAATCTCTTTGACCCTCCAAGGTCCAGACAACTGTGCTGCCATCTTGAATGTCAGTTAAGTGATGGCTTTCCTGCCTCCATCCCCTGCCCCCATTTCACTTTCAGGAAGACAACCCCTTGGATCACCCCTTGCCACCTCTCAGGGCAATCAGCTGAGGCAATCTGCTGCCCTTCATGTTCCTAGTGCCCTCTGATGTGTGAGCCATTGTCCCGCTGGCCTCCATGGTGGTCTTTGGGGTTTAATTAAGTATGTCAGGTCAGGTCAGATAGTGAATCTGCCTTCAGAAATGGGGCAACTCAATTCCACAAGCCAAAGAGTAGAATGGCCCCCATCTTCTTGGGCTTCTCTCATGGTCCACCCCAGGGGTAGCCAGGTCTCAGAAGTCATCATGGCCATTTGGGAAGGGCACGTGACCCAAGAAGGCTCGCCCCTGCTTTCCAGAATACCCTCTGCTTGCAGCCGAGGGCCGCGTCTTCCCACTGACCGTCTACTATAGCACTGAGCGCTGTTTGCCCGTGTCAGAATTTCTCACCCACGTGTTTGGGAGGCCAGTGACGATTCCCAACATTACTTGGATCCATCCATCCATCCATCCGTCCATCCATTGCATTTGGCCTCTCGACCTGGTGCTTTGGCCTTTCCCTTTCCTGAAAGCAAACCTTTTCCTTGTGGGCAGGCTGTGTAGCGCCATGGGCTGTGGTTATGAAGTGAGTGCCCTTACTTGTGGCTTCTTCCTCCGGGGTCATTGCTCTGAGCATGTCCCAGCTGGATGTCATCTGCCACATCACCCACACGGCTTCCTTCCCCATGGTGCATTCCCATGCATCACACACTGTGAGGGATCCAGGGCCCGAGGGCCCGGGGGCCCGGGGGCCCAGGGTGGCCCCCGTCCCCACCCAGGAGTGAAGATGTCCCCCCCAGGCCACCGTGCCAGGGGCATGGTCCCTGCCATGAGCTTTGCCCTCAGCCTCTCCGCTTCCTCTACCAGATGACAGCGGTTGTAACTCATCCTTTCATCCCTTCATTCACTCCACTCTCAGCCCGCAAACATTCGAAAAGGTCAGCTGGTGCTATACTAGAGCTGGGTCACAAGGTTGCGTTGCGACACCCCCTCTCGAAAGAAAAGATGCGTGTGTTTGCTGGGGGCTAGTCACAAGGCGGGATCCTTGATTCAGCACGCCCACCTCTCGGCCAAAGTTCTGTTGTAATTCTGATTGCCCTCTCCAACTTTGTTCCTCTGCAAACTGGGTTGATTAGTAATCAGCAAGCTGTGTTCCCTGGGTGCTCAGAAATCATAGCCCAGGGTCTCAAGAGGCCAGAATGATAGCTGGAGTGGGGGAGGCGGATCTGAAACAAACAGCTGATTCTGGCCGTGAGCAGGATTTCGAGTCATTAGGACATCCTCATCTTGCACAAAGGGCGAGTTTCAGAGTCCTTCCTGTCCCTTGGAGATTGGTTCATTCTGGGCTCTTTTGAGAGAAAATTGGGGGAGACGATTGCTGATTTGGATGGTAGGGGTCATGCCCCCTCATGAGGTCTTCACAGAACAATCTATTGGCACAACAGGGCATCCGGGCCGCCTGAACGCTTGGCAAACCCGGGATGCATCCGTAATCCAGGTTCCCAGCCAGGTGGGGCTTCCCACCATAGATCTTGGGGGCTCTCCTAGGAATTCTGCATTTGACTTACTGCCTTGGACAGTGGGTGTCGTGGACAAAGCCAGGACCCTGGAGCTGGACAAGCGTGTGGTTTAGACTGACAGGCACGGCCGAGTTCTGTCTGCTGGGCAGAACACGGTGCCCGCCTCGCAGGGCTGTTGTGCGCATCTGCTGTAACCGAGGTTTTGAACTGTGAGCCTGTAGGGTGGTGCGCGTGCCCCCGGGAGTAGGTGGCGGGTGCTGGGGTGACAGGCCAGGAGGGGCAACCTGATTGGGGCAGCTCAGTGGGCAATCTATCTAGCAAGCATACAGCGGGTATTATGGGATCAAATGCTGAATTCATATGGCATTTGAAAGGTAGGTAGGAGTAATTTGGGGGTTAGGGTTAGGCTGGGGAATGGGGATCGCTCTGGGCAATGCCCTGGCCCCCTGGGGTACGCGTTCACACCCACCTCTGGAATAGGTTGTATCTTGCCTACCACTGTGTCTGGCCTGTGGGCGGCACTTACCTTCCACAAGTGACCCCTCCCAGCAGCATCCTCCCCGCAAAATATTAGGCACTGGTTGTCAAAGACACTACGCCCCCATCCCCCAACCCCCCTCGCCCAATGTCCCCTCTCCCCCTTCTCAACATTTGGGCTCAAATGTCAGCTGCCTGGGTGCCTAACACAGTACCAGGCCAGTGGTAGGGGTGGCCTTCCATTTCTGTCGGAAGGATGGATGAGTAGATGATGGTCGAATAACACACTTGTAACCCAGTGTAAGCAGCGATTGTATAGAACCTTGACTAAGAGATTGTCCTCCGCTCCTGATTAACCTGTTAACCGGTTACTGTATCTTACGGACCTTTGTGTGATATATGTTGTTCGAAAACCAGGACTCTGGTTTCCTATGTCACTTGGGGGAACTTTCGCCGTCCGATGAACGAGTCGATGTTTGTGTTAGAAATGAGAATCTGGTAACGTGTAACCAACTGTGCACTGTCGGTCAAGACACATCTCCTCCGTGACCGGAGGTTTTCTTTCGATCTTGTTTCTAAGCTGTGGGTCACCGGAAGGCTTACCTCCAGGTTTGTGGTGAGAGCTCAGGGTTGGGTGAACTTGAACAGCATTCATCAAATGCTGGCCATCACTGAAAGTGATCATGTGTTGGGGGCTGTCTGGAAGGGAGCAGGGAAACTTTGGCTAGTTCTAAATGAATAAAAAGTTGGTCTTGACCTTATAATAAGATTGTATTTCCGACAGTCACAGGGATGTGTGAGACAGAGGTGAAGTGGCCTGAGGGTGTTCAGTGATGCAGGTCCAGGGTAAATATTGCCTCAGTTAATGAGTGATGGCTTTTCTCCTTCCTTGGAGGCTCCTTTCCTCTCCTCTCCCCGCCCCCCCCACCCCCACCCTNGTCTTGACCTTATAATAAGATTGTATTTCCGACAGTCACAGGGATGTGTGAGACAGAGGTGAAGTGGCCTGAGGGTGTTCAGTGATGCAGGTCCAGGGTAAATATTGCCTCAGTTAATGAGTGATGGCTTTTCTCCTTCCTTGGAGGCTCCTTTCCTCTCCTCTCCCCGCCCCCCCCACCCCCACCCTGGGCAGCTGTTTGTCACGCGCAGGTGACTGTTCCTGCCAGGTCTGTGGAGGGACTTTTGTGAGTCCCCCGAGGGTATTTGTTAGGGGGGAGGAGCAAGGACAGTTTCGAGAGACCCCAAGGAAGGGTTTCTGGGTAACATCTTAGGGACTAAAACGCCCTCTTCTGCCATTTAGGGAAAAGGCTCCCGCTCGATTGGCATGCGGGCCCATTTAACAGATGAGCGAGTTGTGTCCGAGCCAGTCTTCCATGAAAAGCCAGAGGGTGCTCTCTCAACTCAGTCAAAGCAAACCCTCCCAGTTCCGCGGCTGGTCTCTGCCAGCCCAAATGTGCCCCAGGGTGTCCCTGTCCCCACCGCATGCCTAGCAGTGCCTGTGTGGAGCTTCAGTGGGACCTGGAAACTTGGCTGAATTAGATATTGCCCCTCTTCCTGCTTAGGAGACATCCCCTTGGGGTCATTGTGGATCCAGGGGTCTCCACGAGTGCACGGAATTCCTTTCCTGGCCCTTGTCTCACATGTGGACAGCGGGGTTCTGCAGAACACCCCCAGATTCCATTCCAGGTGGGCTGGAGTCGGGGGTCTCCTCTGGCCCCTCCCCCTGCAGAAGTCTCCCTGACCCCTCATTTGGCCTCTGGCTTCCACAGCCTCAGTGGGCTGTGTCCACACGTGGCCACCCTGTGTCCTTGAGGACTTCTCTGGAGCTCCCGAGGAGATCGACAGGCAGAGACAGGTGGCTATGGCCTCCTCCCAGGGGACTGTGAGTCTGTATGTAGGCGTCTGCTCCTGGACGGTCCTCGGGCCTGTGTGCCCAGGGCTGAGGAGTGTTTTCAGGGCCTCGTCCTCCTGAGCAGGGCAGGCCTGGGTCCCCGTCTCCAGAGAGTGGGGAGAAAGCTGAGGCTCAGAGAGGGTTAGCGTTTCGAGTCAGGGTCAGGGTTCTCAGACCCCCTCCCTGACTCTGAGACTTCAGCTTCTCTGACCCTGATGGTCCTGCTGCCTGTGCAGTAGGCGCTTAATAGATGCTCACTGATGGGTGAGCAGGGTTTTAGTGGATGTGAAAAGCTGAATTGACTGTTGGCTGATGGACACATTGACTCTGCATGCATCTCTGTGAGAGGAAAGAGGGTGTTTCTTGGCAAAGACCCTCCAGGGCAGACCCTGAGGGTCTCTGAGGTGGAGGCTCACCCTAGGGAAACTTCTGGATGCAAATAGCTGTCTTCTGACTGTTTCTGGAAATGTTTGTATCTAGAATAAAACTTTATTTGGGCTAAAAAATGTACTCCTATGTGCTGTGGTCCAAGTGATTTTTAAAAAATGTTGTTGGCATGTAGTTGACACGCAATATTGTGTTATTTTCTTCTGTACAGCAGAGTGACTTGGTGTTACATGTATATTCTTCCCACTCTATTGTATCACAGGGTATTGAATTTAGTTCCTTGTGTTACGCAGTAGGTGGTCCAGGCGATGTTGCTAATGCTGCGTTTGGCAGGTCCCCCGTGGCAGAGGTGTTCTGGCCACGCCCTTGCCCGCTCTGGTTCTCAGGAGCCCTTGCTCTGGGGGAGGGGAGGTCTTTGACTTGAGAAGTCTTTATCCTCACCATTGGTGACCATCCACCTTCGCCTGTAAGGTACATGCCTGGTCTGAGATGCCGCCTGGTCACCCAGCAAATGAGGGGGGATTGGATCCCAGACCTTGATTCCTTTCTTTCACTCTCTCTTGTCTCCCCAAGCTGGGACTCTGGGGGGATGGGGATCTTACCTATTGGAGTTCTGGGTGTGGCAGCACCATTTGCCAGTGCAGTGGCCTTGAGGGGTTATTTGAACCACCCCAAGCCTGGTTCCCCTCTCTGTAGAATGGGTACATAATGGCAGTGTCTGCTCAGGGGCTGCTGGCTAACCTGTCTCGATGGGCCCCGTACACTGGTCCTGAGAATCAAGGTCTGACGTTCAAAGCTATCTAAGCACCTATAATGTGTGTGGCCTGGATGGGTTTGTTCACCTGTAATCTGAAAATAGTCACGTCTACCTGGCGTGGTTATTGTCGGGTTCGGGGAGGTTGTTTATGTGAAAATCAGTGCTTTGTTACCTGGCCTCCTGTTGGAGGTTGGCCGCAGCACCTTGCAGCCTGTGGGTCCTGATCACAGAAACCCTGTGCTTTCTGGAACTAGGGTGGCCCCAGAAACTGCTGGGCAGAGTGGAGGGTGTCAGGGGAGCACCCGGCCAGCCTAGGGGACGCAGTGAGGAACAGGAAGCTTTGCTCTTCAATACAGAGATATAACAGGTTCAGAGGGGAGGGGACTGAGGTCCAGGTAGGCAGAATCGGAGAATTTTCAGAAACCCCCAAAGGAGGAGTAGGTTTCCAGGGGGCTCAGATGGTAAAGAATCTGCCTGCAGTGCAGGAGAACCGGGCTTGATGCCTGAGTCGGGAAGATCCCCTGGAAAAGAGCATGGCAACCCACTCCAGTATTCTTGCCTGGAGAATCCCATGGACAGANCCCCCAAAGGAGGAGTAGGTTTCCAGGGGGCTCAGATGGTAAAGAATCTGCCTGCAGTGCAGGAGAACCGGGCTTGATGCCTGAGTCGGGAAGATCCCCTGGAAAAGAGCATGGCAACCCACTCCAGTATTCTTGCCTGGAGAATCCCATGGACAGAGGAGCCTGGCAGGCTACAGTCCATGAGTTAGCAAAGAGTCGAACACGACTGAGTGACTGACACTTTCTCTTTCAGAGGGGGAGGAAGCTGGTAGTTTAGAAAATGCCCTGGTCTAATTGGTAATGGCTTGGACAGGAGAGCTGGGGTGGTTTCTCCCAAGGCTGAGTTCTAGAATTCAGTTGGTTAGGTGAGGCCCATCGGCGTTACTGATGCAGGAGCGTGTGATGCTTCTGGAGATTACAGGAGGAGGAGACCAGGGAGGGGGTGATGTGAAGGGTGCCAGGTGGAGGCAGGAGCTGGTGGCTGGGTGCTCTCCTCTCCCTGTGTGGTCCAGGCCCTGAGCATCCCTTCTTCTAAATGTGTCTGCCCCTTGCCTGCTGCCTGCCTGTGTGCATAAGAACTCTTGTCAGCCTGTGAGCCCGGGAGCGGATGGCCTTCATCTGCACCTATGTCTCTCTCAGCCTCCACAGCCACAGGGGACACCTGCACGCGTTCCCACGGGACAGGCTGGACCCAAAGACTCTGGACCTGGGCCGACCCCCCTGTGCAGAGGGGCGTGTCCTCCCCGCCTCCCCTCCCTCTGACTGATGGACTTCACTGATCTGAGTGTCAGACACGCGGGCCGGATCCCCTCCCCGCCCCTCACGAACCCTGAGACTTGGGAGAGCGCCGGGCCTCGCTGTCCACATCTGAGAAATGGGCTCGGACACCTACCTCACAGGGCTGTTGTGAGGAGCCCGTGCCCGGGTCGGAAGGCACCCTCCCCCGGTGGCGGGGGCGGGGCTTGGCGCGGCCCATTGTGCTCTCAATAAATATGTTTCTTGTCTTAACAAAAACAGCGATGGATGTGCTACTAATCTGAGGGGGGGTGAATGTCGGGATGCTGTCTGGCTGGGGGCTTCCCGTCACCTCGGGCCCGTGTGATGGGGGAGTGGGGGAGCCGGCTCGAGTCCCAGGAAGCCACCTGTCCCCTGCCTGTCGGGCACTCAGGGGCTATGGGAAGCCCAGAAGCAAAGCTGGCCTGCTGGGCTCCTGAGGCAGATGCATGTTGGGATGAACTAACCTGGGCTGGTCCCCTTCTTCTGCTGGTTTTCAGATGCCAGGTTTCTTTCTAGAACGGAATGTAGACAGGAGATGGAGGTGCCACTCCAGGGCTGTGATTCTTCTTCCCATTTCTCACACACCCCCAGGGCCCTGGCAGGGGGCCTGGTAGGACAGTCGTAATGCTTAAACCAATGGTGAGTGGACTGCCATGCGGTCCAGCCGGGCTGTGACCCAGGGCCAACATTCATCCCACCAGTTGGCTTCTGAGCAGGTCTCAAGGGCCCGAAAAAGTAGCTCCTGAGTTGCAGTCCCTGCCCTCTGGCAGGGGGGCACCCCTCGTACCCCCATGGCTCAGCTCAGGAAGGTCAGACCACTGACCAGCAGTATGTGGCTGGAGCCGAATGGGGACAGAGGGGGACAAGTGCTAGGGAGCTTCGGACCTGAGTCCACGAGGAATCCTGGGACAGCACACTTGGCTTCGCTGGAGCAGACGATCTGGACACTCAACCAGCGGGAAAGAGAGGCTGACCACTGCCACTGCCTCTGTCAACGCCAAAACCACCAGCACCGCCACTGTCAGCGCCAAAGCCACCAGCAGCTCCGCCATCTCCTCCTTCCCTGTTTCTCCCTCTTCTCCGTCCTCCTTTTCCTCTCCCTCCCCTCCCCTCCTCATAGGGAAGTGCCTCAAGAGAACTACAGGCAAGTCCCACCATGATTGCATGGGGCTGAGAGTGGCCCCTTTGCAGAGAGAAAGCACCACCTCTGGACCGTGGCCATATCTCAACCAAGGAGGCTTGACCCCAGTCCCTGAAGGGGATGTGGACAGTCCTGGAAACATTGAGATGAGGAGAAGACCGCCTCTAAATGTGTCCACCAGATGAGTCCATGCCCGGGCAAGCGAAAGCTGAGAGTCCAGGAGAGTCTTGCTTGTAGTAGGCAGAGTCCCAGTCTCTGATGAAGCTCACACATCCAGAAGGAAGGTCCTCTTGATGTTCCAGAGCTGAGAGCCCAGCTCCACCCTTGGATGAAGCTCACACATCCAGAAGGAAGGCCCCCTTGCTGTTCTAGAGCTGAGACTCCCAGCTCCACCCACCAGTGAAGCTCAGCTGTCTGTGATGAGGGACCTCTTTGATGTTCCAGAGCTGAGACCTCATCTCTGGCCTCCCATGAACCTTGGTCATCCAGAGTGAGGGCCCCTGTGATGTCTAGAGCTAAGAACCCGGCTCCAGCCTCTGATGAACTTCAGATTGTCTGTGATGAATGACCTCCATCTATGTTCCAGCACTGAGACTCCAGCTCTGGCCTCCAGTGAACCTCGGGCATCCAGAATGGGGGCCACCTTGATATTTCAGAACTGAGACCCTAGCTCCAGCTTCCGATAAAGCTCAGACAGGTGGAACTGAGAAAGTCTCGAGGCCGTGGGCTTGCCTGGGCAGGACTTGGTGTGGCCAAGGTTTGACTGGACTGGAGGCGGCAGAGGGGACTCTGCTTTCCACGTGTGGCCTGCAGACTCCTCACTAGCAGCGCCAGAGGCAGCCTTTGCATCCTGTACAAGCTGGGTTCCAGATGCATAAGGAGAGAGGTGCAGCAGGGACTGCAGGCGGAGGAGGAGAGGATGAGCCCAGCCGCAGAAGTCATGGATCGTGGGTGGGCCCTGCTGCCGAAGCCCGCCCCTGAGCGTGCAGCAAAGCGCTGTTCAGTCGTGCTGGACTCATGGCTGGCCGCGCACCAGACTTGACCCATGGGGCTGCCAAGTTGGCCGGACCCTGGAATGTAACCCAAGCTCATTTCCCTGACTTAGCTCCTCTCCCGGGGGAAGGTGCTAAACACCCACTGGCCAGTCCAGCATGAGGCCGAGACCTTGGGGCTGGTCAGATCTGGTTGCCTATTTCCAGCAATGGAAGCTTATTATTGAGGTTGGGGCTGCGAGGGGGCCAGGCCATCGCCATGGGTGGTGAAGATGGTGTGGACAGCAGAGGAGGCCCCAGACCATACGGGGACTTGATGGTGGCACGTGCCACTGTGTTTTGAGCTGGGACCCTACCCCCAGCACCTGAATGGTTACTGTGACTCCTTGGATGCTGGCTTGACCCCAGTCTGTCCACTAAACCAAAGAGAGGTGGCAGTGAATGAAATGAGGCCAAAAACACTGCCTTGCTCAGAAACCCTAAGAACGTCGTGGGTTGACACAGTCGAAGTGATGAAAAGTATCAGCAGTGCAGGAAGAGAATGCTGAGTGTTATTCTGCATGTGCTGACTTTAAAATTTGTAGACTGGGAGGTTCTGAGAATCTGATATCATCATTTATGCCATTCAGACATAGCTACAATGATATATCCTAGAAACCGACTTATTTTCTGCAGTTGGAGTCTGTAGGAAAAGGGAGCAGCTAGCAAGCATTCTTGGAAAACACATCCTAACGATGCCAACATCGTTTTGGTGATGTTTCCTGGAAATTCATTCGAATCTGGAACTGTGCACGCAAGAGCTTCTTTTATGAGTAATTGGAACTCGAGACCTGGGTTGGAATGGAGGAGAAAAGTTGTCTTAGAGGACTGCCCCACCCCCCACCGTCATTGGGCCAAGTTATTTTAGGAGATTTCCAAGAACAGGCAATTATTAGAATCACTCCTTGCTGATTTCCTAGAAGTCCTCACAACAGTCTCTTAAGCCAAATGTGAAACGGGTGTGCCAGCGGGCTCATAATGTTTGTGAAAAAAATGTGAAGTTGCTCTGTGACATCATCAGCTGCAGGAAGCAAGGCTCAAAGTCGAACGGCAGTAGTGGAAATCAGGACAGAGGGAGCTTCTGGACCAGGGGGCAGAGCCTCCAGAACTGATGCAGGTCGAAGATCATGATACAGCCCCTCCCAGGAAGGCTGGCGAGCTGTCGAAGGTTTTCTGGAGTGTGCTGGGTATTGTGCTGAGACTCTGGGAAAAGAGACAGATTTGATTCAGTCCCCACCCTCCAAGTACAAAAGACTAAATTCCAGGTGCTGTTGCTGCTGTGGTCTTAGTGTAGAGGGCTCCCCTTTGATCAGGTCCATGGTGGTCTCCCAGTCAGCTCCCATTTTACAGATGGAAACACTGAGGCTGAGAGACAGATTGGTTACTCGGTGTCCATTTAGACCAGACCTCTCTCTCTGGAAGTCAAATCTTCCAGACAACAGACTGCCTCTGACTGTACTGAGATTCAGGAAGAGACCGGAAGACTGAGCAGATTGCCTGCAGACGCCCATCAGAGAGCAGAAATGGGAAGGCTTGGCACCAGAGCTCCTGTCTCCTCAGGCAGATTGACTGTGATGGTACCCGTGCTCCAGGATCCCAGCCCCAGCGCCACACTGGAAGACCAGGCCAGAGGGAGTGAGGCTGCTCGGCAGGATGGAGTGATGGCACAGGAAGACCCGCTTCTGGGGATCTCGGGAGCCAGGCTCAGCCACTGTTTGTCTCTGACTTTCCTGTGGGGCTTTAGTTTCCCCATCAGTCACTCTGTCCTCCTCCTTCTCTTTGGAGAAATGTTCTCCAATGGGAGACCCCACTTTTGGTTAGTGAGTAGGGACCACTTGGTGAAATGGATTCATGGCGAGGAGGCAGGCAATCCCCGAGGGAGATGAAAATCACGCCTTCTTCCCAGGAGGGGTCGGCTCGTGCCCCAGATTTCGTGGATACTGCCAGCTCCGCTCTTAGAGGAAGATAATAATCCAGAAGATGCCCTGGGCTGCCATTTTCCCCCAGATGACTGTAATCTTCCCTTCTTATCCACACTGGTGGCCACCATCTTGTTACCTAAGTTCAAGTTGACCTGGGCATCCTCTGTGTTCTTTGGCAACCCTATGTGGGTGTGCTAAGTCACTTTAGTCGTGTCCGACTCTCTGTGACCCTGTGGGCCCTAGCCCGCCAGGCTCCGCTGTCCATGGGATTCTCCAGGCAAGAATACTGCAGAGGGCTGCCGTGGACTCCACCGGGGGATCTTCCTGACCCAGGGATTGAACTTGGGTCCCTATTAAGTCTCCTGCACTGGCAGGGGGGTTCTTTACCACTAGTGCCATCTGGGAGGCCCTGGTGGCTGGGGAAGCTGGGGGGCTGGAGTGAGACAGGGGCCAGCAGCCTGCAGAAAGCTTTCTCTCAAGCCCCCTTCACGTGGAGGGGTGTCTCCCACACAGGCCGGTGGGAGGCAGGACACCCCCCGACTCCCCAGAACTTCTCAGGAGAAAGTTTGGCCTCTTACCCTCAGCCCTGCAACCTGCACCCAAGTTGAGCCTTCAGGGAAGTCAGTCCCGGGAGTGGCAAAGACTCTACAGAGGCTGGGCCCACTCGTGGGTGGGTGGAGGCGGGTTGGAAGGACAGATGGGCAGGGCAGTGAGGGGCAAGACGGCAGCCAGCTGGTCCCGAGTCAGAACAAATTCCAGCCAAGTGTTACTCAAGTGATCGGTGGAGGAGGGGGAGCCCCACCCCAGGGAGATTTGGTAGCTGGTACTTGCCAGAAGCCCATAGTCCGCTGCCTCCTCGCGGCTGTGGGGCCTCCAAGGCCAGAGCTTCTCTGGGCTCCAAGTGGCCCCGGGAGTGGGGGTGATTGGGGCCGGGAGGGGGCTGGCAGGGCGTTGTGGAACGTTACCTATATACCTGCACTTCACAAAGCACTTTATCTGTCTGCTTGGTGTTGGTTGATGGTGGCAGGAGTGGATGGATGTGTGCCTGTTGGGGGCTGGGTACCCCTTGGGCCCCCCACGTCACAGGGGAGACCTTAGGGCTCAGAGACAGATACTCACGTGTCCATAGGGCGCTGGGCCCAGAAGCAGTCTTTTCTGAAATACTCTGGCCGGGGCCTCGGTGCCCAGGAATCAGGCCATGCCGCTAGGAGCAAAGCCCCCAGGGCACCCCCGCCTGGTCATCCGGGGTTAATGACCCAAGCGGGAACTTGCTTCTTTAGAATTGGATGTGACCTTGAAGGGTCTTAGCCAACACTCCCCATGCAGCCCAGACTCATGCCACCTACAAGGGGGCTGTTTCTGAAGGTTCCTGCCACCTGGAACCCCTGACTCAGAGATCAGTCTGCACCCCTTCGCCCCAGCTCCTGCACTGTCCCCAGCACCAGACAGGTGCTTGGGTGGCTGCCCCGGGTTAGGCTCGAGTGCTCTCCCGACCCTGGGGGATGGTGCTCACGGTGCAGGGGGGCCCTAGGCTCGGTTGGGGGATGGATGTGTGTGAGTCTGCCTGTGTGCATGGGTGTGTGCACGTGTGCAAATGTGTGTGCATGTGTGTGTGAGAGTGAGAGTCAGACGGTGGAGAGTGACTGGAAATGAGAGACAGTGGGTCTCTCAACCTCAGATGCCCTGAATCTGAATCCACATCCATTCCCCCGCAGACCCACTCTCTGCAGTAACCCCTGCCACAAGCCCCCTGTAGCTTCCCACCAGCCCATCTGTCATCGAGTTTTGCCACCATGAACAGGAGAGTGGCATCCTCGGTCCTCACCCCTTACCCTTCCCTGTCTGTGCCCCCCAGCCCACCGCAGTGCCTCTCCTTGGCAATCTTGCCCCCAAGAGCTGTTGATGCCCCCTCTCACCAGCTGTGTTCCTGAGTGGGGCCTCCCCCGCCTGCAGCCCCCAAGTTCCTTCCTACCTGGGACTCTGATCAGCTCCCCCAGGCCAGCCCCAAGACCCCAGCTTCCCCAGCAGCTCACAGTATTTGTCCAGCCACCTCCTGGATGGAGGGATATGGTGCTGAGCTGGACATGTTGGGTCCTGCCCAGCATCTGCAGCCTGCTCAGCCTCCCTGGCCACTGCCTGGGGCGTCTGCCACCCACGGGCGCTGGCCAGGACCTCTTCTCGACCCAGATGTTGGCACCGCACTGCGGCCTCGACAGAGCCTCGGACCTGGACGATGCCTGCAACCCCACAGCACTCGGCCCAGAGGCTGCTCCATCCAGGTCAGTTCCCATCTGGTTGTCCCAGGTGTGCCATCCCCTTCTCATCTGGGGGATGCATGTACCTGAGATTCAGAATCCAGAAGGGTAATGTTTGTCTTTGCAATGCTTAGGGTTGCATTGATCTGGATTGAAGGTGCTAAAAACGCCAGACTTTTGCTGATGAAAGTCTATTTTGTCTGATTGATTTGCCAGTGAGGTTGAGAGTGGATGAATCCAACGAGCTCTGTGCTTTTGACAGATACAAAGCTACATATTACATACTTTATATATCACATAAATATTATGTGATACCCAGGAAGTCACATCACTGCAACTCTGTAAGCTTGACACGAAAGCTTTGTTGCCAATTTAAAAGTGGGCTGGGGGAAGGGGGGATTAGGTGGATTTTCAAAATTCCTTCATGGGGAGTGCCCCCACTCTAGGGCATCCACTGTTCCTCACTGGCAAGCTTCTCAGCTTGGTAGTTGTTCTCTGAGCTTTGTACAAAATGGGTATTACGTTAATGCAGGTGGGCAGGGGTGTTAGTTGGCACTCCTGGTCCCATCTTGAGCCTCAGAGATTTCTAGGCCCAGTCTGTGGGTCCTGGGTTCCTCCTCCACCCACCTCTAGTATTTGGGGTCCATCGCATGCATGTCTGCCACTATGGGCTCCCTCAGCCTGGCTCCCCTCACCCAGCACTGCTTTACTGTACGCCGCAAGTCCTGGGTCCCGGCCCATCCTTCCCCGTGGGCCAGTCATCTCGGGCGCTCATCACCTCCACCTGGCCTCTGTCATCCTGAGCACAGCATCTCATCTCACTGTGGACCTGGCCATCACCCACCCATCATCTGCCTCCCTCCACCATCCTCGCTTCGGGGCTCCCTCTGGCCCCCAGGGCCTTGTACATGGTAGGCTTTCATTCATTCGTTTGCACATTCGGTGAAGGTCTACTGTGTGCCAGGCCCTGTGCCAGGCAGCAAGTAAATGGACATGGACCGTGGGAGTGCACGCCTCGGGGAGACGCAGGAGAGCCGGTGGATGGCGGAGAGCCTGGGCCAGGGCGGCTTGGGTGTGCAGGGCGGCTTGGGTGTTTGGGTCTGACTGTGTGGGTGCGAGGAGGCTCAGCCCAGGTCCTGTTGAGTGGGTTCTGCAAGGAGAGCCCACCTGTGTCCACTTTCTTCCCCACTGGTAGCTGGCATCTCAAAATGGCACCAGGACCCCAGACCCTCCCAGCCTGCTCATGGGGGTCATTGCTCCCAGGGCCCTGGCACAGGTCTGGCCTCATTGGTAGCCTTAGCTCCTGTACTGTGCACCCCATTCCCTGGGTCAGCCTCTTCATTGTCCCCTTTGTTGGGGATCTCCCATTCCTGCCCAGAATCCTTTGATATCGGTTCACATCTTTCCCTTTTCAGATGGTAAAACTGATGCTCAAATGGTTCGCTGAGTGTCATAAAGGACTCAGAGGGAGGGTTAAGGATTGAATTTTGTGCTCTTTCCACCAAAGTTGAAAGGAATGAATGAATGAATGATATGAGAGAAGAGAAGTGGGTGGGGAGGAGTACATGGACTTCTCAGCCTTGGAATGGTTTCAAGGCAGAGACAGACCACCTTGGAGGAGGGAGAGTCACAGGGCCACCCAGTCTGTGAAGGAGGGTTACGCTTCCACCATTCCGTTGAATGGTGGAAAAGGAAGTGAATTTCTCATAGAGTAAAATTTATTCCATTGTAAAATTCTGAGCAGTGTCTTTGTAGTTTAGGCCATTACACTGTATTTGTTTTGAATCATGGTGGCAAGGATGATTTGATCTATTGACGTGAATGTCTTTGCTTGGTCAAGTGGTGATGGCCAAAATATCCATCTGGGAAGTTTCCAGGTCTTGGAGAGTCAGAAACAGGAACCTTTTAGTGTCCATGAAGACCCTGTAGACTTTCTGGTAATGGGGGCCAGTTTGTGGGGTGCAGTGGTGGAGATCTTCAAGGCCCTTTCTAAGGATTGGAGTGGACTCAGCTCTGGGAGACTCTGAGGGTCATCACATGGTTTAGGTTTGGAACTCTCCCTTTGGTGAGGGACTTCCTTAACTTTCAGGATTGTTACATTACCTATTAGAGTTTGAAACAATCAGAACTAGTGTGGGATGTGCAGTCTTGACTGAGAATCTGTAGGGAGGAGGAGGCACAAGGAAGGGGGCCCCATTAGGATGTCCATCATCTCCCTGGGTGGGGCTGCTCTTCATGGCATGATTGAGGCTGAAAAGCATTCCGAGGTTCATACCGCAGGTATACTCCTCCCTACTCTTTCTCTACTTAGGGGTCACACAGAGCCCCTCCTCCACAAAGGTGTCACACAGATCACATATATGTCACATAGAATCCCTCACCCACTTAGGTATCACGTAGAACCCACCCTCCACTCAGGTGTCACGTAGAACCCCACCTCCACTCAGGTGTCACACAGATCACATAGATGTCACATAGAGTCCCTTACCCACTTAGGTATCATGTAGAACCCTGCCTCCACTCAGGTGTCACAAAGAACCCTCCTCCACTGAGGTGTCACATAGACATTCTCCTCCACTCAGATGTCACAAAAGACCTGTCCTCCACTCAAGTGTCACATAGAGTCCCTCCTCTGATTAGAGTCACAGAGACCCTGCTCCACTTGGATGTCATATAGAGACCCTGCTCCACTTAGATGTCATGTAGAGACCCTGTTCCACTTGGATGTCATGTAGAGACCCTGTTCCACTTGGATGTCATGTAGAGACCCTGCTCCACTTAGATGTCATGTAGAGACCCTGTTCCACTTGGATGTCATGTAGAGACCCTGTTCCACTTGGATGTCATGTAGAGACCCTGCTCCACTTGGATGTCATGTAGAGACCCTGCTCCACTTAGATGTCATGTAGAGACCCTGCTCCACTTGGATGTCATGTAGAGACCCTGCTCCACTTAGATGTCATGTAGAGACCCTGCTCCACTTGGATGTCATGTAGAGACCCTGTTCCACTTGGATGTCATGTAGAGACCCTGCTCCACTTGGATGTCATGTAGAGACCCTGTTCCACTTGGATGTCATGTAGAGACCCTGCTCCACTTGGATGTCATGTAGAGACCCTGCTCCACTTAGATGTCATGTAGAGACCCTGCTCCACTTGGATGTCATGTAGAGACCCTGCTCCACTTAGATGTCATGTAGAGACCCTGCTCCACTTGGATGTCATGTAGAGACCCTGCTCCACTTAGATGTCATGTAGAGACCCTGCTCCACTTGGATGTCATGTAGAGACCCTGTTCCACTTGGATGTCATGTAGAGACCCTGTTCCACTTGGATGTCATGTAGAGACCCTGCTCCACTTGGATGTCATGTAGAGACCCTGCTCCACTTGGATGTCATGTAGAGACCCTGCTCCACTTGGATGTCATGTAGAGACCCTGCTCCACTTGGATGTCATGTAGAGACCCTGCTCCACTTGGATGTCATGTAGAGACCCTGCTCCACTTGGATGTCATGTAGAGACCCTGCTCCACTTGGATGTCATGTAGAGACCCTGCTCCACTTGGATGTCATGTAGAGACCCTGCTCCACTTGGATGTCATGTAGAGACCCTGCTCCACTTGGATGTCATGTAGAGACCCTGCTCCACTTGGATGTCATGTAGAGACCCTGCTCCACTTGGATGTCATGTAGAGACCCTGCTCCACTTGGATGTCATGTAGAGACCCTGCTCCACTTGGATGTCATGTAGAGACCCTGCTCCACTTGGATGTCATGTAGAGACCCTGCTCCACTTGGATGTCATGTAGAGACCCTGCTCCACTTGGATGTCATGTAGAGACCCTGCTCCACTTGGATGTCATGTAGAGACCCTGCTCCACTTGGATGTCATGTAGAGACCCTGCTCCACTTGGATGTCATGTAGAGACCCTGCTCCACTTGGATGTCATGTAGAGACCCTGCTCCACTTGGATGTCATGTAGAGACCCTGCTCCACTTGGATGTCATGTAGAGACCCTGCTCCACTTGGATGTCATGTAGAGACCCTGCTCCACTTGGATGTCATGTAGAGACCCTGCTCCACTTGGATGTCATGTAGAGACCCTGCTCCACTTGGATGTCATGTAGAGACCCTGCTCCACTTGGATGTCATGTAGAGACCCTGTTCCACTTGGATGTCATGTAGAGACCCTGTTCCACTTGGATGTCATGTAGAGACCCTGTTCCACTTGGATGTCATGTAGAGACCCTGCTCCACTTAGATGTCATGTAGAGACCCTGCTCCACTTGGATGTCATGTAGAGACCCTGTTCCACTTGGATGTCATGTAGAGACCCTGCTCCACTTAGATGTCATGTAGAGACCCTGTTCCACTTGGATGTCATGTAGAGACCCTGCTCCACTTGGATGTCATATAGAGTCCCTGCTCCACGCAGGTGTCACCTAGAGTCCCTCCTCCATGCAGATATCCCACAGAACCCCTCCTTCCTTCAGGTGTAACACTTAGACCCTCCTCCACTCAAGTGTCATACCGATCCTCTCTTCCTTTTGCACAGAGACCCTCCTCCACGCAGGTGTCACAGAGGCCCCTTCTTCCCGTCTTGTGTCACACAGCTCCCCTCTCCACTCAGGTGTCACACAGAGTCCCTCTGGACCGCAGGAGTCACCCTGCATCTCTTCTCTGCTCATGTGTCCCTGGAGTCCTCCTCCTCTCGTGTGTTACCCTGACTCCTGCTCACCTGTCGCACTTGAGTCCATTCTTCTCTTGATTATAACGCAGAGCCCCTCCCAGACCTATCGGTCACTTTCTGTCCCTGTTCCACCCACGTGTTTCGCGGGGCCTTCTCACTGTGGTCTCCTACTGGCCCTCTCCCATCTTGAGCCACAGGGACCCCAGGCGTCGTCCAGTTTCACACAGAGCTCCTCTGCCCCCGTGTGTTGTCGTGAGCCTCTTCCCCAGCCACATGTCTGGGACTGCCTGTTCACGTGTCACGTTCCCTGCCCCCACGTAAGCATCACACTGAGCTCCCCCACACCTAGCTGTCCTACAGACACCTTCGGGCATCACAGGTGCTCTTTGCCCTTGGGTCAGACCGAGCCCTCCCTGCTTCTCCATCACGCTCACCTCTCTCCTGTATTTAGGCAGCACTGGAATCCCTCCCCACCAGGGTCACACGTGCCCCCCTGGAGTGTCCCGTTGGGTCTCTCCTCCGCAGCGTGGAACACTGAGCCCCCCACTTCTGTGTCAGGCCAAGCCCCTCCTCCACACGTTTTTCATGCCAGTCCCTTCCTGGCTCGTGAGTCACATGGAGCCCCTCTTTACCCGTGTGTTACCCAAGACCCCCTGCTCGTGGGTCACACGGAGCTTCTCGTCCACCTGGTCACACTAGCACCCCCGTTATGTGTCATATGGGCTCCCTCCCGCCCCTCATGTCACTCGGCGCTCCTTCCCCACGTCTGTACCACATTAAGTGTCTGAATGCGCCTGCCTCACGTGTCACCCTGAGCCCCGCGACCCATGCACGGGTCCACTGAGCTCCTCCCCTTCCTCCTGGTCACGTGGAGCTCTTCCTCCACACATGGCCGTCTGCGCCGCCCCACACACTGTCACCCTGAGTGCGTCCTTCGTGACTGAGCCAGGCTCACCCTCTCTCACTCATGTGTGACACCGGGCCCCTCACTCAGGTGTCACATGGAGCTTTCCTCCCACCTGTGACTCACCTGATCTCATCTGCACTCGTGTGTCAGGAGAGGTCCCTTCTGCCACGTGTCCATGTGTCACGGCAGGTCCTCTCCCAGCCGTACATTAGATGCGAGCCCGGTGGCATATATGTGTCTGACTGAACCGCTCCCCTGGGATGTGCCCTGAGGAGCCTCTCGCCCTGTCCTGTGTCCCACCGAGCTCCTCCCCCTTTCACGTTACTCACTGACACCTTGCCCTGTCCTGTGTCCATGGGCGCCACTGAACTGCTCACACTTTCTTAAGTCCCACCAGATGCTCTTCCTTCCAGGTGTTCCCTGGGGCTTCTATCTGTGTCCTGCTGAACTCTTCCCCGGTTCCTGGGTAAAACTGAGCACCTTACTTTTCCATGTGTCCACTGAGGCCTCCCCCTTTCATGTGTCCTTCTGAGCCCCTCCCCCTTTCATGTGTCCCTCTGAGCCCCTCCCCCTTTATGTGTCCCTCTAGCCCCTCACCCTTTCATGTCTCCCTCTGAGCCCCCTCCCTCTTTCATGTATCCCGCTGAGCCCCTCCCCCTTTAATGTGTCCCTCTCAGCCCCTCCTCCTTTCATGTGTCCCTCTGAGCCCCTCCCTTCATGTGTCCCTCTGAGTCCCTCCCCCTTTC
>SJYX01005045.1:254612-301167 GCA_006410675.1 Oreotragus oreotragus
CTGAGCCCCTCCCCTTTCATGTGTTCCTCTGAGCCCCTCCCCTTTCATGTGTCTCTCTGAGCCCCTCCTCCTTTCTTGTATCCCTCTGAGCCCCTCCCCTTTCATGTGTCCCTCTGAGCCCCTCCCCTTTTTTGTATCCCTCCCTCCTTTTTCATGTGTCTCTCTGAGCCACTTCCCTTTCATGTGTCCCTCTGACCCCCTCCCCTTTCTTGTATCCCTCTGAGCTCCTCCCCTTTTCATGTGTTCCTCTGAGCCCCTCCCCTTTCATGTGTCTCTCTGAGCCCGAGCCCTTCCCCTTTCATGTTTTACATGTCTACTCCCCTTCTCATGTCATTCTGAGTCCCTTCTTTCTCCAGTTCCACCCAGAGCCTCTTCTCCTCCCGTGTGTCACACCAAGTCCTTCCCTTGCTCGTGATCGCCGTGAGACCTTTGCCCCACAAGGTCACAGCTGGCTGCCCCCGCCCCCGTGTATGACTGAGTCCCTTCCCCAGCCTCGTGTTATACTGAGCATCTCTTCCTGGGTCCTGGGTCACACTGAGTCCCCCCACTTATGTGTCCTGTGACATCCCATCCACACTCATGTCACACTGAGCCCCCGCTGCCACATAGGGTCCTTGCTCTACTCCTGGGTCCCTCTGAGCCTCTCCTCCTCCTGGGTGTGACGCTGAGCCCTGTGCCCACTCTGTTCACATGCACCCCCCACCCCACCTATGTGTCACATTGGGTCCCCCATCCTGTGTTATACTGAGAAGCCTCTCATCTCTCCTGTGTCCTCTTGAGCCCCTCTCCCTCTCATGTATCCTGTGGAGCGCCCCGCCCCCCGCAATACCCGTCACCTGGAGCCCCTTCCCGGTCATGTCATGTGTGGCCTGCCACTTGTGTGTAACGCTGACCGGTGAGAACAACTTCATGCAGGCGTTGATGCACAGTCGCTAGCTTCTCCACGATGTTTTCTCCATCCCCTTCATACATGTGCAGACCCTGGGCCCTCCTGGGGGGCTCTAGCCACACAGGGCCGTGTCCTCAAGCTTGTCGACCACCGCCAGCCTCTTCCCGGCCTGGGCTGGGCCGTCTCTGAGGGCCCCCTCCTTGGAGGGGGAAGGTTAGGTACACGGTGGGACACTCCCGTCGGACTTGGTGGCTAGAGCAGACAGGCCGAGAGGTGGGGACGGGGCCAGCCCTGGGGCTTCTCCCGCTGACGGGGTCACAGCTGTGTTCCCTGGAAGGCGCACTCTCCGAGGACCAGCCCCGGGACAGACAGGTGGACATCAGAGAGACCGTGGTGCCCTCTGCTTCCAGGACTGGGGGCGCGGGGCCTGGCCAGGGCAGGGCTGCCCCTGGAGGAGGGTCTCCTTGAGGGGTCTTGGCCTCTGCCCAGGACTCTTTCATGACCAGTAGGCCGAGGCCCCTCACAGGCGGCTGCTTACTCTCCCTCAAACCCCGTCCGGAGACGCCCCAGCTCCCCCGGGATTCCTAAGCTCTGGGTCCACTGGGGGCCTTGGCCGGAAGCAGCTGGCGGGTGCCCCGTCCTTCTCGTCTGGGCTGGGTGCCTGAGGACACTGGACTGGTGTCCCCTGGGCCCTGGCTGCTGACGTGGGGGTCCCCTGCTAGCTCAGGTCCTGTGCGTGGTGGGAGGTGGCGCGCCGAGCCCCTGTGTGACCGGAGTCATCCGCCCATGGAGCGGGGGCCCCGGCACACGAGTGGGGCGCTGGGTGGGGGCGGCCTCGCCTGCAGCGCGGAGGCCCAGCCGTGACCGGAGGGCCGGCCCCTCTCCTCCGAGGCCTTTGCGCCTTCCCCTCCCTCTTCATATCAGGAGGTCCCTGTGGAGGTCAGGGAGGCCTTCCTGGCCAGGGGACCACTTAAGCGACAGCGGGGCCTGCCAGGGTGGTGGGAGTGTGTTGTAAATGTGTTTGTCAGGCGTAGGTTTGGAACATGACGCGACACGCGAAAGATGGAGGTCCCACCACGAAAGGCCTTGACGTTGCCCAAGGAGAGGCCTTCCCACCTTGACGCGGGCACGCTGGGGCTGGGGCCCTGTGTGTTGCCAGCCTCTTGCTCACTTCGGTTGCCACCCTGGGGGCAGGGAGGGGTCTTGAAGCTCCTATCACACCCCCTAACATGGGGGCCTGTGTTGGGGGCCCCTAACCCCACCTGTGGCCACCAACAGGAAGAATGGTGAAGCGACCTAAGTGGTGAGTAGCCATCCTCTGCTTGTGAGTGTGTGTTGTTGCTTGTTCCAGAAATAGGCCCCTGTGTACGGCCTGGTACCTCTTGGGCCTGGGTGGGGTGGGGTGGCCTGGGAAGGGCAGGGAGGTGGCAGAGAGGCTGGCAGCCTCACTTGGGTGGGACTCGGGGCTCCCCTGGGTCTCGAGACGCTGTCCGAGCTTGCTGGATGCCAGTGGTCTTGGCAGGGGAGGGGGCATCTGGGCACAGGTGGTTGTGTAAGCTGTCTCTTGACTTTCCACGTTTGTTGCAGTGGCATGCGGTCGCCACCCCATGTGTCAGTGAATATCAACTTTCTTTTTTTTTTCTTTCAGGAGACAGGTTTGTATTGTGTTCTTTAAACTCTTTTTCCAGGGAGGTGGGGAATTATCACCCAGGTAGTTTTTGCCTTGTCAGGAGTTGGTCCTCTTGGCCTGAGAGTGGCCTCTCTTTTCTGGAAATGGGTTTAAAGCCCCTTCTGGCTGGGTTGGGGAGGGGGTCCCAGTGAGGCCAGGACAGCACTGTCTGCTGTGTCCAGGTTATGTCTGCTGTGCCAGTGTGATGGTGCTGGTGATCCCACTGGGGCTGGCACCTGGGTAAGCGGGTGCACCTTGGTGGGCGTCTGGGCCCCTACGTCTGGGCATGGCTGGGTTGTTCAGTGATGAATTTGACCTTGGCCGAGAGGTTGTCCTGTTGCCCCTTCCCCTGCACAGGTGAGCTGGGGATGGGGCGGGGACTGGGAATGGCTTCCCCCCTGTGCCCCCAGGCCCTGCCCCCCAGGCCCTGCCCCTCGCCAAGGGATTCGGGAGACGCCAGAAGCACATCACCCAGGAACAGGGGATTTTAGGAACCAGAGACCCTTGGAAGTTGTGTCTTGTTGCCCCTGAGGCCCCCCTCCCCTCTTCCTACCCACTCCCGCCACGTTTGGTGATGGGAGAACAGGCCTGCTACCAGCCAGGGCCAGCCAGCACGTTAGGGGCAGGTCCACTTAGGGGGACTTGGGGTTCCTGGAGATGAGCCCCTGACCTTGAGCCCTGGGACTTGCCCCCTGGGGAGAACCCTGGGCTGGCTTCTTGGGGCTGCTATCAGGGAGTGGACAGGAACGGGGTGGCCTGGGCTCCTGGGGCCGCGGTGATGGTGGCTGTTCATGGGGCTGCTCCTGGGTCCTGTGACAGTATGTGAGCAGGGCGTGGTGGGGGTGCAGGGCCCAGGGGGAGAGGACAGAGGCCACCAGTCCTGGCTCTGTTCTTGACCCCTTCACAGCCACCCTCAGGCCACCTGCCCTCTTTGGGCCTTGGTTTCCCGACTCTATTCTGCATAAGCACCTGGGGTGCGGTGGAGGACAGGAGCTAGAGTGTGACTTCTGTGGCAACAGCAGCTCCGATGGGCCCGAGTGACAGACGAGGAGACCAAGGCTGGGAGAGGGCTGCGGGCAGTCAGCAGGGGCCCGGGGGTGGAGGGGAGCCCAGAGGTAGAGCAGAGCCCCTGGCTTTGAACCTGAGACCTGCTTGGTGGTCTCATGGTGCCGCCATCAGGGGTAGAGCTGAACTGAGAGGGCACCCTTGGGGCACATGATGTGCTCCGTGTTGGACCCCTCCCCAAGTGGAGGTTCCGTGTCCCCCACCAGGAGTGGTCTCAGTGTGGAGGGGGGGCAGTTGTGCTCTGGGAGGTCCAAGGGTGGGCCCTGTGGCCAGGCAGAGGGGCTCTGGGTCAGCATGGGCCAGGCCGGGGGTAAGTGGGCCTTGAGGGCCTGAGCGCCCCCTCCCCGCTGTCCCCATTCACCTGGAACCCCCTCCCTGCACCCTCAGAACAGCCTTTCTGCCATCTTTAGGGCAGTGTGGCCTTGACCTTGTGACTAGGGGTGATAGTGGGAGAGTTGCTTGAAGCCAAGGCTCCTTGGTTTGCAGACCCTTTGAGTTGAGGGGGGAGAGCCCAGCCTGCCCCCCGACTCCACCCTCATTTCTCTTGTGGGAAAATTTGGGACTTGAGTTTCTGGAGTCCCTAATCCAGGCCCTTGGGAAGAGACAGCTCCCAGCATCCCTCCCCGCATCCGCCTCCCCAGGACGGAGTGCCAGGCGCCGGGTGGGCCTGTCTTCCCCACCCCTGCCCCACTCCACGTGCTTCCCCCCCATCCCCCTGCCCTGTCTGCGCCCCATCCTGCACCTTGGGAACAAACCACAAAGTCAGATAATCTTTTATTCTGCTTTATTTTTGGGGGTGGGAAGGGGCAAAGGGGGCAGGGCTGGGGGCGTGGTCTCCTCCCCGTGGCAGAGAGTGGTGGTCTGGTGGGAGTCCTCTTGGCTACTCGGCACAGTCCGCTGGCTGACTCAGTCTCTCAGTCTCCCTCGGAGCCCTTCCGCTTGTCATGGGCCTCCGGGCTGCCTGTCTCTTATACACATCTAGTGCCGACGGGAGACGGGAAGTGCAGGGCCTGTCTCTTATACACATCTAGATGTGTATAAGAGACAGCCATGAGACGTCGGGGGTGGGGGTCGGGGCCCAGGGTAGCAGGAGCACCGCTGTGGAGGTAGAAGAAGCCAGTGGAGCACCCGAGGTCAGTGTCCCCTGGTGGCCCAAGGCGGCCCCTCGCCGCGCCAGGGGGTGGTGGGTCCCTGGCACCTGCTTGCTTGGCTGCCTGTGCTGTGCTGAGCTTTCACCTGGCCTTGGGTCACGGGGTCATTTCCTGCTCATCACTGCCCTCTTCTCATTGATCTCAGGCCCGGTTGCAGACCTGGCGTCTGTTGAGTTAAGACGGAATCGTGTAGCCCTGCGCCGGCTCTGGGTCTCTGCTGGTGGACTAGTCCGGTTGTTGGTCTGCTGGCACGGGGACTGTTGCTGGTTGATGAGTTGGTTGCGTGCCCTTCTCAGGTGGTTCCCCTTGGGTCATGGGGGCAGGAAGGGGGTGCAGGGGTCTGAGCGAAGCAGGCTGAGGCACGGGGAGGTGCTGCGAGGAGGTTCTTGGGGCGGCGGGGCGGCGGGGTGGAGGCGTGCTCAGTCGAGGTCAGCATCCTCGTCGGAGTCGCTGGGGAGTTCCTCCAGCGTGGCTCCTGCTCTGGGTGGGCTTGCCTCGACCAGGGTGGGCAGAGCCTGGGTGGAGACAGCGGCCAGGAAGTCGGTCAGGGCTCTGGCTATCAGCTCCCGGTGGGTCACGACGGAGAGCCCTCGGGTGTTGTGGATGTCGGCCAGGCGGGCCAGAGCCTCGGCCTGGGTGGGAGGGTGCTGGAGGGGCCTGCGGGCCCGCGCGCCGCCCTGCGCGTCCTGCGCGTCCTGCGCGTCCTGCGAGCTGTCTTGCAGGCCGTCATGCAGGCCACACTGACGGAAACGTTGCAGGTCGTCTTGCAGGGCGTCTCGCAAGACGACACACTCGTCACCCTCGATATGCGGCACCAGGTGTGGGCTCGGGTGGGTCTGGGTGCCCTCGAGGGCGGGGCCCCCGATGCCAAAGAACTGGCACAGCATCTGCCAGAACCTGGGCGTGATCTGCAAGCCCTGCAGGGCATGGAGCTGCCAGGGCCTGGGGCCCAGGAGCAGCTCAGCCAGCTCCTCGGGCGGGAGGGCGTTGGCGCCTATGAGAGGTGGCATCTGGGTGAACAGCTGGGTGACAGCGCTGGCGATGCCACTGCTGGTGAGGAGGGACGTGTCCAGGAAGAGGCGTAGAGAGCGCCGTGGGGGCGGCCGGGCTGGGTCCGCGGCAGGCGCGGGCAGCAGGGCCAGGCGCCTCCTGAACCGCAGCATCACGAGAAGCGCGGCCATGGCCAGGAGGTTCTTCCAGAACAGGAGGCTTTGGTAGAAGTGCAGCATGACTGCCCTGATCTGGGCCATGCTGAAGTGGGCTAGGAAGCTGTTGAATATCTGGTCTACGGGTATCAGTGCCAGGAACCCCTGCTGGAGGTTCTGCCCGTTGGGCTCGTCCGGGTGAAGGGCATCTTCACTCTCTTCTTCGTCCTGTGATTCTGGGGACCGACCCCCAGTGGGGGCCTGCATGGTGACAAGCATCGTTGGCCTGGTGGTGGTGGCCACCCGGCGCTGCTGCTGGGCCCTCTGGCGGAGTCTCTGCCGGTGGGGCAGGGGCTGGGCGTCCTCTGATCTCGGCATCTCCTTGACGTCGAAGTTGAAGTGGGCAAAGAAGAAGATCCAGTGGCCGGGGAGAAGTACGGTGAGCCTGTCATTGTTCAGAGAGGCTAGATCCTCCTTGTTGAGAAGGATCATGATGGGCTCCTCGGTGTTCTCCAGGTAGCGGCACCACACCACGAAGGCAGCCCGGATTGGAAGGATCTTCATCTCCGCTGGCGAGGCCTCCACCTCCATCGGGGAGATGTTGCGGGAGTAGAAAGCGCAGCACGCTTTCTTGCCAGTCCGCTTATCCATCTGGATCAGGCTGGCGTACAGGGACGTCTTGGTGACGCCCGTCTCCAAGTAGAACTGGTTCTGGGGCTTGGGGTGGTAGAGGAGGGGCGCCTTGCGGAACGCCCGCTTCAGGCCTGTGAAGGCCTCCTGCTCCTCGTCCCCCCAGCAGAAAGGCGGGTCGGCCCGGAGCTGCCGCACCAGGGGCTCTGTGATGTCGGCGAACCGCTCCACAAAGTGCCGGTAGGGGAAGGCGAATTCCATGAGGTTTCGCAGGGACTTCCTCGAGCCCGGGGTGGGGTACCCTGTGATCGTGCTGACGATGCTCTTGTTGAGCCTCACCCCCTTGGGGGTCACGACGAAGCCCAGGAACTCGGCGGTGTGCCGGTGGAACTGGCTTCTCTGCAGGGAGCAGTAGACATGGTGATAGCGGAAGCGGACCAGAACTTGCCGCACGTGGTGGTAATGCTCCTCCTGGCTCATGGAGTAGACCAGGACGTCCTGCCCGTAGGAGATGACAAAGAGGCCGATCATGTCCTTGAGGATGAAGTGGATCACGCCCTGGGGGATGATAGGGTCTGCGCAGATCAGGAAGGGCTGGTAGCTCGCCATCTCTTGGAGCTCCAGACCGAATGCCACTTTCCATACATCTTCTGTCTGGTGTATCTTCATGCTTTCCTCCACGATGGTCCCACGCAGCTCCAGCTTGGTGAACCATGTGGCTCCGTGTAACTGGTCGAACAGTTCTGGAATCATCTGTACGTAGTCATGCCTGCTGGTCAGCATGTCCTGCGGGTCCCAGAATTCCTCCTGCTTGGCTTTTTCTTGCACCCCGGCACCCACAGGTTCCCACGGCGCAGTGGAGGCGCACTCGTAAAAGGTCTCCTCGCTTTGATCACTGTCTCCAGCCTGCTGAAGCTCAGAGGGCTCTGATTCAGAAAGATCATCGGATCCGTCTGAGCTTGGCTGGTCGGAAGTCTCCTCATCTGCTTCCTTCGGGTTAAACACGTCGGCCAGGTCGGAGTACTGGTGTGGCAATCCGGGCAGCAGGCTTATGGCGTGGTGTTCCAGAGCAATGCATGGTGGGGGCGGGCGGAAGCAATTCTTCAGGCAGTAGGGAGAGTGGAAGGTGCAGCGGCCTTTGACCCAGTCGATGTCGGGGGCGTGGAGCTGGAGCCACTTGATGCCTAGGATCACGGAGAAGGTGGATGAAGCAACGATGTCAAATTCCAGGGACTCCTGGTGGTTCTGGTGCAAACACACCAGGGGTTCGGTGTAGAGCCAGACGGGTTCGTTGCCGACCAGCGAGCCGTCCGCGGACTGGACCGACTCTGCGTAGGGCTTCTGGTAGAGCTCCACGTAGTGCTCTTGGGCGAACCCCTCATCCATGTAGTTGCTGGTCGCTCCCGAGTCGACCAGGGCCTGGACCGCCACGCTGTGGTAGGGGTTCACCCTCACCAGGAGCAGCAGGAAGAGGTGCTTGCGTTTGATGTCAGGGTGGAACTCGTTGGGCAGCCAGGTGCTCACGGTCCACCTCTCGGGAACAGGTGAGTCGAGCCAGGTCAGGTGCCGTGGGCGGGCCTCCGGGGGCAGCCTGAGCATCGCCCTTCTCTCAGCCAGCTTGTCCTCTATCTGCAGGACCAGCGCGATCAGGTTTTCCAGCGAATTCGGCTGCGGGATGCGGAACAGATACTGCCTGATGTCTTCCTTGAGCCCCTGGCACAGGTGGGCCTGGAGGACTTCGTCCGGCCAGCCCAAGGTGGGTACCAGGCTCTGGAACTCGTTGATGTATTCGATGGCGGCGCGGTCCCCCTGCCTGAGGTTGAACATGGCATCTTCTGCTACCCGCAGGGCCTGGCGGTACTCGAACGTGTCGTTCATGGCTTCCAGGAAGGCTGGGAAGTCGTCAATCACGGAGCTGTCTTTCTCCACCAGGTCGCTGGCCCATTCCATAGCCATGCCCGAGAGGTGACTGATGACGTACCCCACCTGCAGGCGGTCGTTGCAGAACACCCTTGGGTAGCTCTGTAAGATCAGCTGGCAGAGCACGATGAACTCATGGTATTCTCTGCGATCGCCTGAGAATTGCTTCGGGGTCGGCAGTTGGCCTTTGTTGATCGCGTTCATCAGGATCTCTTCCGCCACTCGCTGCTGCTCTCTGAGGTCTTGCATCCGGAAATACAGAGAGATGATGGACCTCACCATGCCCATGACCTCCACCGTTGAGCTGTCTGGCTCTCCGGGACTCTCGTCGTCTTCCGATTCCGCCAGGTCAGTGTAGTAGTCTTGATCTTCCGGGGACTCCCATGGGTTGTCCTCTTCCTCTTCTTCCATCCCACCAGGTGCCCCACCGAATGGACCCCCCTCTTCCAGATGAGAACCCTCGCATGACTCCTCCAAGTCTTGGAGTAGGTCATTGGGTGGATCCTTTATTTCCCTATGTGGGCCACTGGATGGCTCCTCCATGTCTTGGCGGAGGTCAATGGACTGCTCTCCCATTTCCTGGGCCAGGCCGCCGGCCAGCCCCGCCGCCTCCGCTCTGCCGCCTGGTGGCATCTCCACGGTGGTTTCGGATGAGCCCTCGGAGGACTCCATTTGTTTTGATGATGGATTCTTATGCTCCATCATCGTCTCAAATGAGTCTTCAGAGGGTTCCATCATTTCGTCGGATGGAAAGGAGTGTCCTCTGAAGACTGGTAAGGTCGTGATGCGTCTGGTCAGTGACTGGGACGTCAGAGATCAGAACCTGGCGGGGTGGGGGGGAGAGAGGCGAGAGTCGGGGGAAGAAAGGCAGTGGTTTAGGGTCTCATGAGGTCAGGGTCTCTAGGACAAGTCGGATGCCCACCCAGTCTGAAGCTGGGGGGAAACCCCTGGGTCTAACTTAGGGCATCCTGTGGAGAGGAAAGATCCTCAACCCCCTGACCTTTACACCTGATCTCCGAGGCTTATTCTGCCCGTCTGGCCTGCCTGCTTCCCCCGTGGCTGTGAGAAATTCACAGTTCATAAATTCTGTGGCGTGCTGTGCCCAGAGCGGCCCCGTGGCAGGCAGGCACCTGGCAGGATGCACTGGCCGCTTCATTTCAAGCCTGGCACACAGGCCAGGTCAACTTCCCTGCCCTTCTTTGGTTACCAGAAGGTCACAGAGGTCACATCTCAGTGCCATCCAAAGCCACCCCTGGCAGGCTGGTTCCCCTCGGGGCTGAGGTGGGAATCTCCAGGAGAGGTGCCTACTGGTTAGCAAGTTCGGGGCACGGGCAGAAAATGGGCACTTGGCTGCGATCCCTTCAGCTGGGTCAGCTGCCCCAAATAGCTCTTATTTCTTCTCCTAGATTCAAAGGAGACACTGGGGACAGGTGGAAGCTGTGATCTGGATTCTGGCTTTTCTATTCCCGCCCCACCTCCCCCCAGAAATGTTTAGAAAATACCTACTGTGTGCCAGAGACGTGTCATTTGTGACTTAATTCTGACTCGGAATTTTTGCTGATTTTTTTTTTTTTCTCTTTCACTGACTTCCAGGGCTGAGTTCTCTCCCCAGCTCTGAGCTGTCAGGGGAGACCTACCAGTCATGTCCCCACCTCTCCTAAAATCTGCACTGTCTCAAGACTAGCCCTCCTTGTCTGCGGGGGTTCAGGAACTTCAAACATCTGGCCTCAGTTCCGCTCCTGCAAAAATCTTTCACAGACCCTCCAATCTCTTTGCCCCAGTGGACGCACTTCCCTGTCCTGGGCTGGTTTCCCCCCAGCATTGGGGTGTAGCTAGTAGAGCTGGGATATTCAGTAAGGCGTGGAGGTGTGGGGAGGGCATGAGATAACCTTGACATCTGAGTGACTGAAGAATTGATTTTGGAAAATCTTTAGAGGGTCAAGGCTGAATTGACAGAGATGTTTTGATTGGGATTGTTAACGTGCTTTTCTGCTGGAGCAGGGCAAATTGAGTTCTGGCTATCCAATTAATTAGCTCTACAGTTATCTTTCTTGAGCCATTTAACACTTTTTGTTGCTTCTCAGTTTTCTTTTTAGCCTCCGGGCCAATCTATTTAAAAAAAAAATGCATTCCCTAGCAAAAATCTCCTCATTGGCTAAAATCCAGCCTTTCCGACATGATATGCTGCTTCTCAAAATTAAATGCATTCTTGTTAGCATGACAGTTAAATTTGATTCTGCAGTCCCTCGGATTAAAGCCTTCTCTGTTTATTCGCAGTTTATGATATTAAATGCAAACCTGTTAGCATAAAAATTCCTGACACATAAACTCATCAGAATCATTTTCTGGATAAAATTTAAGGTCTTAGAATAATAGAAAAATCTGACCATGTTTTTATTTCAAAGTAGAGATGACATTTTTTTTAGGTAAAATTGTCATCACCATCCTCATATCCTTATAATGAGATTATGTACATAGAGCACGTCACATAGATTAACTCATTTCCCCTTCATAAAAGCCTTGTAAACTATATATTATTATTGTAAAATTCCAAGTCTCTAATTAAAATACAAAAGTTGACAAATTAATTCATCTGCCAACTCATGTATTAGAAATAAAAACCTCAGCATGTCTCTTACAGCTCTTAAAATCTTTTATTGGTTAAAATTTAAATTGGCTAAAATTTAGACATAAAATCTCATTATGTATCTTACAACCATTAAAATGCTTTATTGTCTAAAATTTAAAATAAATTAAATTGCTTAAGATTTGAATTTAAAAATTAAAAATTTTAAATTGGTTAAAATTTAAAATAGAAAATCTCAGTATGTCTTTTACAACCCTTGAAGCCCTTTATTGGCTAAAATTTATAATATAAGATCTCATTATGTATCTTACAACCCTTGATATGCTTTATTTGCTAAAATTTAAAATTTAAGAATTTAAATTGGTTGAAATATGAATTTGAAAATTAAAAATTTTGAATTGGCTAAAATTGAAAATATAAAGTCTCAGTTGTCTCGTAAGTTTTTTATTGGCTAAATTTAATATTTAAGAATTCAAACTGGCTAAAATTTAAATTTAAAAATCAAAATATTAAAATTGGCTTTGTATTTTAAAATTAAAAATGTTAAATTGGCTAAAATTTATAATACAGAATCTCAGTATGTCTCTAAAAATTATTAAAACACTGTACTGGCTAATATTTAAAATTTAAAAATTTAAATGGGCTAATTAAAAATTGTGAATGTAAAATCCCTAAATGTCACCTACAACCCTTAAAACCATTTATTGGCTAAAATTTTAAATTGATTAAAGTTATAATATAAAATCTCAGTATGTCTTTTAAAACCCTTAAGGTGCTTTATTGACTAAAATAAATTGTTTAAGTTTGAATTTTAAAATAAAATGTTAAATTGGTTACAATTTAAAATACAGAAGCTTAGTGTGTCTCTTAAAGCCATTAATTAGCCAAAAACTGAGCACCTTAGCACAATGACTTAAAAACTAGATTGTCCCCTTCTTAATATAAAGTCTACTCTTAATATATTTATTAATTTGAGGCACCTGATTAAATCCTTTAACTTTCCCAATTTCAACATAAAATCTGATATCCTTGGCATGTTGTTAAAACCTGATATTACTAATATTCCTTAGGATTTAAACTTTACCAAGATGCATAAAAGTTATCCATAACTTCTCTATTTAAACCTTACAAAAGTTTCTTTTCATTGCCTATAACATGAAGTTAAACCCAAAATCTCACTAGTTCACTTCTTAAACTTTGTATTATTGGCTTAATTCCAAACCAGTAATTAGACATGATATTAAAGTCTGACCATTTCATTAAAGGCCACACTTGCAAGAAACATGAATTTGGTCTTGTAACTTCTGCTTAAAGTCTTATAATATCTCTAGTCACTAAAGTCCTTAGCATATAGGAGCTAAACTCCTTAGCATAAAAGACATATTTTACTGTACAATTTCTATGCAGTCTTTTGTTTGTGAAACACAGACATTTTGCCATATCACTCTGTGAGAATCTCTTAATGGCCAACATCCAAATTCCTTAGCCCGACACAAAAAACTGATTCTGTTCCTTAGAATAGAGCCCAAACTTCTTAGCATGCTATGTAAATTCCACCCTATAGCCTCTGTATCTCCTGCCCCGCCTCTATATTACTTGCCAGAAATGCTCAATTCACCTGCATAAAGCACACACTGGGTGCACTTTTGCCAAGGGGTGCCTCCCCTGAACTGTTGATGCACCCTCATTATCTGCTTCATCAAATCTAGACACCTCAGCCTAAAATATGTTTTACCAGCTAATTCCTCTGGAGACTAAACTCTAGTCAGTCATTCTTTAAAATCCTTTATTGGCTAAAATCCAGATGCCTCTACACGAGGTTCAAAAATGAGATCATATCCCTCCTTCGAATGAGATGCTCCAGTGCCTTCAATTCATTCAGTTCACACATAAAATCACATCTACTTGGCATGTTATAAAAATCTGAACATATTATCTTTGTCATAAAAATCTGCTCTTGTGGCTCTCCTGAAATGTGTACATTTGATCATGTAACTCTCCAATTTTAAACTCTTCAAGGTTTTTTCATAGCCTATAACATAAAATCCCAACTACTCATAAAATGCAACATTTTATCATATAATTTATCATTGGATCGGTCTATTAGAAAACCCCACACATCTTACCTTGTCATTCCTTGAAACCCTTTATTGGCGTAAATCCATCCTTATTAGCATGATATAAAAATTCGATCTTGTCATTCCTTAAAATAAAATTCACCCTTTCTAGCACAGTCAGTAAACTTTGATCTTGTCACCTCCCCTTAAGAACCTTACAATGTCTCTTGATTGTGGAATTAGGGAATAAAAATCTTAGCATAAAATGTGAATTTTATTTGGTAATTTCACTGCAAACTCTTTATCAAACACAACGAAACTCAGCTCATCCCTCTTAGAACTTTTTATTGGCTGAAATAAAATTCCTAGGCACTTGCAAAAATCTCACTGTATCAGAGCCTCAAAGTAAATTCCACATTTCTTTGCGTATTCCCAGTGTTGGTCATGGAACTTCTCTGATCAAAGTCTTTCAACTTTGCTGTCAACATCAATCAAATTTCCGTGGTACGCTCTGAAAGTCAGACTTTAGCACCCCCTCAACTAATAAAGGATGTTTTAGCGTTATACTTAAATATGTGGCTTTTACTTTTCTGTCAACAACTTCCCAATTTTTCCTCATAAAATCCAAAGCCTTAAAATATGTTTTATGTTTTTCTACTTACTTACCTCCCACAAGCAAAAAATCTCCCCATTGTATTTCTTCAAACCCGTGGGCAAGAATCCAAACTCCTTAGCGTAATTATAAAAGTTTGACTGTGTCATTTCTCAGTAATAAAGTCCAGATTACTTCCCTCCAAACTCTGTATCTATTCATGAAACCACCCTCAGCCCCCGCTTAAAATCTTCTTAACCATCACTAACAAAATGTCTCCACATCTTAGCGTGGCACCTCCATTTAGTCATGATATCCTCAGTTTAAAATCCTTAACATTTCATGTCCATAACATAAGATCCAGTTGCCTGAGCATGAAATGAAAATTGGACCAAGTGTTTGTTATATTGAAAAATCTTTACATGGCTCTTTATTACTTAGAGTAGAAAGCCTAAATTTGCATGAAATCAAAATTTTTTTACTGTCTAGCTTCAGTTCCTTATTCCTTTCACACTTCCCTCCTGAAAGACTGGGGTTCGTTACTTCTTGTACCCCCAAACGCATCTTGATTTTATTGTCACAGATTCCTTGTGTTTTTTTTGAACTTGTCTCTGTACCTATGATTCATTAATTCACATAGAATGTCCTGACTCTTTCTTTTGGGCCAGGCATTACGCTAGATCCCCACTCCAGCATGAAGAAATGGAGGCAGCCTTGCCTTGCGAAACATCACCAGTAAGAGATGAGGACCACACGCCCTCGTGTTCAGTACTGTGCCGGAGGTGAGCCTGGGGTCTCGGGGCAGCGCCAGGGGTCTCCCTGAATCCCTGGTGAGAGCTCTCTTGAGTCTCCACTGGGCTCAGCTGTCTGTCCCTTTGCCAGGACTTTGGGCATCGTCGGGGCCCGGGTCCTGCCGCATACTGCTTTAGAAACCAGCGCGGGCTTCCTGCTGACCCCTGTCCTCCATGGGCCTGCCTGCCACAGCTCCATACAGTCCAAGAGGCTGCCCCTGCCTCTGCTCTGGGCTCTGGGAAGTATTATTCCTGGGAAGTATTAATACGGGGAAGTATTATTCCCAGACCTATAAACGCAGCTGGGATCATGTTGAAGTCTCAAGGCTCACGAAAATTTCTTTGAACAATATCTACTGACTTGGAAATTCTTAACCTTACCAAAAAAAAAAAAAACACAAAACCCTCCAAAATCCAGGCTGTGCAGCTGGTCTGGGGTCTTTGCATTGATCTCTCTTTCCCCTCCCGACACTCAGAGACAGACAGTCCAGCCTCACCACCTGCAGTGCCCGGAGCCTTCGCCGTCAGGTCAGCTCCTTGCTTGCCTCTGAGCAAGTGGCCCTTTGGGTCAGGGCTGCCAGCGTGTGTCTGTGAAGGGCTGGGTGTGGAGGAGGGGCGGGGGGCCAATCCCTCAATGAATCCCTTCCCCGCCCCCCGCTCACTGTCAGCTCACTTGTGCGGTAAAGGAAATCTGATTTTAAAAATAGAGCTTGGAAGAGGAGATGAGAGCTGAGAGGATGTTTAGCGGCAGGGTTTGAGCCTGGGGCAGGGGGTGGGCGTGGAGGAATTAAGCGGGAGGTAGGGACACCTTGCCGGCCTCCCAGGTGCTGGCCGCCACACCTGGAGCCCCCGGCTGTCCGCGCACCTGCCGGCAGGCGGAGCCCCCGGGCTGCCCCGCGCGGCCTCCAGGGGGCGCTCAGAACCACGTGGCCTCGACCGCGGTGGACACGACCGGGGGTTTACGGGGCCTCGGTGGTCTCCGTGTCTTCACATGCCCCTTCCGCTGCCCCGGTCCTGCTGGCGGCATGGACGGAGGGGAGCACCCAGGTGTGGGTGGGCACGCGGGGGCGCTGGAAGGGCCACAGGCTGCTGTTCATTATTCTGTTAGATTAATGCCAAGGTCAGGGTGTGCAGACTGAGGCTGGGGGCCCTTCTTGGAACCAGTGGCCTGCTCCCTCGCTAAACTTAGCTGGCTGGTCGAGAGCAGAGGAGGAGGAAGGTGCTGGGAGTTCTGAGGGGGATTCCTGGAGGGTCCCGTGAAGAGCTGGGCTGGGGCCCTGGGGCCCTGGGACCTTCAGGGACTGCTGGCAGAGCAGAGTTCAAGTCAGGGGTCTCCCCCTCCTGAGCACTCAACCCCCTGATGTATGTCAAAGACCTCTTGGTCCTTCCAGATGGGAGACCCCTCTCACTGACCCCGAACAGCGAGTCTCTATCCTCCTTTTCCTCCCCCTGGGGCCTGGACAGAGGGGCTAGGCTGTCAGGCCCCATTGGGCCTTGGACATCACTGGGGAACACTAGTGTCTAGAAAGGGGACACGTGTCTCAAGAAGACAGCGAGTACTTTCTCCTGGGCTCCTCCCTTCACCTCCAGCCCGGGCAGGGCAGGGGTCCTCCTGGAGAGGGTCGGAACAGCCCCTCGCTCCCCCTCCCCGGCCATCCAGGGGACAGGCAGTGCCCCTGACCCAGCCGTGTTCCCTCCGCTGAGTGCCTGCCCGCCCTCCACTTGACGGGCGGCTCCAGGGGGCAGCTGGCTCACTCTGCCCAGAATAACCAGGGGCCGGGGAGAGTGCCGCCTGCGGGCGGGGCTGGGAGAGGGGTCAGGCGGCCAGCAGCCTCCTTCTTTGGGCTGCCCTGATTGGCGGGGCCAACCAGCTGCTCCCCGGGACTGCTCTTGCCTTTCAAGGCAAGTGGGCAGGGGAGGGCGCCCAAACCAGCTGCTAGCCCCGGGCCCTCTCTGACTTTCCGCGTGCCCTTCTCCTGACCCTCAGTTTCCCCAGAGCTGCAGGGAGGCTTGGGAAGGGGTCTTCTCACGTGGCTCCTATAGTTCAGGGGTCCTGAGAGGGGTCAGAGGGATGACCCTGGGGAGCAGGGGTGCAGCGAGGGGCTGTCTGAGTATGTGTGTGGGTGGTAAGTTGCTTCAGTCGTATGCAGCTCTTTGCGACCCCATGGACCGTAGCCCGCCAGGCTCCTCTGTCCATGGGGATTCTCCAGGCAAGAATACTGGAGTGGGTGNGAGGGATGACCCTGGGGAGCAGGGGTGCAGCGAGGGGCTGTCTGAGTATGTGTGTGGGTGGTAAGTTGCTTCAGTCGTATGCAGCTCTTTGCGACCCCATGGACCGTAGCCCGCCAGGCTCCTCTGTCCATGGGGATTCTCCAGGCAAGAATACTGGAGTGGGTGCCATGCCCTCCTCCAGGAGATCTTCCCAACCTAGGGTTCGAACCCATATCTCTTATGTCTCCTGCATCAGCAAGCAGGTTCTTCACCACTAGCGCCACCTGGAAAGCCCCTTGTCAGAGTAGGTGGAGCTCAGTTCCACCAATCGCTCTTAGAAATTGGGTGTTCTTGGGAACCCAGGCTGGGGGGTTTATTCTAGTGCTGGCCCAGGCTTAAGAGTCAGGCTGAGAGGGGCATCAGTGGGCTTTTTCGAGTCTCTGGTGGGTCCCCTCTGTTCCTGGGGTGCTGTGGCTGCAGGCCCAGGAGCACGGGGGTTCTTGGAGCAGGAGAATGGGGCCTTGGTGCCAGGCAACTCGGCCCAGACTGGCCTCAGTCTCTCCATTTACTTAATGGAGGGAGCCCCGCCTTCCCAGGGGAGTGGGGTGCCACAAGCCCTTCATGTACTATGAAATGCTCCAAATGAGTCTGGGCTTGTTATTATCCTTAGGACTCTTGTGATTATCACTTTTATCACACCCACTATAATTGTAATGGTCAGATGGATTCAGGCAGCGTTTTCACGCATGGCATCAACTTTAATTTTCCCATTAACCCCACGAGAGATGAGGGAGCCAGAGTCCAGAGGGTCACGCGCCCTGCCCGGGAGCCATAATTAGTGGTGGCGAGGGCCCCTGGGATCAGGACCATTGAACAGCCCCAGCACTGAGCAGGTCGTGTCTGGAGCTAGTGAGGGATGGGGTGTCTAGATGCAGAAGGCACGTGTCCTCCAGACCGGGGTAATTAGCATTCATTTATTAAAACGGATGTTTCAGGCCTGACCCTGGGCACCAGGCCCCTAACACTAACTTTGTTCCTTTCGGGGTGGGGCGTGTTCCCTGCTTCACGGCTTTCACTGGGATTCAGAGAGCCAGGTTTAGGAAGGAAGAGGCAGAGGCAGTGATCGAAGCCAGGCTTAGGCTTTCTTCTCTGCACTGGTTGACGGGGGTGGGGGGTGGCAGGAGCTGACTCCCCATGGGCAGTGGGCAGTGGCCACAGAGCCCCTGAGGACCGGAGAAGCCACTTTCATTTCATGGTTCGACGGGAGGCAAGACTGAAAGAATGAGGACCTCAGGGTCTGCCCTCAGTCTCCCGGAAGACCTCCCGTGGTCATTTCCAATCAATTTGGCTACTTTGGGTGTGGGCAGAGGGACAGGACAGCTGGCCCAGAGCCTGCTAATTATAGCCACTCGAGTGTTTGTACAGAGCCACTGAGTCTTCCATGTCACGGCTTTTTTCTTGCAGACAGACGAACCCTTTAACCTTTGTTTCTGAGCGCTGGCCCAGCCCCACCCCTCCACCCACTAGCACCACCCCCTTGGGGGCGGGAGGTCAGCATGGGACCCCCTCACCCTGAGCCTTACCTTTGGCACAGGCGATCAGGGGCTCTGCTTCTGTCCCGTCAGCTGGAGCTCCGCTGCTTTCTAGAAGGTTATTGGATAAATAGGTTTCTTAAGTATGAAAGGCCAGGTTGGGGTGGCTCATGTATTCTGCGCAGTAGGGACCTCAGTCCACTCAGGGCTGTGTCCTGCCGTTCTCAGGGGCCCACGTCACGTCACATGATACAGTCCCCCCGCCACTGCGTCTGGCTCCCGCCATCATCTGAGTCCTTACTGTGTGCCAGGCGCTGTTTTCATTCTCTTAATCCTCGTAACACCCTTTGAAGGTGTGACTTTTTTCTTATCCCCATTTTGCAGAAGAGGAGCCTGAGGCCCAGGACAAACCTCAGACCCCACGGGCCGGCCTCACTTCTCTCTCTGGGTCTGACACAGGCTGCGCGTCCTGTCGGCCTTGCCCACGTGTCAGGCCAGTTGAGGTCCACACCGGAGGCCCTGTGGCCCCGCCCTTGCTCTGTGACCCCCGAGCTCTGAAGCCCCTCGAGTGGACCCTGCAGTGTTTAGCCCTGTCCCTGACAGCGGTCTGCACTAGCTACTCTTTCTGCCCTCCCTCCCCCCAGGCACACAGTAGGGCTGTCAGCATTAGGAGGGGAGGCCTGGGGGTGGGGAATCTCAGAGGTGGGTTGCCCCTCAGCCTGGGAACCTGGTGGGTATCTTCTCTTCTCCCTTCCCAGGAGGCTGGCAGGTGGGATGGCGGCTTTCTCCAGGAAGGAAGTAGATGCCTGGCCCGGGATCGAATCAAAAGGTCTGAAAATGATTGCTTTTTATCCCCTGATTGGTACATGTGAACAATGTGTAAACACGCAGAGTCCTCAGGATGGATCTAACCCGAGCTCTTTGTCCTGCAGCCGTGGCTCACTGCCCCCGGCGGGCAGTGAGTCAGTGGGTTCCCAAGGCCAAGGAGGGGCCCAGCCCTGGCCCCCCAGGATGGCAGCCCCACCCGGGGGAGTGTGAGGCCCTTCTAGGCTGACCTCAAAAGACACCCCTCTCCCCAGGTACGTACGCCCTGCTCTGCCATACAGACAGCCTCTTCGGAGGGGTAAGGCCCTCAAAGGCTGGGGGTGGTGGTTGGGGCTACACAACCTTAAGATGGTGGTCTAATTTAAAAATCCAAAACAATGCTATTCCTCTTAACTGTCCCTTACATTACGTGCCCCCCTGCCCCGCCAGGGTGGTGTTAAAATCTTTCACTATGATTACGAGGAGGAGTGAGGGGGCATGTTTGATGGGGGTCTGCTCTGGGGGCAGAGAGGGTAGGCTCCTCTGGGTGGAGGCTGGTGGCCTTGGTCAAGGGATTATAATTCCCTTCGCTGGCTCCTGTAGGATGGGGACAGCCATTTTCAAGTATCACCTTGATGCTTTTAATGGAGGAAACTAGAGAGTGCCTGGTGCACAGTAGATGATCAACTGATGCAAAAATGGTTGTCATTTCAGTGTATCTGTCCCCTAATTGTCCCTTTCAAAGCCCTTCTCATTTTTGTAGAATCCAGAGGGACATCTGGAGGGATAAACAGGTCAGCCTTGGGTCCAGAGGCCCTTTCCTTGAGTCAACCCTTTAACTTTTATTGGCCCAGTGGGACTTAAGCGGCCTTCTGGAGGAAAGAGCATCTTCATGTGGAATTACCCTGGCCTGGAGGCAGATGCAGGTAACCTGGGAACTGTATTTTACTTTTATTTATCATAAGCATCTTTTGTATCTGCAAAAACTATGACAAGACATCTCAAAGTATTCGCCAGGATCAAACCCCATCCAAAATAAAGTGCCATGTAATAAATAGCAGGGGCTTGTGCGCGGAAAAGGTGATTAAGAGCTGGTCGTGTTGGTGGAGGGTTGGCCAACCGGGGCTCACATTTCTTTTGTGCAGAGTCATGGTTGAAAATAAGTGTCTGCCTGGCAGAGGGGTGAGGATTCTAGAAGGTCCTGCCTGGTCAGCTTAGGGAGGGGAAGACTTTAGGCAGCTAACTGATCAGCTCATCTGTGTGGATGGAGGCCAAGACAAAACCTAACTTTAGATTGATTTGGGTTTCAGGTTGGCCTGGTTTTGTGTTCTTGGAATCTCTGAGCCTTGATGTCTTTATCTGCATAAAGATAAAGGGTCTTCTTAGCTGCGCAGTTAGCTCCATGCCTGCGACAGCTGGAGGGGGCCTGGGGGGCTGGGTCTGAAGCTTAGTATGCAGGCAGAGGTTGGAGTGTCTGGGGGAGGGAGGAGGTTCTGATGAGAAGTCAGGGTGTGGCGTGCCACCCTGGACATGTGGGGAGCAGCAGGCAAGGACCTGCACCCCATTTTCAGGGAGCGTGTCAGCCACACGCCCTGTAGGTTAGAGTTGGGGAAGGGCAACGTAACAGCTGTGGGTTCTGCTTGGAACTCAGTGGCAGAGGACACAGTGAGCCCCCGGGTCTCCACCAGCAAGCCGCAGGGCTGCCGGAGCACGTGGCTGCTCCCTCGGGGCTCCCGTGTCCCCTTCGCCCGGGACTGTCTCGTCTCACAGTCTTTTGAGTCCTGATTTCCACTTTGCTAAGCTTCGAAAACACGGGCCAGGGCATTAGCTCTTGGGCCTGTTAAAGCTCTTGGGGAGGAAAGGGATTTCTCCCCAATAGGTGCCTTGCAGACACACGCCCTGCGGGTCTGAAGGGATTTGGAGCCCGTGGGAGGTACAGTTCCAGCCAGTGGGCACACACCTGCTGGCCTCATATCACCTGCTAACCACTCAGAGACCTGGGGCACTCCTGCTTTAGAACATAGAAGATTTCAAAAAAGAGTGATCTGGGGGGCAGGATAAATCCTTCGTGTCTGCAGAACTGATGTGTGTGTGGGGGAATCTACCCACTCCCCATCCATCAGCCAAAATGTGCTTCCTTTTGTATTTGTAAAAGAAAAAAAAGAAGCTAAAAGCTAACAAAACCCCCACAAACAAGTCAAAACAAAAAAACCCACACACAAAATGTTTATTTTAATTATGCAAGAAATGCATTGATAATTAATATACCTATTACTGAAAATCAAACAATGTGGATAAAAGCTAAAACCATCATCAACTCCTCTCCTCCCCAACTTCCCACCTCCCCACCAACCACCACCATTTAAGTGCTGGTATCTGAGTCAGGTGTCTGGTTTCAGATTTTTTTTCTGTGCATTTGCATATATATCTAAATAGACCCCCTCCAATATAGGATTCTATTTATTTTCTGTGTAAGCTATATCACAATGTACATTTCTGTTTGCACAGCTTGTTTCTCTTCACTCAAGATCCTGCTTGGAGATCATAAAAAAACACCATTCCTTATTACAACACCTCAGTAGCCTGTAATCTGTACACATACTGNTTTTTTTTTTTTTTTCTGAGCAGTAGGTCTCGACGGTGGCTTAAAATATTCAGTAAATCGTGTTGTAAACAGATGTGCTGTGATCTAGGCTTTATTGCTCCCTTTGCAGAGCACAGAGTAGATTCAGTGTAATTCTGAAGGGCCCTGGGTTTTAGAATGGTGAATGAACATTGGCTTCAGTGTAGGGCACCAGCTGCTTTAGCCCTTAACGAGAGAGTCAGCCTGTCCTTTGAAGCTTTGAATCCAGGTATTGGCTTCTCCTCTCCAGCTATGAAAGTCCTTGACGGCATCTTCTTCCAATATATGGCTCTTGTGTCTACACTGAAAATCTGGTGTTTAGTGCAGCCATATTCATGCATTATCCTAGCCAGATCTTCTGTATAACTTGCTGTAGCACCTCGTACTTTTATTTATGGAAAAGCCTTCTTTCCTGAAACCTCATGAACCAAAGCTTCAACTTTTTCTTCTGCAGCTTTCTCACCTCTCAGCCTTCATAGACTAGAAGAGAGTTAGGGCCTCAATCTAGATTAGGTTTTGGCTTAAGGGAATCTTGTAGCTGGTTTGATCTTCTGTCCAGACCACTGACACTTCCAACATATCAGCAATAACTCTGTTTTGCTGTCTTATAACTTGTGTGTTCACTGGAGCAGCACTTTTAATTTCCTTCAAGAACTTCTTCTTCACATTCACAATTTCCCTAACTATTTGGAGCAAGAGGCTTAGCTGTCAGGTTGTCTCAGCTTTCGACATACCTTTTGCACAAAGCTTAGTTATTTCTAGCTTTCGATTTAAGGTGAGCGATGTGCAACTGTTTCTTTTGCTTGAACACTTAGAGGCCATTGTTGGATTATTAACTGGGCTAATGTTGGTATTATTATTGTTGTGTTTCAGGAAATAGGGACCACAGCAGAAAGAGAGAGAAGGGGGAATCATTGTTTAGTAGAACAGCCAGAACACATGCAGCATTTATTAAGTTTGACAAATGGGCACATTTCATGATGTCCCCAAACAATTACAATCACATCACATCTCCCCCACGAGCATACTATCACTTAGTAAATCTTCAATTTGCTTTCTTGGGAAAAAAAATATCTGATCACAGATTGTTATAACTAGTATGATAACAGTGAAAAAGTTTGAAATATTGGGAGAATTACCGGAATATTGACACAGAGTGAGAGAAGCCGATTGCAGAAATAGCACTGCTGGACTTGCTTGTCATAGGATTGCCCCAAGCCTTCAATCTGTAAAACAGTGTATCTGCAGAGCACAGTACAGCAAACTCACTAAAGCGGTGTGTTCCTGTGCATCATTTGAGCCTTACAGCAGTTTCAGGGTGAATAGGATTGTTCCCATTTCACAGAGAGAGACACTGAGTTTATAAGAGATTTTTTTTAATTGCCTAATTATGCACCAATGAAAAGTGTTCAAAACATTTTTCAGACCCAAAGAGCCTGAGTCCAGACACCCAGCCACTCTAGGAAACACCTCCACTGCCGTTTTGTACGTACGGATGTGTAGAGCGTGTCTCAGGGCAGTATTAAAACTGTTATCTAACAAAGGTAAGCAGCTGTTTGGAAATTTTGCCTAGGGCGTGTATGCAAATGTGTGGACACACTGCAGAGTGCATGTGTGCTGGGGATAAGGGGGTCTTGATGTAATTGCAGCTTCAAGGGAGAGTATTAAAACTCCAAGTTCTTCCATTTCTGACACCTCTTCTTTAAGACAGGATAAAATAAATAACTGTCAGATAATACTCCAAACTAAATGGAAAGTATTTTCTAACTAAACACTGAAGTGTAATATTCTAAATAAAATTTTTGTTAACTGAAAGGGTTGGATAGAGAGCGAGCATGTGAGAGCAGACAGGCATAGCCTCAGAGCAGGTCACCTGATTCTGAATCACAGTACCTGTCTCGATTGTAACGTGATTATTGTCTTCAGTTTCTTTGAACAGGGTTGATTCAACTTAAAAGAAATTCTCTCAAAAAAAAAAAAAAAAAAAGAAAGAAATTCTCTAGCTTCAAATAAAAGGGATGTTGCTTTTGTCCCCTCCTCTTAAAGAAGTAGTACGTCGACAAGTCGGTTTAGTGAGGCTTCTCTTAGCGTGTTGCCATCAGTTATGTTTGGTGAAAAAGTAAGTGCTCTGATTCATCCTGAAGCCTCACCTGTGTATCCTGTTGCTGCATGCCCCATCCACATCCCCTGATAAACCAGAAAGGCAAAGAGATGAGATCTGAACACAGCATGCATTGATTCACCAAACATTTGTTGAGCACCTACTGTGTGCAACACCTTCTTCTGAGAGTGAACAAAACCCCAGGCATTCACATTCTAGAGGGAAGAGAGAGATAGTGAACAGGTAGATTATGTATCAGCAGCTGGTAAATTTCTCTAGGAGGAAGCAGGGTAGAGGTTTATCATTTTCAACACTAGTGACATTTTGATCCAGATCATTCTTTACTTTGGAAACCACACTATGCACTGTAGGAGGTTTAATGGCTCCCTGGCCTTGACTCACTATATGTAAATAGCACACACACACACAAATATACACACGCACACACCAGTTGTAACAACATTCAGGCATTGCCAGATATCCCTTGAGGGTCAGTGTAAGGCCCAGGTGAGAAGCACTGGTCTAAAGAGTAAGAGGTAGGGCCCCTGGTTCCTTGGGTCAGGGAAGACCTCTCTTATAAGGTGACTTTTGAGCAAAGACAGGAAGAAGCGAGGACAAGCATCTTGTAAATATCTGGAGGAAGAATGTTCCTAGCGGAGAATGGCTAGTGCAGAGGCTGTGAGGTGAGAAGGGTAACACAGAGGCCATCGTGAGCAGGACTGAACAGGAAGAATGTATCGGGGGAAGGGATCAGCCACCTCTTCAGCAGGCAAGATCGTGAGCCTGTAGTGAGGACTGCAGCTTTGAATCAGAGCGGGATAGGAAGTCACGAAGGGTTTTGAAAAGGACAGCACTGGGACCTGGTGTATATTCAGATGCGGTTGTTCTTACCGAGTAGTCACCTACAAGGGCACAGAGGTGACAGCCAGGTGCACAAGCAGCCCTGGCACTCAGTCGAGGTAGGGCTGGTTGGGAAGAGAGGGGACAGTGACTGGATTTGGGGTACGTTTTGAACGTAAATCTGATATGATTTGCTATTGAATCAGGCATCAGGTGTGAACAAAACAAAAGCGGGGGGTCTTTGAAATCTTTTTCTTTGCAAACACCCCAAATGAGTTTTTTTTTTCCTTGATTTTTTATCCTAATCCTATGGGAGCTTAAGCCTGATGCATACATTGTTTAGACATTAGGTTTTAGACTGTTATTTCCTGAATTGCTTCCTGAGTAAACCAATTAAGATTATAATGTGCGTCTCCAGGAGAAAAGGCAAGGAGCCGAACTTAGTACGATTTTACCTCTTTGACGCCACTTAACAACACTTCTCTCCTATTGCTTGGGTAATGAAATTCTGGCAAGAGAGATGCCAAATGAACAAACGGGCCCTCAGAAGCAGCCCATCACCCCATGCTCATAGCTGTAGTACTATCTGATTATTCTCCAGGTCCCCATTTGGGAACTCGTGTGCACTTTTCATAAAAACCACCATGTTCGTACTGCATCTCTCCCTTCTCTGTAGCACCTGCCTCTGAGACCTCAGGCATATGGTTGATATTGCCTTCCCGGATTGAGGTAGATTAACCAGGGTTCCAAGCTTCTCAAACTGTGAGAGAGAGAGAATGTGAAGTAAATGTCCAATCTTCTGGTCAGTCTCTGGGTTAAGACGGGCTTTTATAAAACCTTCCAAATGTGTCAACACACATTCGTGGTTATATTCTCTGAGTTTTACCTTTAAAGTCACATTTGCTTTCCCCTTAAAGCAATGTTTCTCCATGCTAGGTATGAGATTTTTATTAAGTTTCAAAAGGGAGGGGATATATGTATACCTACGGCTGATTTATATTGAGGTTTGACAGAAAACAGCAAAATTGTGTAAAGCAATTATCCTTCAATAAAAAATAAATTAACTTAAAAAAAAAAAGAATGTAGAATTCTGGGTTCTTTGTGAGATCCAGAAGGATAAAAATGGGAATAATGTTCAATAAGGACCTCAAATGATTCTGTAGTATGTGTATGCAAACACTTGAGAATTGTTGCTGTATCATTTGGGAATTACACTCACTTCCAAGTAACTGAAATCTAAATAAAGATCTAGTTTAACTCTCTCATTGGTTGGAGAAGTTCAGTAATAGGCAACCCAGTGATGGTATATGATGGCTCTGTGATGTAGTCAGAAACTTTCACTCTTAAAGTTGTTTCATGGTGCAAGATGGCTGCTGAGCCCCCAGCCATCATTTGTACATTCCAGCCAGAAAGCTGGAAGAAGGGGAAATGGGCAAAAGGGGCCTTTGTCAACTACTTTACCTCCTTTAGAAGAGCTCTCCCAGAAGTCACATCTTTATATGTCATGGGCCAGAATTTATTCACACGGCCACACGTTATTCCCCCAGAGGTATAGAATTGTTTTTCTGAGCCGAGTATATTGATGCTATAAGTAAAATAATGGTATTCTAATTAAGGAAGAATAGAAAATGGATGTGAAAACAGAAAATATAAAAACACTTTGGGGGCATAAGAGCCACTGAATTTAAAAAATACATTGTTTGATCCGTTCCTTTATTGAGACAATGAAGGATAATTGATTTTCAAATCAACCCCCAGATTCTGACTTCTTGTTGGGATCTCACTCTAAGAAAAAGGGATGCTTTTGATATGGGAAAATGTACCACCTCAAATTCTGAGCACTTTGCCTTTAGAATTTCTCATTCTTGCCAGAGCTGGTGAACTCCTTTTTAAGTAATATAGAGAGGGAGACACCTACAAAATTGAGTGAGAGAGCATATAACTTCATTTGCCTCCTCTGGGTCTCCTGGGATATCTGGTAATCTCATGGGTTGACTGTTGAAGGAAAACACATGAGTAATTCTAAAATTCTTAAAATAGGCTACCTGAACCAATAGCAGGGGCATCCCCAGAGAGGTAGTTAGAAATGCAAATGATCACCCCCAACCCCCAGGTCCTCTGAATTAGAGATGTGTATTTTAACAAGCCTTCCATGTGGTTGTCGTGGAAGCTACAATTTGAGAACCACTGTTCCTAAGGCAATGGCACCCCGCCCCAGTACTCTTGCCTGGAAAATCCCGTGAACAGAGGAGCCTGGTAGGCTGCAGTCCATGAGGTCGCTACTAGTCGGACACGACTGAGCAACTTCACTTTCACTTTTCACTTTCATGCATTGGAGAAGGAAATGGCAACCCACTCCAGTGTTCTTGCCTGGAGAATCCCAGGGATGGGGGAGCCTGGTGGGCTGCCGTCTATGGGGTCGCACAAAGTCGGACACGACTGAAGCGACTTAGCAGCAGTAGCAGTTCCTGGGTAAAGCACTTTTCTCTCCAATGAGTAGTCCCTGACTTTTTGGCTTCCATCCCTGCTCCAGCAGCAATGCTATCAAATGTGCAGTTCCTTCTGAAAAACCCAGTCTTCCCAATTGGGCGAGGTCTTGCTTCGTCGACTTTATTTGCACACACCGACTAAAGCTCTGACAATCCGTCTTGACACAGAGTGAAGTTATTGCCAAACCTCACTGTTGAGAGTAACATGTTTAAATAAAGGCCTTCAGCTATTTCGTTTTCCTAAGCCAGTGTATTGTGTTCAGCATGCTTTTGTTTGGAGGAAATGTACCTCGTATGGTTACACCCAGGTCATAGTCATAGGGCACCTCTACCTGAGAATCTGTAACCGGAGCGAAGTCCCAAGCACATGCCACAGAGCTGCTTTTGGAGAAATACACTGAGTATACACAGGAGGAAAAATCACATCATCAACCTGTCAGATAATGGTTTGGTAGTGATCATTGTTGACAAAATTCTATTGGATTTGATTATTTACTTGTAAAAATTAACAAGAGAAACATGTTTGGGCTAAAATGAGCAATCTGCAGGGTTTTCAGTGGTGGTGCCAAATTTAATTTTTGTAGTGCCAGAAAGTATATTAAATATTTTCCCCTTCCCATTGGTATGATTGGTGTTTGTTTTGAGCTATACAGTAGTTTTATTATGGAAGATGCCAGAGCATTTCCATGCATGCAGCATTTCCATGTTCAGCCAGAGACAGATGGGGAAAGGAAGCCATTCCTCCCTACTTCCCATCTGTCTGCTAATTCCCTTTACTCAGTGAAGAGCTTGCAGAGTCCAGCTCCTAAACACCAGGAAGAGACACAGAAGGCAGCACAAAGTGATTATTTTTCCTCCTGGACTTGAACAGGCTTTGAAGAGCCTTGAAAGTGGTGAAGCACTGACTCACTCTCCTCGCGCAGAGCAAGCCAGATTACCTACCATGTAATATGGGAGTAATTTGGTAGGTTGTTAGTTAATATTAGCTGCTTTGGTTTAAAAATGGTGCGTCTTACTAGATAAGCTCTTATTTTTGTCTGGAGAATCCCATGGACAGGGAAGCCTGGTGGGCTACAGTCCGTGGGGTAGAGGGGGTGGCAAAGAGTTGAAGCTTTTAAGTCTTTCCCCAACTATTATTTGAAGTCATCCACCAAATTATTGCTAGCCTTGAGAGAAATTATTTTAAAACACTTTATATTCAAGGAATTACTGGAATACTGGCAGAAAAGATACATTTTCAGTGGTGGTGATCAGTAGACTTAAATTATAAAAGGCAACACAAGATGTCCAGCCAGGAAGTATGTTCCAAAAGAGTCACTGCCTCTGCAGACTTAAGAATTCAGTCTTTAGGGTGGACCTCGGAGTACTAAAGTATTTATTTACCACCTAAATATCTCTAGAGCTCTCCATCGCTTCCTCCCCCTTAGCCCAATGTATTGGGACTCTTTTATCCTCCAGTAGGTGGCGCTCCAGTAGGTAGAGAACTCGCCAGCAAATGGAGAAAACAGGAGAAGCAGGTTCAGTCCCTGGGTCAGGAAGATCCCCTGGAGGCGGGCATGGCAACCCACTCCAGTATTCTTGCCTGGAGAATTCCATGGACAGAGGAGCCTGGTGGGCTACCGTCCATGGAGTCACAAAGAGTCGGACACGACTGAGGCGACTTAGCATGCACGCAGCACTTCAAATAGCCTGAAACTTCTCCAATCCAGGCTGCAGGTGTGGTCCTCACCCAAGAGCCTTCCATAAGGAACTGGAATTGAGCAAGGCTTGTCAGTCCAGGGTGGACTCCTGAGCTGAGGTTGTGTCAGCTCCCAGTCGTGTGGGAATCTGCTGAGAGGAAAGACTAGAGCAAAGAACACCAGCCTTAGAGAGATGGGAAATCCCTTTCCAGTCACTTTCCATTGGAAGTTTCTATTTCCTCATGGGGTTTTGAGAAAACAGTACATCTTTTTAATAAGTTACTTTTCTTCCCCCTGAAACCAAGCTAGCTTAAATAGCATTTTATTCCTCACAACCTTCTTTCTTAGACCCATTACAGTGGGAACTTCACAGGTTTGGTCTCACTCTACAAGTTAGCCTCTTAAAATGGAAGGGAGGCCGTGAAAATCTGGATTGTCCCATTTGAAGCATACCAGACTGGACGATATACTTATTTGTTATTGCTGGCTAAATACTTTGCCTCCACTCCCATTTAATTGCCACAGTCACGTGATAAGGATTCTGGGAGGTTCAAACCTTCTCAGAAGCACGGGGATGGGTCAGGACAGAGCCAGGGCTGTGGCGTTCAGATCTACTTGGCCATGGCTGCAGAAGGAACAGGGAAGACTCCAGCCTGGGTCAGCCTTGGGCAGTAGCGGACAGGGCTTGTTCAAGGCACCGGTTCATAAGATGACAGCTCTGGGCGGTGGAGACAGCACTGTGTGAATGGTAAGGGATGATTGTCAGGAAGGTCGGTGGAGCTCACATTAGACATCCACAGTATGATGCATTAAAAATTTTTGTTTTTACTGAAGTATAGTTGATGTATGTTATTGTGTAAAACTGGTCTTCCTTCAGTTCTACATTTGTATACATTCTTTCCATATTCTTTTTGATGACAGTTTATCACAGGATGTGTTTCCCTGTGCTATCCAGTAGGACTTTGTTGCTTATCCATACAGTGATTCATGTTATATTAGCATTTACCCCTAATGTTCTGTTAACTATCATGGGAGTTGTGAGAATGACAAAGTGATGATGCCACAAGGCCTTTCCACCCGTCATTTTTTTGACCTGGCAGGCAAAACCCATTCCCCAGTACACTGCAACTGCTTCTTTATCTGTGGTCCCTACAGGGGAGCATGTGGACTGCAGTTCTTCTGCACACACAATGCTGTGCCAGTCTGTGATGGGCTCATCACCAGCTTCTAATCCCCAACTATCTCATGATCTGGGCTCATATGTCTTCTCAGAGAGAGTGCTGGTAAATGTGGGCTGCCTTCCAAATGTGAATTCCAGGCCCTGGCTCCCTACCAGTGTCTACAGGGAGGGGTTGCAAGGCCCTGGGTTCCAAAATTCAGCTAGTCTAGGACAAGAAATCTGTTTATGTTTGCCTTTGGGATTTGATTAAGAGGATGATATGCACATGATGGTGAATGGTTATGATCATTTGTTACAAAAATAAGAATGACTTTCTCATTTTGTTTAAGGCTTTGTCATCATAAAGCTTTCTTCCTCTCTCTCCTAACACTTATGATTTCATTTCTGGAGATCAAAGTAGACAGAGCTTTTGCAACTCTTCACCCTAGCATTCCCAAAACATATAGTCATATCCAAGGCTCCCTAAACTCCAGGGAATGTGATCATGGTGAAGGAGCGTAACGAATACAGCAAATTTAGGGCTCTGTGCCTTCTGTCTTCTCCGTTTTGTTGAATGAATGCCTTGTTTCACAAGAGCTGGTCATAATGCTTAGAGATAGTTGAAAAGTATTTTTCCATGATATCATCTGAGCTTGTGGGAATTTTTTTTTTTTAATCTCTCCTATATAAAGCATACCTTCTGTTTTGGCCAATTTTTTCTCCTAGCTTGCATGCAACTGGATGGTAGAATGTCTGTTTTCTTTTCTCAGGCAAAATTAGATGTTTAGTGCTTTCCCAAGTTGTTGTTAGGGTTGAATGAGCCTCAGAGACTGAAAGAATATGTCCTAACAGCTGTAAATAGGAGCATTCTAACATGTAGCAAAAAAAAAAAAAAAAAAACATGTTGATGATGATCTTTAATTCCCCGTTCTGTATCCCAAGTTCAATGACTTGTTAACAGACCTGATCTTCTGGCCTGTCCTCAGGAAAAGCTGAAAACCTAGAGGGCTTTTAGTGTAGGTGGAGGCTGAGGGACCCAAGAGTCCTCCAAGTGCCAAAGACTCCAGCGCCAAGACAGGCACTGACACATCCTTTTGGCTGGGAGGGCAGGTTACATGCCGGAGACACACAGAGAAAATGGTAAAGTCAGCTCTCAGGGGAGCCTGCTGAGAAAGCCCTGGTCCCTGGGGTCATCAGCATGTTTGCCTAAATCTCTTTTTCTAGGAAAGTTTGCCGGCTTTGTTTCTCCCTTACAGAGAGAGGAAAGGCCCCAAGACATGGGAGATTTGTGGGACTCTTTCTTCAGGATAAATGTCTCTGCTTGCAACGAGAAACTCCTAGGCTGTGGAGTTTCACGAAGGGTGGAGACAGTGGGAAGCAGATGGAGTCTTGCTGTGGGAGCCGTCTCCCCAGGATGTGGGGATGGGCAGGTGGTTTGAGGAATGGGTGAGTTACCCATGTGCTTTCCCACCCTTCAGGTTCACCAGTACTACAGCTGTCTCCCAGAAGAGAAAGTCCCCTATGTCAACAGTCCTGGAGAGAAACTTCGAATCAAGCAACTATTACACCAGCTGCCCCCGCATGACAATGAGGTAAGGGGCTAGAGGGGCCTTCAGAAGCCTTTTCTTAGAACTTTCAGCGAATTGTTAACCTTTTCGTCATCAGAATGCTGCAGTCAGTGAGATCCCAAAGGAAAAACTCAGGCAATTTATTTTAGGTTTTAGTTTCCTTGATTAGAGCTAAAAGAAACTGTCAGACGCCTTCTGGAGAGGGTAACTGAAAAGCAGGATCTTATTGTGGGGTTTATCTGCAGCTGTGCCTGGCACTATACTAACTACTGCGGGCAGAGAGCACTAACCTGTAAAAGTTCAGGTCCAGCTTTTCTTAGTGGAAGAGTATGCGATGCCAGTTGCCTGAGCACATTAGATGGATGAGATTCCCTGGGCAGTTCAAGCCCAGCACAAACTTTGTGACTCTCTTAGATTTTCAGCATCTTTTCTTAGTAAATGAGTGTGTAGGTTTTCCATGTTACACTGCTGTAGAAGTGATGTGTCCAGATTTGCAGCTGTGAACATCTGTGTTTTTGTTCTTTCCAATCCAGCTTGCCAAGGTTATCCTTTATACTCCTGAAAGTATGACTTGCAGATTGTATTTTTTTCTGAAACCAGACAAGGGAACTCTAAGCAGGCATTTATCATCTTTGAAGTCAAATTGATCCTAAAAGGAAATGTGTGTATGTATTTTTAAAAGGTCATCATGCTTGGGAGGTTTAGGTTTGCAAACTAGAAATTAATGTTCAAGTATCTGGGTTTTAGAAGTAGTGATCCTATAGAATCCAATTGTCTACTTACCTCTAGTTATGTTTTAAAGAAAGCCATAATTTCAAGGTAAAAGGAGAAGTTTTAAACTCCTTTAGAGAGTTGGACCCGACTTCTTGCCAGCTGCCCCCACCCATAAGCTCAGTCCCTGAGGAAATAAGTGTGTGGTTTTTAGTCTTTGTCTTCCCACATTTGAACAAAAGGAATAAACCAGGAGCCTCAAAAATTAATTTGAATAAGCAGAGCAGAAGCTTAAAAACTGAAGCAACTCCCTAAAAAGGGAGTCATAATTCCCCTTCCTGTTGTTTATTTCCGACTTCATGAAACAGACTTAAATAATGCTTTCTCCTTTAAAGAGGAAAGCAAGCATTGTAACCGGATGCCCAGGTAACTAATTTGAAAGTGAAAATGCCAGTTTTTACAAGCAGGAGGGGTGTGCCTATGTTTCAAAGCATGTCCATAAATTGTCAGTGGTGTAATCATATTCTCTGGGTTATTCAGATCATGGCAGTACATTCTCCACATGAAGACTCTTTTTTTCACTTTTTTTTTTTTTTTACTTGATAGAGGAAAGTGGTCTGCTCTTACCTGCTCCTCTCTGTTTTTTCATTGTTATTTCTATTTATGGTTGACTGTGATTTCATGAAAACAGACCCTNCCTGTCTCTTATACACATCTAGATGTGTATAAGAGACAGTATTTATACAGTATAGTTTATATCTTATTATTAGTGATATATTTTTTAGGAAGATAAATCGGTCAAATTATTCCATCCCAAATTAAATAAATAAATGAAAGGCTTTGTAAAGTCATAGAGGAAGATGAAGCTAGGATTATTTGTGAGAATGTGCCATGACACTAGTTTTAAAAAGCTATCCAATTCTGCACAAAGTTCATGAAAATAATTAGTAGGCCATTAACTTAAGAGCAGAGAATATGCAACTATGTACCTGTGATATTTAAAAACTCTGTTCTTGAGTTGGGTATTGGATTCATTGATGCCTATTACTACATAGCTTAAAATGAAAAATCAAATAAGTTGATCAATAAAAGGATTGCAGCTTTTCTACCAATTATGAGAATATGATATGATTCAAGTTTATGATTACTTTGGCAGTGCAAAGCTCATATCCCTTTAAAAACATCTGCTATAGACTGTGTAGAATTGGCTTTTCCTCTCCTGCGTGAACATACCACAGCCAACTCAATCATTCTCTAATGGCCAATCTCTTAGCAATTGCCATTATCAGTAAAAAGCACAAAGATCAATATAAATAACTCTTGAAGTTCATGTTCTCAGTTTGGGAAGTTTGTTCTTGGATTTTCAAAGAATTATATTTTTTAAAAACTGGTTTCACATATATAAATAAAATTAAAGAACACCAAATGTTGATCAAGAGGGGGATGTTATGTACCACGGTTCATGATTAATAATTTTTAGGGCCACGTAATGTCCCATTTTAGTATGAGCCCAAAGTATATTTAGACATCCAGTCTTTGATGAAGATCAAGATTGTTTATTTGCTGAGGATGGTGAATGTAGGAAGAAAATTACATTGTTTTAGTTGTATGGGAAGATGGCAGTTCATAGTTTTTTATTCTACCACCTTTAAAATATGGACAAATTGGGTAAAGAGATGAGCAGAAACCTATTATCAATATGGTTTTGCTTTGAAACACACCTGTTGATTATCTGTTTGTGCGACACAGAGGTGCATTGAAAGAAGACATCAAATGTGTTAGTTCTGTGCGACAAATGTAAATAGACTGAACTTAGTAACCGTCATTCATCTTGTCCTCGGCATTTATAATTCATGGATATTGATTGTATTATAATTTATTCATGTAAAAATGATCTTGAAGGAATGATGTGAATGAAGAAGATAAAAATGCCAAGTCTGGATCCATGATGAGTGTCTTGGACTGTCTGAATTGAGAGTTCTGATTAAACTCTGTAGCTCTGAGGTCGTTATAAGAGGAGATCTAGTTATGCCCTCTAGATAAAGGTGCTTGTGGCATAAGAAAGCAGTATTCAGGATTTTGTCTTTAAGCTCTGTGTTCCTTGGGTATGGATTTTCTTTATTATAAGTGAAATAATGCATGAGTAAAGAAAGTCAGGAAGGAAGGAATGAAGACAGGAAAGCCATACATTGTTCAATTATGAGAATATTTTCAAATATTTCTGAAGCACCGAAGTCTAGGAAAATAAATATATCAAGATTTTACCTCTTTTGACAGAGAGCAAATAGACAAGTATGCCCAAGATTGAATACTGTTATGATGGATTGATGGATTGATAGTTGGTTGCCAATTGTTTATTTTGTTAAGAAAAAGGCGAAATGTTTGCACAAATAATTAAATATTGAATAGAAGGAAAATCATGGACCAGTGATCCGAATAAGTCCTATAACAAGAGTTATGGCTAATTTAAGCTGGTTGACTGTGAGTATATGATCACATGCTAATATTATTGGAAAGTTTTTGTCCAGTGAGTTATAATTATAATAGTGACATGTTATAATTATATATTGCTGTTAGTGAATGAATGAACAGATTCATATTTTACTTGAAAGATGCAAATCGCACACCAGTGAGGCACTCTATTATGGAATAAACATAGTGATTATCCTGTTTTACACAGTTGACTTTCCTACTTTAAAAAAAATCTAGGCTTTTCCTATTTTGCATAATGTGCACATAGACAGATGCACATAATAATATTTTGTTTCTGGGTTGCTGCCCATTTTAACATTTTCTGTTTTCTTTATATAATGAGCAGCTGGTGAACTTATTCCATGAGTAATTAAATGAATGAATGAATGAGTGAGTGAATGGATACATAAAGACAGCCAAGCTTGGGCCATGAAAAACAAAGGTTAACGTTTATCTGATTTGCACAAGAAAGATTCATTAAGAAGAAAATTTGACTTTAAAGTTCTGACTTGTGGGTTAGATTGTGGATTCAGTGGTGTTCAGCATATAGCTTAAGATGAAAATTAAATAATTGCGTAAATAAAAAATAGTGATACTGTTCCTCTGTCAAAGCCATGAAACAAGTTTCAGGTCTCATCTAGAACTCTGCAATTAGTGTCCTCTAAACATACCTAAATTCATGATTTTTCATTATTTTTTAAGCCTCCATTTCACCTCAGAACTAATACACCATAACTGACTTAATCATATCTAATGAAGAAGCATTTGGGTGATATTACTCTGTTTAAGAAGCATATATACCAAGTTGGGTAACATTTCAAGTTTATGTTCTTGGTTAGGAGAATTTGTTCATTGTTCACGGAAATATTTAAAAAAAATTAGTTAGCTACATAAATATAAGATTAAAGAATACTGTATAGCCTGTCTCTTATACACATCTAGATGTGTATAAGAGACAGTATTTATACAGTATAGTTTATATCTTATTATTAGTGATATATTTTTTAGGAAGATAAATCGGTCAAATTATTCCATCCCAAATTAAATAAATAAATGAAAGGCTTTGTAAAGTCATAGAGGAAGATGAAGCTAGGATTATTTGTGAGAATGTGCCATGACACTAGTTTTAAAAAGCTATCCAATTCTGCACAAAGTTCATGAAAATAATTAGTAGGCCATTAACTTAAGAGCAGAGAATATGCAACTATGTACCTGTGATATTTAAAAACTCTGTTCTTGAGTTGGGTATTGGATTCATTGATGCCTATTACTACATAGCTTAAAATGAAAAATCAAATAAGTTGATCAATAAAAGGATTGCAGCTTTTCTACCAATTATGAGAATATGATATGATTCAAGTTTATGATTACTTTGGCAGTGCAAAGCTCATATCCCTTTAAAAACATCTGCTATAGACTGTGTAGAATTGGCTTTTCCTCTCCTGCGTGAACATACCACAGCCAACTCAATCATTCTCTAATGGCCAATCTCTTAGCAATTGCCATTATCAGTAAAAAGCACAAAGATCAATATAAATAACTCTTGAAGTTCATGTTCTCAGTTTGGGAAGTTTGTTCTTGGATTTTCAAAGAATTATATTTTTTAAAAACTGGTTTCACATATATAAATAAAATTAAAGAACACCAAATGTTGATCAAGAGGGGGATGTTATGTACCACGGTTCATGATTAATAATTTTTAGGGCCACGTAATGTCCCATTTTAGTATGAGCCCAAAGTATATTTAGACATCCAGTCTTTGATGAAGATCAAGATTGTTTATTTGCTGAGGATGGTGAATGTAGGAAGAAAATTACATTGTTTTAGTTGTATGGGAAGATGGCAGTTCATAGTTTTTTATTCTACCACCTTTAAAATATGGACAAATTGGGTAAAGAGATGAGCAGAAACCTATTATCAATATGGTTTTGCTTTGAAACACACCTGTTGATTATCTGTTTGTGCGACACAGAGGTGCATTGAAAGAAGACATCAAATGTGTTAGTTCTGTGCGACAAATGTAAATAGACTGAACTTAGTAACCGTCATTCATCTTGTCCTCGGCATTTATAATTCATGGATATTGATTGTATTATAATTTATTCATGTAAAAATGATCTTGAAGGAATGATGTGAATGAAGAAGATAAAAATGCCAAGTCTGGATCCATGATGAGTGTCTTGGACTGTCTGAATTGAGAGTTCTGATTAAACTCTGTAGCTCTGAGGTCGTTATAAGAGGAGATCTAGTTATGCCCTCTAGATAAAGGTGCTTGTGGCATAAGAAAGCAGTATTCAGGATTTTGTCTTTAAGCTCTGTGTTCCTTGGGTATGGATTTTCTTTATTATAAGTGAAATAATGCATGAGTAAAGAAAGTCAGGAAGGAAGGAATGAAGACAGGAAAGCCATACATTGTTCAATTATGAGAATATTTTCAAATATTTCTGAAGCACCGAAGTCTAGGAAAATAAATATATCAAGATTTTACCTCTTTTGACAGAGAGCAAATAGACAAGTATGCCCAAGATTGAATACTGTTATGATGGATTGATGGATTGATAGTTGGTTGCCAATTGTTTATTTTGTTAAGAAAAAGGCGAAATGTTTGCACAAATAATTAAATATTGAATAGAAGGAAAATCATGGACCAGTGATCCGAATAAGTCCTATAACAAGAGTTATGGCTAATTTAAGCTGGTTGACTGTGAGTATATGATCACATGCTAATATTATTGGAAAGTTTTTGTCCAGTGAGTTATAATTATAATAGTGACATGTTATAATTATATATTGCTGTTAGTGAATGAATGAACAGATTCATATTTTACTTGAAAGATGCAAATCGCACACCAGTGAGGCACTCTATTATGGAATAAACATAGTGATTATCCTGTTTTACACAGTTGACTTTCCTACTTTAAAAAAAATCTAGGCTTTTCCTATTTTGCATAATGTGCACATAGACAGATGCACATAATAATATTTTGTTTCTGGGTTGCTGCCCATTTTAACATTTTCTGTTTTCTTTATATAATGAGCAGCTGGTGAACTTATTCCATGAGTAATTAAATGAATGAATGAATGAGTGAGTGAATGGATACATAAAGACAGCCAAGCTTGGGCCATGAAAAACAAAGGTTAACGTTTATCTGATTTGCACAAGAAAGATTCATTAAGAAGAAAATTTGACTTTAAAGTTCTGACTTGTGGGTTAGATTGTGGATTCAGTGGTGTTCAGCATATAGCTTAAGATGAAAATTAAATAATTGCGTAAATAAAAAATAGTGATACTGTTCCTCTGTCAAAGCCATGAAACAAGTTTCAGGTCTCATCTAGAACTCTGCAATTAGTGTCCTCTAAACATACCTAAATTCATGATTTTTCATTATTTTTTAAGCCTCCATTTCACCTCAGAACTAATACACCATAACTGACTTAATCATATCTAATGAAGAAGCATTTGGGTGATATTACTCTGTTTAAGAAGCATATATACCAAGTTGGGTAACATTTCAAGTTTATGTTCTTGGTTAGGAGAATTTGTTCGTTGTTCACGGAAATATTTAAAAAAAATTAGTTAGCTACATAAATATAAGATTAAAGAATACTGTATAGTACCAATGGCAGACCAGCTAATGAACCGTAGGTGATGATGTTTAATTCAATTTTGCACAACTGATGACTCCTCCAAGAATTTGGAAAATGTTTCGTATATTTTCAGAGATGTTTGCTATTCTTTTATATACACGCGGCAGTTGATATCAGCACTTTTCCTTCAAAAGATCTCGATGGGAGGGAGCGCGTATGGCCACATTGAGGGTCATTGGAAAAGGAGGTCTAGTGTTATTAGTTCTATAGGAAACGAGCATATAGATAGATCTTAGTAGCATTCAAGAATCATATTTTGAGGATTTTATGATGAATATGTAGTGATTGTGTTATTACTGGAGTAGTGAGTGAATCAATACATGAAGGGGTAAACGATTGAGGAAAACGAGTGCTGGGCTTGGACCGATCAATGATGACTCCTAGAGTGGAGGTTAGGTCTGAATCCAAAATTGTAATTAATTCCTATCTTGAAATTGGTGGCCTAGAGAGAAAAAGGCAGAAGGTAAACTCTTTAGGAAATGAACTCAGGAATGGATAAATAAGTATGCAAATGAATAAAGATAAGGAGGGCCACAGAGAGACCAATTATGGAATTATGCAATAAAGCAAAGGTTATTTATTATTAGTGCATGTTTGAAACATGGGGTTCTGTAGATGAACAGATTAGAGCTTTGAACCCTTCCACGGGGACAATCCAGAGATAACTAAGAGTCCAGGTGGCTGCTTTCATTGCTGGTTTTGCTGTTTTAATTATAAGAGAACAACAGAAAAAGTTTACATAAAGAGTTGCTTACATAGTTGTTTTATTGAGAGAAGGCCAAACACAAGGCAAAATTAGACTTTGTCATATGATCAGAGTTAAGATTAATCTATCTCTATTCACTGAGTTTTATTTAAAAAACATCAAAAGAGGATTTAGTCCGTTACGTCAATAGGCTGTGAGCATTAAGAGGGATATCCAGTGTTCTTATGCAGTGCTTTGGTGTTTTTTTATTGATCTTGATATATTGTTACAAGAGAATAAAGGAATGCATTTTATATATAGACTAGTTATTCAAAAGAAGGCCAAAGAGGGGCCAGGGAGGAACATGTGTCTGGAGCCAGATGTAATGTGTACTCCGGATATATCCAAATACATAAAGGAGAACTCTGGGTTCCTCCCCACTTTGGCTAAGTACACATACAAAATTTACATGGAGAAATTCTTTAGACAAATTTGTAAATAATCTATTTCATGTCTAATTATATACAGAAATCAATAAATGAATCACTAGACATTATAACTCAGAAAAAATCATGTGAATTGGTTAGAATATGCCATAAAATAAAGATCTAAATTTATCCAATGCTGCTCAAGTGATTTCCATTATAAGCAATCACCAAGTTGTTAGATTTATGGATAGGGATTATGTAGACACATATTTCGGGGAAGGCAATGGCACCCCACCCCAGTACTCTTGCCTGGAAAATCCAATGGACAGAGTAGCCTGGTGGGCTGCAGTCCATGGGGTCGCTAACANAAATTTATCCAATGCTGCTCAAGTGATTTCCATTATAAGCAATCACCAAGTTGTTAGATTTATGGATAGGGATTATGTAGACACATATTTCGGGGAAGGCAATGGCACCCCACCCCAGTACTCTTGCCTGGAAAATCCAATGGACAGAGTAGCCTGGTGGGCTGCAGTCCATGGGGTCGCTAACAGCGGACAGACTGAGCGACTTCACTTTCGCTTTTCTCTTTCATGCATTGGAGAAGGAAATGGCAACCCACTCCAGTATTCTTGCCTGGAGAATCCCAGGGATGGGGGAGCCTGGTGGGATGCCGTCTATGGGGTCACACAGAGTCGGACACGACTGAAGTGACTTAGCAGCAGCAGCAGACACATATTTATGAGTGATAAAGGTTTGTAGTCTTACATTGGTATTCACTGTATTATTTAAAAATAAAAATTAAGTGAGTCAATAAATATAGAGTGCCATTCTTGGGCAATGATATTATTAAATGACCGAAGTTTATATTAATAATTAACACTGAAAAACTAACTTCCATTAAAGAAAACTTGTTGAACGTCTACATTTTCACCAAGTGAACGTACTACAGATGATTTAATCATTATCTAGTGCTAAAAGATCTTGGCTGTTACAAACTTGTTGGGTAAGGACCGAACAGGGTAATATAAGTGACAGAGTTTATGTTCTTGGGTTGGGAGGTTAGTTTATGGGTGTCACTTAAATTTTCCAAAGTAGTAAATGGGTATATTAATAAATAAAACCAAGTAATACCAACGTGGGCCAGAATTGGGATTTACGATTAATTTTTTAGTTCTCTTAAAATTCAGTAAAACAGAAGCAAGTGTTTCCTTCATTTCCAGGCTTCTTTACCTTGTGTTTTAGTTTGCAGTGCATTTCAAGCACTGCTCAACTGGTAAAGATTTAGGCTATTAATTTTTTGACAGAGGAGCACACTGGAAGATGGACAAAATTATTCTAGTTGTGGAGTGAGATTGTGGATCCCTTAGTTATTCGTTGCATTATCTTTAAATGAAAAGGGCCAAGCTCATGGACCAACGGTACTGATAAGATGTAAGGGTGCTGATTAATTTATATGTGCAAAAAGCAAATATTTAACAATATTGCAAAAATGTCTTTTAGCACAATGGGAAGTGGGCATATATAGACAGCTATTAGTGATAGTCAAAGATGTTGTTCTTGGGGTTTTTGATTCACGCTGCTGCTGCTGCTAAGTCACTTCAGTCGTGTCCGACTCTGTGCGACCCCATATGAGGATGGATGATATTATTATTAGTGAATCATTATATAAAGGAATAAACAATACATAAAAAAGGAAGAAAAAGATGTTCAATATAGACTAATGATGGGTATTCTGAGATGTGTGAGTCAAGGATTGTGATGAAGCTTTGTAACGTTGAGATTCATTAGAAGAAAGAAATCTTATTTCCTTAGTGGAAAAGGGACTTACAGCGAACGTCAGGAGTAATCAAAGATGCATTTCCTGAGCTTTATTTCTTAGTGTCTGTGAAATGTATCCTAAGTAAAGCAATGCAAGAATAAATGAAGAAGTGTAAATGAATGATGATCAATGATTCAAGTCACCTGTGAGCAAGGATTATTAATATATTATTTCCTGAAGTCCTAATGATAACCTAAATAGATCAGGTCTTATTTAACTGTCTTCCATATAGGAGATATTATATTAACAAGAATCCATGTTGCTTTTAGATTGGTGTTGGCTAGTTGGTTGTTAGGTTATTTAGAAAAGGAACAAACCATTCACATTAACAACGATTGTTTAAATAAGTGCCTAACTGAAAAAAGGCCAAACATAGATAAGTATTGAGAATATGTTAGGATATGTGATCAAATCACTCTGTTTACTGTCTATTATTTAAAATGAAACAAGAAAGGATCTAACAAGTTGTCTGTGGAGAACGAGTGTATGGAAAGATACTAGTGTTAGTCACTATTCTTTTTCAGGGTCCTGGCTTGAATTAATTTTGAATGTGTTGTTAAAAGTAAATAAATGAATGAGTTCATAGTTTGGTCAATTATTTAAAAGAAGGTAGCACATGGGTCAGTGAGGAGCAGGTGTCATGAAACAAAGATAATGATAGACTATTTTCAATGAAAAAGGGATTCTTGTCAAATTATTCCTGGAGTATTTTAATAAGAAAAAAATAAAAGTCAAGAAAAATTAAGGAAAATATTACACCAATATTTCCCAGCCTACTCTAAGCANAGAAGGTAGCACATGGGTCAGTGAGGAGCAGGTGTCATGAAACAAAGATAATGATAGACTATTTTCAATGAAAAAGGGATTCTTGTCAAATTATTCCTGGAGTATTTTAATAAGAAAAAAATAAAAGTCAAGAAAAATTAAGGAAAATATTACACCAATATTTCCCAGCCTACTCTAAGCAATGCATGAATGTGGTCCTTTAAAAAAGATGCATGCGGCTGTGAACTGTGTGGTTAGGGAGGATATAGATCAATAGAATAGCAGTTACATTAATTATTCTTGTGTTAGGGGCTGGATTTAACAGCATTTGCTATATTAATTAAAAATTAAGCAGTAAATAAGTCAATATATTAAAAAAACTATAACAAGAATGTGGCAGGATCCAAGGTTTATGATTAATCTAGTACCTCGTGACTCCAGCTTGTTTAAAAAAGTTAAATTTATCCTATTCCATTCTTTATAAAAATGTGCATCTTATATCACAGAATGAAAGCAGCGTAGCTGATTTAATTGTTCAATAGTCTCAAGAGTTTAATTTTTACCTCTGGGTAGGGTATTGCGGAACTTCCCTGTAGCTCATATGGAAAAGAATCTGCTTGCAATGCAGTATACCTGGGTTTGATCCCCAGGTTGGGAAGATCTGATGGAGAAGGGAATGGCAACATACTCCAGTATTCTTGCTTGGGAATTCCCATGGGCAGAGGAGCCTGGCAGGCTACAGTTCATGGGGTCACAAAGAGTTGGACATGACTGAGTGACTGAGCGCATACAAGTAATCGAGAGAACTTTGGTAGACGAGAGTGGTCAAAATTCATGTCCCTGGGTAAGGAGATTTGTTCATCCTGACATTATGTCAAAAGAAGAAGAACTAAATACATAAAATCAAAGAAGGCCATGTGTCCGACTCTCTGCGACCCTATGGACTGTAGCTCCTCTGTCATGGGATTTTCCCAGCAAGAATACTGGAGTGGCTTGCTGTTTCCTCCTCTAGGGGCTCTTCCTGAACCAGGGGTTGAACCTGTGTCTCCTGCATCATAGGTAGATTCTTTACTGCAGGGCCACTGGGGAAGACCAAAGCATGCCATGCAGGGCCAGAAGTGGTAATTAACCAGGTTTTATGGGTAACCTGAGGTCCATTAAAAATGATGGAGAACTTTTATTCATCTTCAGTGTTTTTAATATTATATTTTATTTTATACCATGGTTATTTAAACCTTTCATCAGTGATAAAGAGGTAGGTCATAACTCCTTGAAAGGGGAGTGGATAGGATGAGAGACCATAGTATCAATGTCCTCTTTGTGAGATATGACACTTGGTGGTTGATGATTGTATTTATCAGTTTTTTTATTGTGTAACAAATTACCCTACAACTGAGCAACTGAAGACAATAGTCAATATTTGTTATGCCTCACATTTTCTATGGGGCAGGACTCTAGAGAGGATTAGTGGGCAGTTTTGATTTAGGGTCTTTTGTGAGGTTGCAGTCAAGATGTCAGGTAGGATTGCAGATATGTGAAAGCTTGGGCTAGAGGATCTGCCTCCATGAGTCACTCAGAAGGCTAGAAAGTTCGTGCTGGTCGTTGGCAGGGAGGCCACAGCTTCTTTATACATGGACCTCTGCTCAGGCCTGCTTGACTGTCCTTACAACATGACAGCTGAGTTCCCCAAGAGCAATCAATACAAGAGAAAGGGAGGCGGAAAGCTCAGTGTATGTATAATTAAGATTCAGAGGCCATACACTGTCAGGCTGTCAAGTATTCTGTTGGGTTTAGAGGCCAGGCAAGATTTAATATGCGAGGAGACTGCAAGGCTACGAGTACCAGGAGCCAGGAATCCTTGGGTGTGGTCTTGGAGGCTGGCTACCATATGTGCCATCTTTAAAACATGGAAGAATTAAGTGAATGAAGGACAGGCATGGTAGATAAAGTATAAATATGGGATTGACATGAAGCAAGTAAGCAGACAATCTTTGTGTATAATGTTGTGATCTGCTGCACAAAAGATGTAGCATCTTAGTTTTGTGAAAATAAGCCCATAGAGAGACCTTAGTAATATTCTAGGATATTGTTTTTAGGGTTTTTTGAATTTTATACATTGACTTTATTAGTGACTTAATTAGGGGATCAGTAAACAAAGGTACGCATGAATGGAAAGGTGCAAAGTTTGAACCAGTGCAAGTCTGAGGTGTGTGTGAATAAATGATTTGGTTAAACCCCCTATCTCTGAGGTCAGAGACCTAGTTAATTCCTGTACAACAGAAGTTAATGCTCAGGATTTTGTTCTCAGGCTATTAATATTCATAGGTCTGGATGATATTACTATAAATGAATTAATGAATGAGTAAGTATATCTATATAGAAGACAAGGAAAGCCATATGTGGTCCAATTATGAGTGTTTAATATATTTTTGCTATTAATACATTTCTAAAGTGCTCAATTCCAATGTAAATATTTGGGTATTTGTAAATATTTGTATAAATAGCATACAGAGATAAATACCTGGAAATCAATGTTCTGCATTATTTGAGAAGTGCTGACTGCTTATTGAAAATAAGAAGATATGATTTAATTGGTTATGTCTGGGAGTAATGATGGAGAAGGCAATGGCACCCCACTCCAGTACTCTTGCCTGGAAAATCCCATGGATGGAGGAGGCTGGTAGGCTGCAGTCCAGGGGGTCACTAAGAGTCAGACGCCACTGAGCGACTTCACTTTCAGTTTTCAGTTTCATGCATTGGAGAAGGAATTGGCAACCCACTCCAGTGTTCTTGCCTGGAGAATCTCAGGGACGGGGGAGCCTGGTGGACTGCCATCTCTGGGGTCGCACCGAGTCAGACACAACTGAAGCGACTTAGCAGCAGCAGCAGCAGCAGCAGGAGTAATGAATATGTGAGCAGCTGTTAATACCATTCAGATTTCTGATCCAATCTCTATGTTCAAGGGTATTGATGATATTGTGAGTGAACATATAAGTCCATTTATCTTTCAACGGATTATTTGAAGAAGGTAAAGTGGGATTGCTCAGCCTCGCATTATTGACATTTTGGGGTGGATGGTTCATTGATGTGGGAGGCTATCTTGTACACTGCAGAGTTATTTGGTAACTGCACTGACTTCTACTAACTAGATGTCACTAGATGGGCCCCCTCTCCCAGTGTGACAACCAAAAATATTTCAACATTGGCTAACGTTCTCTGGGGACAATATGGCCCCTGTTGAGGACCAGTAAGGTAAAACATGGGCCCCTGAGGAACATGCGTTAAAAAACAATGTGACTAACTTGTCCTATTGTTCCTTGTTGATATTCACATGAAGAAAAAGAGCAACTAGGCTCTTCCCACTTTATCTCAGATTCACGTGTATAGTTGCATCTGATCGTATCACAATTTGAGTTGTTCATGGATAGATCACACTGTGTTTTCTCTGGAAAAGTAAATTGAAGTTTAAATTATTCATGAATACTAGAGTAAATGAATAAATAAACAATGACTGGATAAATAAATATAAAATGGAGGGTCCAGCATATACTATTGGTGAAAATGTGCCATGAAGGAAATGTTTAAATGAATCCCATCCTGCACAAGTGACATCACTATTAGGAAAAATGTTCTAGATTCTTTTTTCTAAAAACATTTTATTAAGGTATAAGTGATTTACAATATTGTGTTGATTTCTGCTGTACATCACAGTGATTCAGTTACATATCTATGTATATACATATATATACATATACATTCTTTTCCATTATAGTGTATACATTGATAGATTCTTACCATGTTGGGAGAGAGTGCACTGTGGGATTCTTTTAATCACTATTTCATATTCTTGTGTTGAGTTCTAGACAAGTCAATAAATAATATGCTAGCCATTCTGGGCCCTTTGAGTAAAATGTGTCATGAATCAAAGTTTATGATTGATCTAGTATAGGCTTACTAATATTCCTTGAAAAATATAAATTATAGACTCAGATTCTTTCTAAAATCCACTATTAACTCCACACAATGGATCCACCACACTTTTGACTTAGTTATTCTCCATTGGTGCCAATCTTGGCATCATTTCTGTGGGTCAGAGTGCTAAAACAGATCTAAGTAATAGTAGAAGTTCTGGATTTGGTTCATGCTTATTTCAGAAAAATAAAAAGTTTCAAATGTATTCTTTTTAATGGCTGAGTAATACTCCATTGTGTATAAGTACCACAGCTTTCTTATCCATTCATCAGCTGATGGAGATCTAGGTTGTTTCCATGTCCTGGCTATTATAAACAGTGCTGCGATGAACATTGGGGTACACATGTCTCTTTCAATTCTAGTTTCCTCGGTGTGTATGCCCAGCAGTGGGATTGCTGGGTCATAAGGCAGTTCTATTTGCAATTTCTTAAGGAATCTCCACACTGTTCTCCATAGTGGCTGTACTAGTTTGCATTCCCACCAACAGTGTAAGAGGGTTCCCTTTTCTCCACACCCTCTCCAGCATTTATTGCTTGCAGACTTTTGGATC